>JAHZSQ010000064.1:0-395569 GCA_022405105.1 Aristolochia contorta | reverse complement strand
GATCAAGAGTGCGTTTGGACGGAGCTATGATCCGAAGAAGAAGGGCCCTCAAAGCCATTTGCACTGAGTAGTACTGTCGGCCATTGACAGAGACCGCGAGAGTAGTAGAAGCAGTAGTGAAAACATTCTTGCGCGCGTTTATGTGGAAACTGCATCGAAACGAGCCGGGATGATTCGTGGGCGAGCACATGCAGGTGCGCCGAGAAGGAACTAATTTCTAGGGCCTCACCGTGGACGAAAATGAAGAGGCCGTGGCTTCGATCTGAAGGTGGGTTACTTGATTTCTGACGCTCGGAGCAGAGCGGAGCGCAGGGAGTGAGAGTGTTAGTGAACCCGTGTGTTGTTGGATTTTATGAAATCCAAAAAATATATATTTTTTATTTTTTGTGACCGGTTGGGTACTCAAAAAGTGAAATAATTTTATTATCCTCTAAGTTTTCGTGGAAATTACTGAGAAGGTCAACTAGAGTAAGACTTTACATTCTGATGTGGTATCCACGTTGTGGTCCAAGTAGAAGTAAGAGATAAACTCGAGATAAAATCTGCAAGATTTTATTTTTTTAATAAAGTATTATCTACCTATTCTATGGGTAAACCCTAAACTTTAAATTTTCTCTTATCTAGACCGCTAACAATGCAGCCATGATATGAAACCTCGAAGTAAAATCACAAAGTTTCTAAAACTAAATAAGTTTTTCTTTCTCTGTTACATTTATTAAATGATACAAAACAGGTAAATGGAAAACTAATATTTTAGCAAAATATGAGTCAATTAATGTGTCAAAAAGCAAAATGTGAGCAAAGAAAAAGAAACAAAATGAAGAAAAGGAAATGAACATAAATAGTTTCTTTTTCGGTTTGTCGGGATCGTAACACAATCAACATGAATGAACCCAAAAGCTCCATGTGCACAGCCCGCCACGTGAATAGAAAAAATGTTTATCTATGCGATTTGAAGAAATAGTCAAATTAATGCGAATAAATTAGTACTAAGCTAGTTTTCTGTCTAAGATGAGAGACCCATTACAGATATACGAGACATCCATATACAAGAGACCCATAACAGATATACGAGAGACGCATTACAGATGTACGAGAGACCCATTAAAGATATACGAGAGTCCCCTTCAAATGTGACTTTGTGAGACACGACCCATCAAACCAAATGAAAAATCAACACCATGTAAGAAATGTTTCAATTCTGCTGCTTGCCTAGCTTAGTCTGGCCTAAGATATATAACACTGATCACAACCGCCCGTATCACAGTCCCCTAACCCGGCTTACATTTTTAGTTGATGTTTTAAATGTAACAAAAATTTTGGTTAGATAGCTGAAAAAGCTTAAATAGGAACTGGATTTACCCTCAGCATTTGAAAGTTGGTGTCTTTAACTGTATCTATTTTACTAAACTTGAGTGATACAAATTGAATGTGCAGGTCTTTCGTGCACTCATTTTTTTTTCTTTTTGTTGTAACCGGGATGAGAGAGAACCAACTCGTGTGTAACTCAACTAGCAACAGAAACCCCATCACCATGACACCCCTTCTCTCCACTCTTCATCGATAGCACCAGAACAGCCAATCAACCCCATGGCCAGACATTACACTCATTTTTATGTATATCACTCAACATTATTTGAGCACAACGCATCATTTACACATTCAACAAGACTTCACCCAAACACTTTCTATACCCAAACGTTATTAACAATTGATGGTCCATAAATTAGCCACATACTAGGCCTGTGAAAGACTACCATTGGAAGAAGTTAAGTTCTCATATCTTTTTTAAGGAAAGAGTTACCAACAAGTGATTTGGCTACAAACACCTAACGTGAGAGTTTTTGCTGTTTCACTGTGAGCCAAACATCCCCAATCATTTCCAGGTTCCAGAAAGCATAACCACAAACTCGGGGGAAGAGGAAGAGGAAGAAGGGGGCGAGGAACAAGACGTACGTTCAAGCCTCTATATTACCCTAAAGAAACTTCAATAAAGAAATATGTAAAAGATGAACTGAAAAATGGTCATGGTATTGTTTATTGCCAGATAGGGAGAGAATGGTAAAACAGAGAGAGATCAAGAATGGTAAAACAGAGAGAGATCTAGAATGGTAAAACAGAGAATGGTAGAATGGTAAAACAGAGAGAGATCTAGAATGGTAAAACAGAGATCTAGAATGGTAAAACAGAGAGAGAGAATGGTAAAACAGAGAGAGATCTAGAATGGTAAAACAAAGAGAGATCTAGAATGGTAAAACAGAGAGAGATCTAGAATGGTAAAACAGAGAGAGAGAGAATGGTAAAAGAGAGAGAGAGAGAGAATGGTAAAACAGAGAGAGAATGGTAAAAGAGAGAGAGAGAGAGAATGGTAAAACAGAGAGAGAGAGAGAGAATGGTAAAAGAGAGAGAGAGAGAGAATGGTAAGAGAGAGAGAGAGAGAGAGAGAGAGAGAGAGAGAGAGAGAGAGAGAGAGAGAGAGAGAGAGAGAGAGAGAGAGAGAGAGAGTGGAGAGAGAGAGAGAGCTTGCTTTCTTCATATATGTTGAAAGAGTAAAGCTTTGGGTGTGTTAATGTGTGCGTACATTTGCATATGGTAATTAATATGGCATTTAATAATGGCAGAAATCGAGGTGCCATAATTAATTAAATTCCATATGAGTAACCATAAATGTAATGCACGCTAACAACGCATACAGAATTATTCATGTGGAAAGGAGTAATGCTATGAGTACATTACTGTTTTGAGTACATTCGAGTATATCCTCACATGCCATTTAATAATGAATAATGACTCGTGCACTCAGCGAGAGTGTCGCGTACTCGCCCTCTCACAACACAATAAAATAATATATTTTTGGGGTTTCATAAAATATATTATTTTATTATGTTGTGAGAGGGCAAGTGCGTGAGTTGCACACTCGCTAAGTGCATGAATCATTACTCTTTAATAATAGCTTCTGAGGGGATGTCAGGAGATGTACTCAAATGCACTTAAATAGTAATGCATGCATAACATCATTCATGTTGAAATATATATATATCTATATAGATATATAAAGATATATATAGATATTGTTGCCTGCTACATCGTCGAAGCTTGCATCATCATAGCATAGTCCTTTGAATTTTTTTTTTTCTGTTGATTGACATGGCGGAAACAGTACTCGTCTCCACCGGAAACCGCTACGAGTCTAATCTAGAAGGCTACGAGAGGCGGCTTGCGGAGAGCCCAAATCTTTCGCAAGTCGTCGAAGAAGAAATTATCCTGGTGATCGATTTGGGACGTTCTGATTGAGGAGAGATCGTCCGGCATATCGGTGAAGCTAGTTGCTCGTACGGCTTCTCTCCGGTCAATTTCAGGCCCTCTTCATTTCGCAACTGGTGGAGGGACTTAGTGCATCAGTGGGCTGTCGACGATGCTGTCCTGGGAGAACAAGGGTAGCACATAGCCATAAACTTCTACCCACGACGTTTCTGCCAGAACCTGACCTAACTTACGGATTAGTACCGTCCGGCCATACCGAGCCCGCCTTTGTCATCAACATCGGACACCAAATTGATCAGGTACACATAACTGCATGCATGGATCAAATATATATATATATATATATATATATATATATATATATATATATATATATATATATATGTGGGGTGGCTCTTGTCCCCCCTCAAATAAAAATTAAAAGAGAAAGGGGTTGTCCCCTTTCATGAAAATTCAAGTCGGCGTCAAAGGCCATGCCATGGCATGAATTGAAAAGCGCCGCCTAGTTGGAATTAAGGAATTAAAGAATAATATTATATTATTATAATATTATTTTTTTTGAAAAAAGAAGCAAACGCTCTCCTATAAATAGAGGAGTTCAGCTTCTTATTTCATATCCCATTCCAGTTGAAGAGAGAGCATTTGTGAGAGAAAGATTGAGAGAGAAATCTCTTTCTCTAATTTGGTTCTCGAGTTGGGTTTGGGATCTTGTAAGTTCCTTTATTTGGAACATTTGTATATCTCCTATTTGTGGGTATTTTGGGTTGAGATTTTTCTCCCATTTGTGATTATACCCAGCAGTTGTAATTCTTACATCAGTTGCGTGGATATAGGTAAGTTACCGAACCACGTAAATCTTGTGTTATACTTTTGTGTATTAATTGTTCGATTCATTTGTCGGGTAAACTTTGTTAGGTGATATATTGTCCATTAAATTATTTAGGAAAGATTCTGTCAAAAAGACTTACGAGTCTAAGGAATTTGGGTTTTAAGCGAGACCGTTCGTGTCTCCTCCAACTACCTTGGATTTTTCTTAGTCTAATTTCTTGGTACAATTGTTCACATTCGGTGGAAACCAACCCGATTTCCACAACAATTGGTATCAGAGCCAAGGTTAACGACCTAGGCAGTTTGTTTATTTCCACGTCCGTGTCGTAGTTATATTTAACTATGGAAGCATCATCAACAACCGCCGCTTCGACTTCAAGGTCTTCCCGGACGGTGTTGACAAAGGCTAAGATTGACGTGGAAAAATTTAATGGATCGAACAATTTTAGTATGTGTCAATGTGAGATGATGGATGCTCTTTATCAACAAGAGTTTGATATTGCTTTGGAAGAAGTTAAACCTTCATACCCAGATGATGAAGAATGGAGTCGGATTAATCGCAATGCATGCGTAGTAATTGATCGTGTCTCACAAGGGAAATGAAATTCCCTTATATGAAGGAGACAATTGGTAGTAAACTATGGAAGGAGTTAGATAAATGCTTTTTGAAGAAAAGCTGCTTAATCGGTTGTATCTCAAGAAGAAATTATTCCGCTTTCATTATCGATCACGTACAACAATGTATACTTGAATTTCAATAAGCTGGTAGCTGAATTGTTAAATCTTGAAGAAACTATCAACGATGAAGATAAAGCGATCTTGTTTGTATCTTCCTTCCCGGTGACTATGATCATCTAGTTACTACAATACTTCATGGAAAAGAAAAATTACATTAAATGAAGTATGTGCTTTGCTTTATATGATAATGAGATCCGGAGAAAAGACCAAAAGGAACATGGTAGTTCGTCGTGAGGAGAAGCCTACACCGTAAGGGTCGTGCAAAAATAGTAAACCCAAAAGTCGAGGCGAGCTCGCTCGCTCTAAGGGTAGACTCTGCTAAAGATGAATGCGCCTTCTGTCGTGAAAAAGGGCATTGGAAGAAAGATTGCTCAAAGTTACAACAAAAGAAAGGAAACGCTGTGTCAGGAGTGTGTGTGGCAGAGAATGACGAGTCAGACTATTCTCTGGCCTGTTTTTCAGGAATAACTCACACTGATAAATGGTTATTTGATTCTGGATGTTCATTCCACATGTGTTCCAGAAAAGGAGTGGTTCTTCAATTTTGAAGAAATTAATGGAGTGGTCGTCTACCTTGCAAACAATCAAACATGCAAGATAGAAGGAATCGGCTCAATTAATTTGAAGAATCATGATGGATCAACAAGAGTGTTGACAGAAGTTCGGTATATACCGAAAATAACTAAGAATCTCATATCGGTAGGATCCTTAGAATCGAAAGGCTTCATCATAAATATGCAAGATGGGATTCTTAAAGTTATTTCAGGAGCACTTGTTGTAATGAAAGGAGTGAGGAGAAATAACTTATATTTCAAGGCAAGGCAGGAAGTCGGCACCGCAGCAGCAATATCGAAGAAGACAATGAAGCTGAGATGTCCAGGGCTATGGTATATGAGGTTTGGACATGCTAGAGAAAAATCTTTGCAAACTTTGTCAAAACAAGGATTATTGAAAGGAGCTAAAGTCTGTAAACTGGACTTTTGCGAGCGGTGTTTTGGGAAAAAACAAACAACGAGAAAGTTTGGAACCGCAATCCACAATACAAAAGGAATTATGGATTACGTTCACACAGATGTATGGGGACCAACCATGACAGAATCCTTGGGAGGTAAACATTTTTTTGTTACTTTTGTTGATGATTTTTCTAGAAGAGTTTGGGTGTATATTATGAAATCCAAAGATGATGTGTTGGAAAAATTTCTCGAGTGGAAGAAAATGATGGAGACCAAATCCAGGAGGAAGATTAAGGTGCTCCGATCAGACAATGGAGGTGAATATCGAAGTGATCCATTTTTCGATATATGCAAGAAGGAAATGTATCACTCGACATTTTTCAGTCAGATATACACCACAGCAGAATGGGGTGGCAGAACGGATGAACCGGACTTTGCCGGAGAAAGTTCGGTGTATGTTGTCCAATGCTGGTTTGGGCAAATAGTTACGGGGCGAGAGCTGCCATCTCATTAATCGTCTCACCATCAGCTGCCCTAAAAGGCAAAACACCTTAAGAGGTATGGTTTGGCAACCCTGCAAGTGATTATGATACTTTACGTATTTTTGGTTCTATTGCTTATTATCACGTAAAGGAATCTAAACTGGATCCAAGGGCTACCGTCTATGGTGTCTATCTTCAAATAAGAGAATTTTTAGCAGGGTTGTTACCTTTGATGAATCATCTATGTTCAAAAGGGTAACTAATGATTCAGAGAGAAAACCACAACAGGTGGAGGATATTCCACAACAGGTGGAGTTTGAAATAACCACAACCAAGGCGGTAGAAAACCAGCAGCAGGAAAGTAACACTCTAGAAACAGAAGAAGGTGCTGGAGTAGAAGAGGTTTTCACCCAGGAACCTCTTCATTAGGATGATTTACCAATTGCCATCAGTAGGCCAAGAAGGGAGATTAGAAAACCTGCTCGTTTTGATGATATGGTGGCCTATACATTTCCAATCGTTGTTGAAGGTATACCTCAGACATTTTCTGAAGCTAACAATAGTTTAGATAAAGAAAAGTGGATAAAGGCTATGGAGGAGGAAATGCAGGCCCTTGATAAGAATCTCACCTGGAGGCTAGCAAGGCTTCCAAAAGGAAAGAAGGTAATCGGTTGTAAATGGGTTTATGCTCAGAAAGAAGGATTTCCAAATAAGAATGATGTCCGCTACAAAGCAAGGCTCGTAGCTAAAGGCTATGCACAGAAGGAAGAAATCGACTATAATGAGGTATTTTCTCTAGTAGTGAAACATTCCTCCATTAGAATTCTTTTGGCTTTAGTAGCACAATTTGATTTGGAACTAGTTCAAATGGATGTGAAGATAGCATTCTTACATGGTAATTTAGAAGAGGAAATCTATATGACTCGGCCTGAAGAATTTAAAATCCATGGAAAAGAAAATTGGGTTTGTAAATTGAACAAATCGTTATACGGCCTAAAACAATCACCAAGGCAGTGGTATAAGCGATTTGATCAATTCATGATGAAGCAGAAATACACTAGAAGCAGTTTTGATCATTGTGTGTATTTCAACAAGCTATAAGACGGATCTTTCATATATCTCTTCTTATACGTCGATGACATGTTGATAGCATCAAAGAATCAAGAGGAGATCAATAGAATGAAGGCTCAATTGAGTAAGGAGTTTGAAATGAAAGATTTAGGTAAAGCAAAGAAAATTCTCGGTATGGAGATCATAAGAGATAGAATGAGGGGTACACTTTGTTTGACACAAAGTCAATATTTGAAGAAGGTACTACAACGTTTTAACGTAGATGAGAAGTCTAAACCTGTAAGTACCCCATTGGCACCTCATTTTAAATTAAGTGCTTCACAATGTCCGAAGACAGATAAGGAACGAGAGTATATGTCGAAGGTTCCTTATGCAAATGCAGTGGGTAGCTTGATGTATGCTATGGTGTGTACAAGACCAGACATTTCACACGCAGTTGGAGTTGTGAGCAGGTATATGAATGATCCAGGGAAGGAACATTGGCAAGCTGTGAAATGGATTCTAAGGTATATTCTTAACACCTTAGATATTGGGTTGATATTTGAGAAGGATGAGAATATTGGTCAGCAAATAGTGGGATACAAAGATGACTCAGATTATGCCGGGTGATCTAGATAAGCGTAGATCAACAACTGGTTATGTATTCACTCTTGCAAAAGCACCAGTTAGTTGGAAGTCTACTTTACAGTCCACAGTTGCTTTGTCAACGACAGAGGCAAAATATATGGCCATTACAGAGGCTGTAAAAGAAGCTATTTGGTTATAGGGGTTATTTGAAGACTTGGGAGTTGGTCAGAAACATTTGACAGTGTTCTGTGATAGTCAGAGTGCTATTCACTTAGCAAAGAACCAAGTATACCATGCCCGGACCAAACATATCGATGTGCGGTATCATTTTGTGCGGGAGATTATCGAAGAAGGAGGAGTTCAAGTCCACAAAATCAAGACCGATGACAATCCTGCAGACGCTTTGACCAAGGTGATAACAGGGATCAAGTTCAATTACTATTTGGACTTGATCAACATCCTTCAGATTTGAAGACATCGAAAGGCGCATTGGTTGGCACTCCTTATTTTATATTTGGATGAGGAAAATTCGCCAAGGTGGAGATTTGTTGGGTTTATCTCATGAAACAAAAATCTGAGGTTTTCAATATTTTTCAGCAGTTCTATGATGAAATACAAACTCAGTTTGGTTTTTCTATTAAAATTTTGCGGAGTGATATGGTAAAGAATAAGTTTCAACTGAACTTCTCTCCTTTTGTGCTGAAAAAGGCATCGTCCATCAATTTTCATGTCCATACACTCCACAACAAAATGGAGTGGCTGAACGTAAAAATAGACACTTGTTAGACACTACACGATCCTTATTGTTTCATATGTCTGTCCCACATTATCTATGGTGTAATGCATTACTAACAGCATGCCAGAGGATAAGGCACGCTAAAGGAGACTGGTTGGAAAATTATTATATGCAATAGTCACAAAGCCAGATATTATGTTTGCTGTCAGTTTTGTGAGTAGATTCATAGAAGAACCACAGACAATTCACCTTGAAGCGGTTAATAGAATTTTCAGATACTTAAAGAAGTCACCAGGCAAAGGAATTCTTTTTCGCAATAATGGGCATACAAATATAAGTGCAGCCTCAGATGCACACTATGGAGGCTCCAAGACAGACAGAAAATCAACCAGTGGTTATTGTGTGTTTGTAGGAGGAAATCTTGTAACGTGGAAGAGCAAGAAACAGTCTGTTGTATCAAGATCAAGTGTTGAAGCTGAATACCGAGCTATGGCCCACACTGCTTGTGAACTTATGTGGGTTTTGTCTTTGGTTACAGAGTTTGGCCAAGAGGTAAAGTTGCCTATGCCAATGGAGTTCGACAATAAAGCTGCAACCTTCATTGCCAGCAATCCAATCATTCAAGAGCGAACCAAACACATTGAAGTCAACCGTCATTTTATTTGAGAACAAGTGATGTCCGGGATTATCTCCACACCATTAGTGAGAAGCGATGACGAAAAGGCAGATTTGTTCACCAAAGCTTTGGCAGAAATCAGATTCGAAATATTATTCGACAATTTGGGACTAAATGATATTTACAGCCCCAACTTGAGAGGGAGTGTTGAGACGTGTTAGTCATTGACACGTAAAATCAACCTAGTGTCCTAATAGAACACTAAGAGTTGTAATTAGACTAGAACTTGGTCATTGTAGTCTAAGAGGAATTAGACTTAAAATCAGATTAGGAATCTCCTTGCAACTCTATAAATAGAGTAGATGTACATACTTGAAGCTACAAGCTATTAAATAAAGAATATTTATTCTTTACTTCATTCTTCTTTGTCTGTACCTGTTTTTTACAATTAAGTTTTTAATTAATTTATAAAAAAGTTTTCCTATTTATGATGCATAACTGTTATTAGATTTTAATTCGAAATTAATTAGATTTAAAATCACAATGGTAACGGTTTTTGGTATTTTTCTATAAATACTACACCTGGTCCCTAAGCTCAATTACCTGAAATTATTAGAGCTTAGAAGAACCAGATATTCCGCTACAAATTCAAAGATGGAAAAAGATATTTATCCATTTTTCCGTAATTTAATATTTTTTATTTCATGTTTCGTGTAGGTTAGAAACATGTCAATATTAGAAATTGGTGATTTTTAGATGTTTTTCTAGGCTTGATTTACCTTATTTTTCAATTAAGTTCCGATTATGCTTAATTAATTTTGTTAAATTAGGTGTGTTTCTAATCCAGCGACCTTGTCACCGAAATTCGTTCAATCCGGCTAGATTACGTCAACGTTCGGCAACGAGACCTTGGGCGAATTTGTCGCCAGACCTTGGCTAACCATTCTTCCCCTGTTTTTGGCCAAGGCGATGGCTGGAATGCCGGTTATGAAGCCGGAAAAAGGGTTGTCTTGTAACCCTAATTTTATGTTATTTTTTTGATTGATTTTTTGTCGTTTTCCGGCGATGGAAAGCCCAGAGAATGGCCGCCGGAGTTGACCGACTTTTTCCGTGGTGTTCGCTGGCCGTATGGACGGCCCAAACGCCGGGCCAGAGAAACTCTAATTTCTCTGCATTTGGCGGCGAGAGGTTAGGGATGACCTCGTGGTTGGGTTTGGTTCATTAAAAAAATTATTAGAACCGGACCATTCTGGGTTAGATAAGCTTGGGCTGGACAGCTTGCACTGGGCTTTAGTGCGCTCGGGCTGCCCATTTAAGTCAAATCTTTTGAGTAAGTTGCCCATATAGAAAAATTGACTCGGGCCGCCTATTTTGGCAAACCTAGGGCGCTACTTGAACCCGTGAGAGGAAAAATGGGCCGCCATGGGGTGGGTCAGTGTGCCATTTTTCCTGAAATGCAGAAAAATTCATAAATATTAATTAAAAACCGGAAAATTATAAGAAAATAGGAGAAAAACCTGAAAAATCAGAAAATTCAGAAAGTTCAGAAAATTTTGAAAAATCGTCTACAAATCTCAAATAGATTCTAGTTTTTAATTTCATATATTTTTTTATCATATACTTGTATAGTTTGGTAATTATACTCAAGTTAGTGAATGATTTTGTATGAAATTTTGATTATACTCATTTTAAGCATGAAATTTTGTTATTATATTCATGTATTATAAATTAGAGTATGATTTACATGAATTGTTTTTATTATTACTATGCTCATGTTTAGCATGAATAGGTTGATCATATTTTCATGCTCTAAGAATGAAAAACATGCTATTCATGAAAATATGTAAATTGTATGATATATAGGTTACTTTAATGCAATTCCTTTTTCATTATGAGAATTGTTTATTTACAAATTTTAAAATTTCATTTAAGCTTAGAAATTGTTAGAATTTGTAAAACTTAGTTAAATTCTCATCATATTAATATTAGAGCACAATATTTATGATTATTGCGTAAAAGTTTAGCACATAAAGATTCATAACATGTTCATAAATAATTTTAGATGAACAATTTCAGTTATGAACCATTCACAAACAATTTGGGGTTGACATGAGACGTATGACCTAAGTAAGTTTCACATAGACTAGTTCACACTAGTCTCTTTGGGAATGCTACTCTGTCTAAGGAGTTTGGTACTTAATCAGCTTTAGCTGAACCCGACTTTCTTGGGAGTATACTTGGTTAATACTATCATATTACTACATAATTTTCTTAGGTATTTTGTAGAGCCTGGAACATAAAAATCTCCCACAATGTCTACTGATTATATAAATATAATTTAGTTAAATAGAGAATAGCCACAACATCTTTAGTTAACTAAAATTATATATTAAGTTAAAATAAATAAGGAATTAGATATGAATTGTCATTAATTATACTTAATATGATAAAATTCATCCCACAAGAAATTTTGTCATATTTATATAATTAATTAGGATAAAATATCAGACTATTTTCATAATTTACCCACAGAGATTATGAATTCGAATTTAGTTTGGTAGTTTTATAATTCAGGATAGATATTATACCCATGAAATGAATATCTATCATATAAAAACTTTAGATCTACTTGAGTAAACATTTAGCCCACAAACAATTTTTATGAGCTTAGATCAAACTTTAGGGCATAGTTCACATTGGTAATACGTGCCATTAAGCTTTGCCAACCTCATATTCTAACATAAGCCTTTTGGACTTTCTACAGTTACTCAACCTGCTAGTTACTTTGATATTCATCTAGATTTTCCTCAACTTAGTGGTGATAATTATAAAGTTTGGAAAGAAAGGATTATTCTTCATTTAGGGTAGATGGACATGGATTATGCTATAAGGAATGATGAACCGCCGATTGTAACTGATGAATGCACTCCTGCTGAAGTTGCACTATATGAGCGATGGGAGAGATCCAATCGGCTCTGTGAAATATTCATTAAGACTAAAATTACAACTAGGCTTCGAGGTTCAGTCTAGCAGTGTGACAAAGTCCAAGATCTGCTTAAAGCCATTGGTGATCAATTCGTCACATCTGAAAATGCATTAGCAAACACCCTCATAATGAAATTTTCTTCACTGCGTTTCACAAATGTTAAGGGTGTGCATGAGCACATTATGAAAGTGCGGGATATAGCGGCAAAACTTAAGGTAGATATGTCAGAGTCCTTGTGAGTTTATTCTGAACACTCTTCCTTCACGGTACGAGCTTTTTAAGATCTCTTATAACACACATAAGGATAAATGGTCTATCAATGAATTAATGACCATGTGTGTTCAAGAAGAGGAAAGGCTTATCATTGAATTGGGTGAAAGTGTCATGTTGGCTTCAACTCGTGGGAAGAACAATGCTCGTAAATATGACAAATCTCAAGCTAGCACTTCCAAGTCTTATCAGAAGAGGAAAGGAAAAATACCACTTCAAGCTGATAATAAGAAAGACCCTAAGTGTTTCTTATGTAAAAAGAAGGGACATGCTAAGAAGGATTGTGCAAAATTGAAAACATGGCTTGAGAAGAAAGGTACTCTATCCTCATTTGTTTGTTATGAATCTAATATGGTTAATGTTAACATAAACACTTGGTGGATTGACTCTGGATCTACAATTCACATTGCAAACTCCTTGTAGGGTATGCAAAACCTAAGGAAGCCAGTGGGCAGTGAGTTGACCATCTTATTCGGCAACAAGATGGGCTCTCATGTTGAGGCTATAGGAACTTGCACTTTAAATTTAAGTAGTGGTTATGTTTTGAATTTGGAAAAGACCTTTTATGTTCCAACTTTCTCTATAAACTTGATTTCAGTTTCCAGGCTTGTACCTTTTGGATATTCCTTTACTTCTAAAGGGACATCATTCAATCTCTGTTATAATACTGAATGTGTTGGAGATGGTATATTGTTAAATGGTCTTTTCCATTTTTCCTTACATTCTGATGCCACTAATAGTTCATTGCATGTTCACACTGGAATTAAGAGGTGTAATATTAAAGAAGACTCCTCTATGTTATGGCACAAGAGATTAGGTCATATCTCCATAGAAAGAATTAAGAGGTTAGCAAAATATGGAGTACTTAGTACTCTTGGTTATGCTGATTTCGAGACTTGTGTACACTGCATTAAGGAAAAGTAAACAAACAAGTCAAAGAAAGATGCTAATAGGAGTTCTGCCTTATTAGATATCATATATACTGATATATGTAGTCCGAATTTAAATATGTTAGGTCAAAAATATTTTATCACCTTTATAGATGATTATTCATGTTATATGAATGCTTATTTGCTTCATTATAAGTTTGAAGCATTGGATGCCTTCAAAGCCTTCAAAGCTGAGGTTGAGAACCAATATGGGAAGCAAATAAAAATAGTGAGATCTAATAGTGGTGGTGAATATTATGTTAGATAAACAGAGAGTGGAAAAACACTTGGTCCTTTTCCAAAATTTCTTCAAGAGCATGGAATCGTTCCTCAATATACTATGCCTGGTTCTCCAGACCAGAATGGTGTTGTAGAAAAAAGAAACCGAACACTAATGGACATGGTGCAGAGTTTGCTTAGCAACTCTAATCTTCCTAAATTCTTGTGGACTGAAGCACTTAATGTTGGAGCTGTAGAAGCATGAACAACTAAATTATGGAGACAATCAGGCTCTAAACAATGATAACTAAAAGTCTTTAAAATGTTGGAGTTGTAGAAGCATGAACAACTAAATTATGGAGTCAATCAGGCTCTAAACAATGATAACTAAAAGTCTTTATCAATAGCTCTACAATATTCAAATGATTTCAGCAACTCAAATCTGGTTCTCTTAATTGTAATTTACATAAACTATGTATAAGCAACCAGATTACAACAATAGAAACTAACAGAGATTCAACAATAAATACAAACTGAACTACAACAACAATCTAATTGCAGCAATTAAATATTGATGTTAACAGTAATTAACTCATAATCAAACAATAATTCCAGAACTTAATTAATCAATGACAACAAACCTTTTTAACTATAAACTAATTAAAAGACTAATCAAAGCAACAAGAAATCAATTTTGGAATTACAACAATTCTAATTTCAATCAATAACAATTAATAAATGCAGGAACTTTACAATTCAGAGAACCTAATGAAAATAATCTAGAACCAGAAAAACTTATCAGTTTTGAAGATTGAAGCTGCGGTGTTGAGAACCCGTTGCCTTAAAGACTTAGTCGGCGATCTCGGATGCACAATCGATGTTCCGATAGTCTGCCAAGGTGACGTAGCTCTCTTCCGGTGAGGTGCACTTGTCGCCGGAAGAGTGGAGTCGCCGGAGATGGCCCAAAATAGGGTTTATGAGTTCGGACAGAAAATTAAACAGATATTTGAGCGACAGAGAGATTGAGCGAGAGAGATTGTTTTTTTTTTTTTCGTTCCTTTTAGTTTCCCGGATAGCCTTCTTTATACCCAACTGTTCAACAGTCGCAGCCTCTTCCGAAGAGTCATCTCTTGTCAAAGAGTCTCCTTGCCGAAGAGTGGCTTCGCTGAAGCCGTTGGGTGAAGAGACGTTGCCGGATTCCTCTCTCTCTCTCTCTCTCTCTCTCTCTCTCTCTCTCTCTCTCTCCCTGTCCGCTCTAACCCTAACTCTGTTTTCCCCCAAATTCTATCGGGAGACTTAAGGTGAGAATAGGACACGAGTTGGATCCAACTATCGGATCCGGACCGGAATCCGGACCCGGAACCGACTCGTGGTTGTCATTTTCCCAACTCTTAAGACAACCACGTTTACATTAAACCAGGTTCCAACCAAGGCTGTCCCAAAGACACCTTTTGAACTCTTTAAAGGTTGGAAACCGAGTTTGCAACTTATGTGTGTTTGGGGATCTTTGTCTGAAGTGAGAATATATAACCCACAAGAAAAAAAACTAGATCCAAGGACCATTAGTAGGTTTTTCATTGGTTATGATGAAAGGTCTGAGGGCTATAAATTTTATTGTCCATCTTTTACAACTAGGATTGTGGAATCAAGAAACTCTAAGTTTCTTGAGAATGATATGATTAGTGGGAGGGATCAGTTTAGGGATTTAATTCCTAATCATGATCATACAAAAGTTCAACCTTCTACATTATCAGATAGATTGGTTATGATTCATAGTACTCCTCAAGTTCAATGAAGTACTGCACAACCAATCATTGAAGTTCCACAAGTTGTTGATAAGCCTCAAGTTGATCAACCAGTTATATCACAGGATCCTCAAGGAGAAGGTGGTCCAACATTAAGACGATCTACTCGAGAACACCGACCAGCTATTCCTAGCGATTTTGTTGTGTATTTACACGAATATGACATAAGAGCAGAAAATGATCCAGAAACATTTTCATGATCCATGCGTTGTACACAGTCAAATTTATGGTATGATGCCATAAAGGAAAAGATGAATTCCATGAAGAGCAATGGAGTCTGGGATCTTGTAGAGTTGCCTAATAGAGCAAAGACCTTTGGTTGTAAATGGGTCTTTAAGATAAAAAGATACTCATTAGACAACATTGAGAGGTACAAAGCGAGACTCGTTGCTAAGGGGTTCACTCAAAAAGAAGGAATCGACTACACAAAGACTTTTTCTCCTGTATCTAAGAAAGATTCTCTTCAAATTATTTTGGCATTAGTTGCTCATTTTGACCTTGAGTTACAACAAATAGATGTGAAAACTGCATTCCTTAACGGTGATTTAGAAGAATAGGTTTATATGAAACAACCAGAAGGTTTTTTTTCTAGTGATGGTGAAAATTTGGTTTGCAAACTAAAGAAATCCTTATATGGTTTTAAGCAAGCCTCCCATCAATGGTATTTGAAATTCCACGGTGTAATTTCTTCATTCGGTTTTGTTGAAAATCCCATGGATCAATGTATATATACCAGAAGGTTAGTGGGAGTAAAATTAGTTTTCTTGTTTTATATGTGGATGATATTTTACTTGCAACCAATGATAACGGTATGCTACATGAGGTGAAACATTTTCTCTTTCAAAACTTTGATACGAAAGATATGGGTGAGGCATCTTATGTCATTGGAATTAAGATTCATAGATACAGACGTTGGGAAGTCTTAGGACTGTCACAAGAAACCTATATTAATAGAGTTTTGGAGAGATTTCGGATGAAGGAATGTCCACTGGAGCGCTGCAAAGAAAGTCATGCAGTACCTTCAAGGAACCGAAGACTACATGCTTATGTATAAATAGATGGACAATTTGGAAGTGATTGGCTATTCAAACTCTGACTTTGCTGGCTGTGTTGATTCTCGCAAATCAACATCTGGGTAAATATTCATTATGGCTGGTGGAGCTGTTTCATGGAGAAGTGCAAAACAGACTTTGACTGCGACTTCTACTATGGAAGCCGAGTTCGTCTCCTATTTTGAGGCTACATCACATGGTGTATGTCTTAAGAGTTTCATTTATGGGCTTAGAGTTATGGATTCTATTTCTAGGCCATTGAGAATTTTTTGCGAGAACTCAAATGTTGTCTTTATGGCTAAGAATAATAAGAGCGGGAGTCGAAGTAAACACATTGACATTAAGTTCTTGGCTATAAGAGAACATGTTAAAGAAAATAAAGTGGTAATTGAGCACATTAGCACTGAGTTGATGATTGCTGATCCTTTGACTAAAGGCATGCCATCATTGAAATTCAAGAATCATGTAGATAATATGGACTTGGTTCCACTTTGTTATTTGTATATACATTCACTTTATCAAAGAAACTCTTTTGCATTTAGTTATTTCTCATATTCATGTGCACAATTATATTTTGAGATATCTATTTGGACCAAGAATAAACGTAGGGTTTATTCATGAATTTTGTTACCACATTAGGAACTTCAAAAGCAAATACATAGTAATGAATAGTAGATATTACTCGTACTTAGAGGACATATCTCTATGATTCGTGTGTTTTGTTTCATATTAAAGTTATGATTTATGCATCAAGTGGGAGAATGTAACGTTTTTATTTATGAAAAACGTTTTACAAGATGTATTATTACAAAACATATTAAAAATATAATACGCTTTTAATTAATTTATAAAAACAATTTCCTATTTATGATGCATAAATGTTATTAGATTTTAATTCTAAATTAATTAGATTTAAAATCACAATGGTAAAGGGTTTTTGGTATTTTCATATAAATAAGCTCAATTACCTGAAAAATTCGAGATTAGAAGAACCAGATATTCCGCTGCAAATTCAAAGATGGAAAAAGGTATTTATACATTTTTCCATAATTTTTTATTTTTTATTTCATGATTCATGTAGATTAGAAACATGTTAATATTTGAAATTCATGAATTATATAGGAATTTTTTACATGCTCATGAAGGGAACATTAATTGGCTTGCCAGTGACCACTATGCTCGAAAAGCTTTTGGCATTGGCTTGTGTATCGGCAATGTTCACTACGTCTATCTTGGGTGGGACCCTGCTGATCGATACTGACCATCTTCCACTCAAACTTTCCTCTGTTGATTCAAAAATTGAAAACAATCATTGCTTTTGCTGTTGCATCGATGGGAATGGTTGTATTTACAGGGTTTGCATTGAAGCTCTGCGAGATGTAGCAAGCGTACGTTATTAGTGCAACCACCGAACTAGGTACGTCTTGTGCCTCAGTAGTTTGGTTAGCAGCAGCTTGTAAAAATCGGATTTCTTGATGAGATCCGAACTAGCTGCATGTACGTCTCGGTATTTTGGTTAGCAGCAGCTCTTAAAAATCGGAATCCTTGATGAGTTTCGTAAATGATATAATGAATCCCATTCATTGTAATGGATATAGTCTATGTTAATTAATGATATGGGTTAAATCAGGACGACCCCTCTTTTCCTTAATTTTTTCTTCTTCTAGCTACTAGATCTATTTCTAATCTACTGTTGCAGAACTAAGAAAAACGAGAAGTGGACTTGTTTTCTTGTTCTATAATTCTTGAAAGAGGAAACTAATTCCTCCATTTCCCAAATTTTGTCAAAGCAAGAGTTCCTAAACTTTATCCATTCACGATCTCAAATAATTCGTTTGACGCACGAGTAAAACAAAGAAACATACAATTTGGCATGTATTAGATCTCTGACTTATTATTTCACTACCTATACAGAAATAAATAATATTCTGTTATGTACATAAAATCGGTTCCTCACTTCGTACTGAAAGACCAAGAAGAGTATGCATACACTATCTATACAGAGGAAATTTGGTCGACCCAAAGCTTATAATAAAAGCATTGTTATAATATGTTGCAGTAGTGCGATTCGCAAAACACTTCAAGGATATCAGAAGGTCAGTCAGATATATATGATGATATATGTGGCTTCAATTATCATTTAATTTACTTGGTAATTTTCTTAATTTCATTTTATCCAGGCCCGCATTGGAGGCCGAGACATTCGATATGAATTAGTGATCACTAGCTAGTCATCTTCCTTAATTGCTATTTAATTAATTCAGGTCATAAATCTACCTCCACGGATTGCCCATTTGCCACCCCATGCTGAGTTCTTAGGTATTGATCACTTTCAATCAAATTATTATTCACTGATTCAGTTCTTCTCTATTTAGTATTTCCCTCTCTCCTTAATTTGTCGCGCTCGCTGGTTTTCTCATCTCCGGTGGGCTGGCCTGTTAGAGTATTATGTTCTCTAGAAAACTGTACATACAAAAACCTCCCTTCAAAAAACTCTACACTTGCTCAGCAATCCCAATCGTAATCTAAGTCTATCTTTGGATAATTACTATATTTATTGTAATTACTGTAAATCATCTTTTTCTTCTTTGTTAAGATTAGGAGTCAGTCTCCTAAACAGACTCGAACTCCTACACACTTGTACTTATATATTCGCCTCATACGTTTGAGATCAATAAGAAAAAAATCTTCTACTACATGGTATCAGGTCAGCCCTACGGATACATCCTAGGTTTTCTTCTCCACACTTTCCTTCTCCTCTTTTCTCCTTGTTCACTGCCCCTAGACTCCCCGTCAAAATGGTATTTAGGGTTTAGGGTTTAGGGTTTAGGGTTTAGGGAGGCATCTATGCCTAAGGAACATTAGGACTCTGCATTCTCTACTGCCACTTTTCTTATAAATTGACTTTTGTCAGCGGTTTTGTTTTCCAAAAGTCCATTTAAACTCTTGTTTGGGCACTCACCAGATTATTCTTCTATTCGTATTTTTGGTTGCCTTTGTTATCCTCACTTACGCCCTTACACTTCTCACAATCTGGAGGATCGTTCTGTTCCGAGTGTTTTCATTGGATATCATCCCAATTATAAAGGTTACAGGTGTCTTGATGTTTCTACAGGTCGGGTGTACATCAGTCGCAGTGTGGTCTTCGACGAAACTTCTTTTCCATACTCCAAGGCGGCCTTGCTTCCCACTCCGACAACTCCATCCCCTTTGAGTTCACCAATTGAATTCTTGCCTCTACCTCCTACCTCCCGAATTGATTCACATTTACTCACCTCTTCACCTTTTAATTCCAATGCCAGCCCTAAGTCCAACTCTTCATTCTCGCTGGCTCCAATTTCCCCTTTGCCTGCTCCTGAGCCTTCTTCCCAGACTGCTCGTCCTACTGCTCCGTTAGCTACTCATCCTATGATTACTGGCTCTATGACCGGGTTCCTTAAACCCAAAATACATGTCTCCATGAGTCATGCATCTGTTCTTCCCTCTTCACCCATGGAGCCTACTTGCTAATCTCAGGTTGTGAAGCATCTGGAATGGCCTAAGGCCATGCTGTCCGAATTTAATGCTTTATTATCTAACCGTACTTGGAGACTTGTTTCTTTGCCACAGGGGCGACGTACTATTGGTTGTAAATGTGTCTTTCGTACTAAGAACAAAGTTGACGGTAGTATTAACAGATACAAAGTTCGATTACAGGCAACGGGGTTCAATCAAAGTGAAGGGCAAGATTATTTTGAAACATTTAGTCTGGTTGTAAAACCTGTAACAATTCGAGTCGTTCTCACTCTGGCAGTCAGCAAAAATTGGGCTATTAAGCAGTTGGATGTTAGTAATGCGTTTCTCAATGGCACATTGGCAGAAGAGGACTACATAGCTCAGCCTCTGGGTTTTATTGATGATGCTCGACCACACGATGTGTCTTCTTTAGAAATCATTCTATGGACTTAAGCAGAGTCCTTGAGCATGGTATTATCGTTTGACATATTTTCTGATTGAACATGGATTTGTTAAAGATTTGGGCTCTCTTCATTATTTTCTTGGCATTGAGGTGGTTCGTACTAAGGTTGGTATTCATCTTTCTCAGTCTAAGTATTCTAATGATTTATTGCATTGACTCGGTCTCGCAATTGTTAAGCCAATTTCGATTCTAGTTTCTTCGGGCTCCAAATTGTCGAAATTCGAAGAGATTCCACTCAGTGATACTTTTGAATATAGATCTACTGTTGGCTCTTCAGTATCTCACACTCACCAGACCAGACATTCTGGACGCGGTTAACCAGGTGTGTCAATTTCAGCTAGCACCAACCGATGTACACTAGTCTGCCATCAAGCACATTTTGCGTTATTTAAAAGGTACTCTACAACACGGTTTTCTTATTCAACCAGCTCTTCAATTTGGAATTGATGTTTTCTCAAATGCTGACTGGGGTGGCTATTCTGATGATCGAAGGCCGGTCATTGGATTTTGTATATACTTTGGTGATTTGCTTATTTTATGGTATTCCAAGAAGCAACTAACTGTTGCACGCTCTAGTGCTGAGGCCGAATACATAGCATTAGCAATTGCGGCATTTGAAGTCTCTTGGGTACTTCACCGATTTTGTGAACTTCGAATATTTCTTAGAGATCCTCCAGTCCTACGGTGTGACAATTAAATGCAACCTACATTACCGCCAATCCAGTTTTCCATGGCCGCATCAAGCATGTCAAACTTGATTACCATTGTTCGAGAGAGAGTATGTAGTGGACAATTATCGGTGCAGTTTATTCCCACTCAGGATCAAGTTACAAACGTCTTTACAAAAGGATTGTCTCATGGGCAGTTCACTCGATTTTTACTCAAGCTTTGTGTTATTGCCAAAACGTCAACCTTGCAGGGGAATGTTAGAGATGTATGTACTCTAGAAGACACTACATACAAAAGCCTTCCTTCAATGAAATCTACATGTGCTCAGCAATCCCAATCGTAATCTTAGTCTCCTAAACAGATTTGAACCCCTACTCACTTGTACTTATATATACACCTCATCGTTTGAGTTCAATAAGAAGAAAATCTTCTATTACACTGCCTCGCTATGAAGATGACGCGTCAGAGATTATTTTTATCTT
This sequence comes from Aristolochia contorta, assembly GCA_022405105.1. NCBI lineage: Eukaryota > Viridiplantae > Streptophyta > Magnoliopsida > Piperales > Aristolochiaceae > Aristolochia > Aristolochia contorta. The sequence goes on along the minus strand of JAHZSQ010000064.1, from coordinate 373,944 downwards.
GCAAAGTGGATATCTCCAATATTTTTTACCATGCGCTCGTTAAGATGTGGGGACTCCACTCTTCTAAGTACAGCTCCAAAATATTTACAGGTTGCCATGTGCTTCAAGCCAAAAAATGAATGGCTAGACAGAAATATTGAAAGTTAAAAACTAGCAGATTTCCGATGCTCTTAGTCATGTAGGTAACTGTCATTGACTTTGACATACACGTAAAAGACTCTGCCAGAAGAAAGAAATACAATCTATTACTATCAACGAATTATAGACACCGAAATACAGTTACTTTTGTAACAAATTAATGATGCAATTCTACATAATCGAGTACTGCTCCAAACAGAGAGGAAATCTGTTTAACCATTCCAAATTGATAACTACCCGGAATTGATAGATGAATCCAAACAGCAGGTTAGCTCATAAAATGCAATGATAACCACCACGATTAGTGGAGCGAACTTCCCAATATAGTTTTATTGGGAGTCCAAGAATTAATGCAAGGCTTTTAACATGCCATTCAGCTCTGATATAAGAAGATGAGAAAGTGGCTGGAAATTGAGGTAAAAGGAAATTTACCAACCAGATCACTAAAGTTGAACTTCTCCCACTGGGATGGAGACTAGTCGCTCGGTCCAAATATCACAAGATGACAAAGCAGGCAGGGGACCAGCAGGAAGGGCTGAATATCACCAGAAAGGCAGTTGGGTAAATGGCGCGTGCACACATACGCGTGTGTGGCTTGCCCTTTTATTTTTAAGTAAAGCTTCTAGAAACATTAGATTTTCATTTCACCATTTCTTTCTTCCATAACAAACGACATGTAAAACATCCATTTCATTGCCATTACAATGTTGGTACTAAATAACAAGTTTCCTAAGAAAAAATCCAATTCGTGTTTGTACTTGTTAAACAAGTTAGGTCAGACAAAAATATAACCCAAATTGTTTTGTAAAAAATAAGTGATAATAAATTAATTTTAAGTTTTTTTTGGTAGTGAATTAGTGATACATTTTTTATATTATATTTATTATTATACCATAAAAATGTGAAAGATAATTGAAAGATATAAGGAAAATGCTAGCTGCACCTATGCACATTACCCATCCCACATACATGTTAATCTAAACCAATAATGTCTAGGGTTTATTCCTTTAGAACATAGGATTTTATAAAATAAAAATATTTTTTATATTTAAGGGCTTAGATTAACATGTACATGGGATAGGTACTACGCATAAGTGCATCTAGCATTACTTAAGATATAATAATAAGAATTTTAGAAGATACAATTAATAAGATATAGACGGTGTCTGAGTATGGTTTATTAATATAGACTCTCTCTGATTCGTTAGTAGGTGAACCGAAGAGCAAACAAACAACCGTGAAAATTTATGGGATGGGAGAAAGAAATTAAACATACGCCTGCCTTTCCACGTGTCACCGCCCGACCGCAACTGAAAGAAATTGAATAACCAGCTTGTCGAATCATCCCCTTTTTTGTCAGCGAGATCTGCTTGTACCCTTCTTTCTTTCCCGCGGTACACCGACGTGACCTTCTGTTCCTATCAGCCAGTTCCGATCCTTTTCTTCATAACTACCGAATCACTTACAGAATCAAAACAAGATGAGCTGGTAATTTAAATAGCTAATGTGTCAAAAAATCATTAATTTATGGGTTCAGATCATCATTATCACTTGGTGATCTACATCTTTTTGCAAGAAATTAAGGGCGCGCCTCTCTCAAGTATATACCCAAAGCATACCTTAATTTCGTGGCCTTTCTCGGCTAAGATCAAGTATGAAACATGCTAGATTATGTACTTTATTTGGGCAATTTCTGTAATTTTACCCTTCAAGGGTATTTTTGTCTTTTGCCAATAATGTGTATCAGAAATACCTCAATTGTTAATAAGAGAATAATCCTTTTGTATCTGATTTTGTTATTTTTTCATGGTATCAGATCCCAACATGGATTGACTATGTAAAACTCGTTCACTCACTTCCGACTAGGGTTCATTTGGCTTTGACTCGGATTTATTCGGCTTTTACTTGGACTCAATTCAGGAGTGACAAACAAGTCAAACCTTCATGACATGTTCATCTTCCTTTGAGATTAGGGTTTCGTTTGGACTGTCATTGCCATCCGGGAACCTTCTACTACCTGTTGCTATCGTCGGAAACACCTGAATGGAAAGACTCGTCGCCCTTTTTTGTTTGTCACTTGATTTCGTTCATTGTTTGATTTTGTTCGGTACCCTGCAAAATCAATTTCAAGTTTACAGAAGTTGTGAAATCGATTTTGGATTCAAAAGGCTTTCGTCTGTCTTGATTTCAAGGGTTCGCTTTCGTCGCTTGATTTCATTGCTCCCACTCATTCTGATTCTGTGCATGAGACATTCGATTTGGCTTCATTTTGGCTCCGGGAAGATAGCTTCTTGTCGCTGTCACAGGGTTTTGAAAGATTTTGCTATTGTTTGCTGTTGCCGCTCCGGCACCTTCACCGCCGCTCTGACACTATCATCGTCACTCCGGCACCATCGCCCCCAACATTGCCGCCGCTCTGCCTCCGACGCTGCTGCTGTCTGGTGACCTTCTCCTCGGTCATGCGTTCTCTCTATTCTGGTGGACGTAAGGAAACCCTATCTGTTTGGACCGAAGGGAAACCTATATGTTTGGACCGAACCAGCCCAACCCAGGCTCATTCAGACCAGGTTAGATTATTGTTGAGCAGTGCCATGTATGTGGAGTTATTGGTGAGATTATTTTATAATCTGGATTTTCTTTGGGTTATTTTGCTTGCAACTTTAGTCAGTGGTTGTTGGTTTTGCTGCTTTGAGACAGATTTTTCTCGTGCCATATCTCTCTCAGATGACATAGTTGCTCACACCTCTTCTCTCTTTGTAACACTCGATTATGATTTTGAAGCATCATTTGTTACAAAATTAACTGTATTTCAGTGTCTATAATTCGTTGATAGCAATATATAGTATTTGTTTCTTCTGGCAGTGTCTTTTAAGTGAATTTCAAAGTCCATAACTGATGTATACACTAAGGACATAAAAAATATGTGGTTTGTTAATATGCAATATTTTTGTCTAGCAACTCATTTTTTGGCTAGAGGCAAATGGGAACCTCTAAAGATGTTGGAACTGTTAGAAGAGTGGAGTTCCTACAGCTCAACGAGTGCATGGTGAAGAATCCAGAATATCCACTTTGCAAGTCCCCAGCACAAGTCTCACTCAGGTTTTAGAGGTCTCCTTCATAATTTCTTTATTTGTATGCTGAGTAAAATACCATGACCACACTATGGACGAGGGACAGGAAAAAATGCCTTTTGGATGGATCCTGTTGCTGGAGGTAGTGAGGTTCCAGTGTTATTTATTTGTGAAGCCTGTGTGGAAATAAGTTTCGAAGGTCATGGTAATTGTGTGTTTAAGTCACAAAAATTAAGGTCTGCACTGGTGTGGATATTGAAGAGAAAGGAACATGAGAGTTGTAAGAGCTGTTTGGAGTCTGGACTCCCCATGGGATGGGTTGCTTCTTATTTACCTTTTTTCTCACTGGTACAACTAATCAATGCTGAAAACATCAACATAAAACTGTTGTTTGTACAACAAGATTGATAACTCGTTTTGTGTAATCTATTATTTCTTCTTTTCTTGCTATTAGCTCTGCAAAATTACAGGAAGAACTCGTTATTTGTAGATTTTATTTGCCTCAGGCTACAAGAGAGCTGTTAGAGGTGTTGCCTGGGCACTTTGGTTCTACTAATTGTGCCAGTTCATACCCACATATGTTGGCATCGGCTAGTGATGGTTATACAATTCGTATCTAGGGATTGAATCAGCCAAGTATGAAGAGGTAGGAAGCTTGTAGCAATGGGGTGGCTCACTGTGTTGCAACGGAAGCCTTTGTGATTCAAAATAAAAAGATCGAGTTGGTGACAGCAGGTACTTCGATTTTTCCAGCATACCCTTGTTGCCGACGTAAATTCTCCATGCACACATCTCTGACTTGGCAGCTAATGGCAAAAAATGTGTAAAGTTGAATGCTCTTTCTATCAGCCAATGAAGTGTACCATGATCAAATTGTAGCTCATCTTTTGCATATTTCTTTCCTTCGTTAAAGTTTCTTAGGCAGCATTGAGGTTCCCACCCTGGAGTTTGTGGTTATGGTTCTTGGAACCTGGATGGTGGGGGAAGTTTTCTTTCACCGTAGAACTCTCATTTAGCTCATTTTAGCCAAATCACTTGTTGGTAACTCTTTCCTTCAAAATATATGCGTATATTAACGTTCTTCCAGGGATAGTTTTTCACAGGTCTAGTGTGTGGCTATCTATGAGCCCATCAATTGTTAATAGCCCGTTGGGTATACATAGACTGGTTTATGTCTTCTTGAATGTAGTTGAATTGATGGGGTCTACTGTAGTTAATGTTGAATTATATATTTTAACCTTATATTTAGAATGAGAGTGAAGACCGGCCTGAAGGTACAGGAGAGTTGGTTATCACAAAAAGAAAACTTGAGAGTAAAACGAGATGATATCTTGCTAATTCCCTTTGCATCACTCGAGGTTACTGAAAAAATGCTTTTTGGTATATCTTGTCGAAGGAATCCTCCTAAATGGATTTATTTGTTAGTTGATAAAATGTACTATTTAAAGAGGTGCAACCGAAAATCAATTGCTGAGGATTAATCCAGTTAATATTTAAGCGTGAAGCTAGCACTTTTCAGCTTTCTAATTGAAGTTCTAGTCGACGCTGCAACTATAGTGACATTTGAAATTCAAATTAAAAGAGTAATGCTGTGGGTGCGTAGTGTCAAAAATGCGTGTGTCGGGTACTTCTGATGATGTGGGCATCCATGTCATAATTCACCTCGCCAAACTTAAACTCTATATCTTAAACCCTAATTCTCAAACCGTAAAGTCAATTAAACCCTAAATAGCATATCATAAACCTAGACCCTAGACTCTAAACCCAAGAGCGGATGATGTACCCAATAAGCGTACTTCCCACCATAAGCATGTCATTATCCAGATTAAAACTAAAACTATAAGTGACATGAACAATAGACAGGGAGAGACTGGATGCAGGGGAATATAGTATGAGACTCAAAATTTAATGGTTGCGATTAGTGTTATTAAGACCAAAGAAAACCTATGCAAGTACAAGTATTTGAGGATGTTGATACTAGACCTTTTTCACTCAAAGTTTCTTCTGGTGATTCCCAACATTAAAATATCATAATTACTTTTGCTGTTGCACCGTTGGAAACATGTCTGTACGGGGTTTGTGTGGTTGCTCTGCAACATGTAGCTTCACTAGCTAGTGAAATTAACTCAGTCTTAGAACTTGGCTGTTAGCAGAAATTATCGGGATTCTTGATACGCAAGTTTTGTAAACGAAACCCATTAATTCACCGTCATGGATATAGTAATTACATCTTGTGTTACTTAATTTCTACAATGGGTTAAATGAGGAACTAAGAAAATGAAAGTAAAAAGACTCATGATTTCTTGTTCCGTATTTGAAAAAGGAAAATTCCTCTGTTGACGTCCAAATTGTTTTGAAGTATATATGAGGCCTTAAACCTTGATATCACTTCAAGATTCTTCTAAAAAATGAAACGGAAGAAAAAAAATTGAAACAATATCAGTTCCTCGTTTCCTATAGAAAGATCAAGAATGTACATTGCACTTCTCCAAAATCACACTCGATCGAGCAAATTATTTTTTACAAACAAAGAGACCGTGACTCCACGATCTTTATTGGCATTCATAGCATAGAACCTCGACGGCTTCGGATGGAAATTCCTCCGGCTCTGAAGGTCATGAGTAGTGCGGTAGGACGGAGCGATGAGCCGAAGAAGAACGGCTCTCAAAGCCATTCACACTGAGCAGTACTCTTGGCCATTGACAGAGACGGCGAGAATGGTAGTAGAAGCAGTAGTAGCAGTACTGCTCGGAGTGGAATTCCTGCGTGCGTTTCTGTGGAAACTGCATCGAGCCAGGATGATTCATCGGTGAGCACATGCAGGTGTGCCGAGAAGTAACTAATTTCTGGGGCCTCACCGTGGGTGAAAACTAAGAGGCCATGGTTCTTGATTTCTGATGCTCGGAGCAGAGCGGAGTTGATCAGGGAGAGTGAGTCAGTTAGTGAGTGAGGCCCCTGCTGCCATTGGGTAGTTATAACCGGTAGTCAAAAGCGAAATGACTCTATTGTCCTCTAAGTTTTCGTGGAATTAGTTACTAAGAAGGGCAACTGGAGTCAGATGACGGTGGAGCCCATTGCGTGTAGCGTGGGGACGTTCGTTTCTTATCTTCCTAGTTATATATTGATGAAACTGGGAGATCCTAGCTCCTTCGCTAAACCATACATATTATTGTTAATTGTTTTTTTTTTTTTTTTGCAAAATGGAATGTTTTCAATCCAAATGTTACAAATTAATAGGGTTGATGTTACTTAATACAAAGTGGCTAAATCAACCGGCATATGACCATAAACATAGCATCTCACTAATAATTAATAAGTAGATCCCAATATAAGGCCAGAAAGACACTTCAATTGAGGCCAGCATGGGTGTGTTTTTCTAATACCGCGTATCCTCATTAACCTACATCATCACTACAAAAAATACAAATTTCACTATTAAAAAATGATTAGTTCCATGTAGTTTTCAAACTGAAACACATATATAATAAAAGAAAAATAATTTCAGTATTACCATATTTTACTGTAAGTTTTTACAATCTGATGTAGCTGTCCTCTTGGCCATGGGGTTGATTGGCTGTTCTGGTGCTATCGATGATGTGTGGAGAGAGGGGGGTGTCATGGTGATAAGGTTGCTGCTGCTAGCCTTCCCCGGATGCTAGTTGAGTTACACACATACGAGTTGGTTCTCTCTCATGCCGGTTAAGAGGAAAAGAAAAAGAAATGAGAGAACAAAAGATGTTATCCTACACGTTCAATTTGTATCACTCAAGATTAGTAAATTCGATACAACTAAAGACACCAACCACTAGTAAAAAAGTACCCTCCGCCGACGGGCAGAACAAAACTCGTCGGCGGAGAGGCCTTCTGCCGACGGGTTCACAAGCACATCGGCGGAACTTCACTTTACCCAAAACACCTGTCGGCGGGATAACTAAACTCTTCGGCCGACGCCAAATAAGACGCGTCGGCGGATATTGTTCAAAAGCAACGACGCACAGGGTAAATCCAGTTCCTATTTAAGGGTAAGCCACCCCTTTTCAGCATTCTAACCAAGATTTTTGTTACATTTAGCACATCAATTAAAAATGTAAATAGATACAACCAAAGACACCAACTTTCAAATGCTGATCAGGGTAAATCCAGTTCCTATTTAATGCTAAGCCACCCCTTTTCAGCATTCTAACCAAGATTTTGGTTACATTTAGAACATCAACTAAAAATGTAAGTCGGGTTCGTAGACAAGTGAGAGCGAGGATGCAGGGGAATGTGGTACCAGTGGTTGTTATCAGTGTTATCATATGTTTTTGCATGGTGTTGATTTTTCACTTGGTTTAATAGGTTGTGTCACACATAGTCACATTTGAAGGGGACTTAAATAACTTATGAAACATATGATATAGTAAGACTTAGAGGGGCAGTAGCTTGCGCACTTTGGGTAAAAAACTGATTGAACCTGATTAAGAACATACAAGACCTTCTTCGACTGTCTTCAAACATAAAAACAATGCTTGCTGTTGACACAGCAGCCATTAGCGATCGCGCCATAGCGGCCATGGCAACCGTCTCCTGCCGTGTTGAATATTCGGTAAAGCAGTCTTTTAGAAAATATTGTACTACTTTTTGTGATGTGAAGGCGATCAACGGGAAGGATCCTCATCCCAAATGGAGGTTAGAATGAGGATTTCTCCTGCAGCAACATATGTTCGTACTCCAATTCTGGAAATGGGTTGTAATTAGGTAATTAGACTGGAATCTTGATACCTGGTAATCACAACATCAATTATCAGTATAATAATCAATCCATAAACTTGCACGGCAGGTTCTCCGTTTCGGGGCCTCTGCGGAACCAGGGCTTGCACTCAACCATGTTTACGTCCATGGCCATGCTATTTTACCCAGCATAAAAACAAAGAAATTAAGGAGAGCATTAAAGCATGTGTGAGAATTGCGTTGGGGACTTGCAAAGTGGATATCGTGGATTTTCCACCATTCTCTCGCTGAGCTGTAGGGACTCCACTCTTCTAACAGCTCCAACATCTTTAGAGATTCCCATTTGCCTCTAGCAAGAAAATGAGTGGCTAGACAGAAAGATTGCACGTTAAAAAATAGCAGATTTCCGATGTTATTTGTGTAGTCATCTGTCATGGACTCTGAAATACATGTAAAAGACACTGCCAGAAGAAACAAATACTATCTGTTACTATGAACGAATTATGGACACTGAAATACAGTTACTTTTGTAACAAATAATGATTCACATAATCGAGTATTGCTACAAACAGAGAAGAAAGACGTTCAACTATATCAAATTGAGAACTGCCCGGAATTGATAAATGAATCCAAACACCAGGTTAGAGATGCTTACTCTTTATATAGAATAGCTTGGAAGAGTCACAAGTCGACTCGGAAGAGTCACAAGTCGACTCACAGGGTGGGAAACCATTTACACGGGTAAAAGCTCACCCAATTTTGTTTGCAAAAGCAAGTGTAGTGTACACAATACATGCATGTTGTTGTTACTAAATCGGTCAGCACCTAACACTTTTGCTTCCTAAGAAAACACCAAAAAGGCCTCATAACAAATCAAGTCCTTTTATGACCTTTTTCTTAATTGGCAACTATTTCAATTTCCCAAACTATGTACCACGAACGAATCTCTAGATACCGGGAAAATGAAGTTATGGCTGTTTTTCTCAACCAGCCTCTAATGCTTTGCTTTCCTCTCAAGTAACAGAACTCCATGCATTTGACATATTGTAAAATAATCTGCCGACCATCAAATTCAACAGCCAAATCCCACACACAGATACTCTTATCTGTCAAGCCAGACAATATCCCTCGTTCATTAGGCAGCCATGCATCCACGAGATATTTAGCCAAGCCTAGGCTTCCCACAAATAGGGATGCATGCACTAGAGAGGACATTCCAATGGCAAATAGACTCCTCCATGCCACAGTTAAGACTGGGCTTCAAGCTACAGATATGACAGGCTTCTGATGGGCAGTGTTTTCTTCAGGCCACAACTTAGTTTGTTTGTCAATAAACAAATGTGAGTGGGTAAGCGAGAGGTGGCTTACTTGGGGTATATTATACCGGGTGACAGAGTGGCAATGGTCCCTACCAAGATTCAAGAATGTGGATTGGCCAAGACAGGCCAGTCTGAAGGAGTTATGAAGAGTTCTAGGCCTCACTAGATATTACCGTAAATTTGGGGAGGGGTATGCCCACATTGCTTTACCGTTGATCATGCAGATTAAGAAAGACTGATTCGGCTGGAATGCTTAGGCCGAGAAAGCTTTTACCGACCTTAAAGATGTCATGACTGAGCGACGTTGTTGGCTATGCCAGATTTCACACAAAGCTTTATCGTTGAGACTGATGCTTCAAGGTTTAGGTTAGGAGCATACTATTGCTGGGGGTGTGAGCGGTGGCTTTTTATAGGCAAAATTTCGGTCCACAAGCTCGATTGAAATCAATATATGAAAAATAATTTGATGGCAATAGTATTTGTTGTCCTCAAGTGGCGACACTGTCTTTGGCAAAAATTCATGGTCCGCATAATTCACTAGAGTTTAAAATTTCTGCTGGAGCAGCGGTATGTGGGAACAAAATACCAAAGGTGGGTAATAAAATAAATGGGATACAACTTTGACATTCAGTGCTTCAGTGGGGCCTACAACAGTGTAGCAGATGCACTATCTCGTATACCGAGGCAGCTAGAATCATCCGCCTTGACTGTCCCTCAATTGCAGCATTGAGAAAACATTCATGCAGAATTAATGGCAGATGAATCCCTGCACATTAACAGAACAACATCACCAGAGAACTCGGCCACATCTAGGTTTCTCGGTAGAGAATGGGATTCTTTATTACAAAGGACTACTTGTGATTCCATGTACATTTATTGGAGGGAATGCTAGAGAGACCAAAACATACCAGAGGTTGGCAGCAGAAGTGTATTGGGTGGGAATGCATAAAGATGTCTCGAACTTTGTGAGACCATGTGTAGTGTGTCAACAACACAAATATTTATCTACAACACTGGCGGGACTCCTCCAACCTATGCCTTTACCAACACAAGTATGAGATGAGGTAACTATTGATTTTATTGAGGGTTTACTCCGTTCGGAGGGGGTTGACTCCATCCTAGTGGTTGTAGACAAGCTGAGCAAATATGTCCACTTTATTGGCTTGATGCACCCCCTTTACAGCTGTAAAGGTGGCTACCATTTTCATCCGCGTGATAGTCAAACTCCATGGGATACCTCATGTGATCATTTTGGATCGTGATTAGGTTTTCCTGGGCCTTTTTTTGGAGAGAGTTATTTAAGCTCCAAGGCACATCATTGCAGCGTAGCACATATGGTTCCCATAGGAAGAATATTGCTATAACACCTCACCCACTCAGCCACAAGGTGCACACTTGATCGTGCTTTATATGGATGTGATCCTCCTACGATCATTCGCTATGAGTGAGGATCACCATTAGTCTCAGCAATCAATCAACAACTAGTCATTCGAGAAGCCATCTTGGATGACCTACGAATGAATTTACTTCGTGCCCATAAGAGAATGAAACTTCAAGCAAATACCAAACGCAATGTTGAAGAATTTTGTGTGGGTGATATGGTGATTCTGAAGGTACGACCATATAGGCAGTGCTCCCTCGCACACCGTTGCTCTGAGAAACTGGCAACACGACTCTATGGGCCATATAAGATTTTGTAGCGTGTTGGGCAGGTTGCCTACAAGCTGGAATTGCCTTCTTAAGCTTCAATCCACCCTATATTCCATGTGTCACAGTTAGAATTGACTTTCCTCAGCTAAGTCCGGACTTTGAAGCAACTTGGGAAGGTTTCCACTTTACTCAACATCAATTCCTAAAAGAATAATGTGCTCCCAATTAGTAGTTTTTTTAGAGTTGTTGAGGTGTCCAGATAAAATCATAGAGTTAGTCTGAGGGTATATGAGACACGTTTTGGCAGGCTTTGGGGGTAGACCGATATTCTGTAATTTTCAGAGTTTCGACCGAACCTCTAGAATGCTTGGTATTCATCTGTTTACTCGCATATTTCTTGTTAAAAATGAGATCAGGATTGATTGTCTAGAATTTCTCTCATTTGTATTGGATTAACTGCTGCAATTGTTTGGTGTTTAACATGTTCTCACGTCTCGAATTATCTTACCCTCTTTGTCTCTTCTCCAATACCCTTTTGCAGTCTGCAGTCGTCCCTTATTCATCGATTAAAATACTATCCAAAATACCCTTTTCTCTCGAGCAATAATACCTTTTTTTTCTTTGTAAAAACTGGCATAATTTAGATAGTTTTTGACGACATAGTGCATTTAGATAGTGTTTGACAACATATACTGGTTCTACTTGTTAAATAGTGCATTGAGATAGTGTTTGACGACATAGACTGGCATAATTTTATTTGGCCATCATACAGTGATCACTAAGCTGCACGGGGCTTGATCAACATGAGTAAGAGTGATACGAAGATGAGTAACATACATTGGTGCATTGATTAGGATGTGGAATTATATAGTACAAGAAATAATATTGTTCCAGTATCTCCTGAGCTTTGCTAGGTATCAAATGAAGGACGCCATCTTTAAAGGTACTACTGTAACTTCCATTGAACTAAGCAATCGAGCAGCTCTTTACCAAGATTTTTCTACCGATTGTCACTCTTTTAGACGTGAGGGAAGCCCCGTAACTGAAAGTATAGTAATTATGTTATATTTGTAGTCACTGATTTTAGAAATTAGAAATTCACAACCTACATTTTTAAATACTATTGATTAATTTTTTTTAAGAGATTGATTCCACTGCATGTGGGTTTACTACAATGCTCCGATTAGCAAGAGTTTTTGTAAAAGAATAATACTAAGCAATGTATACTAACATATCTTTAACATATCTTTAGCTTTTTTGGATCTTCTTTTGAAAAAAGAATTCTCTATATAGACAATGTACACTAAGCAATCAACAGAAAGAAGTTGCTAATATTAATAATCCTACGAGAATGTAGACCTCAGCACTTTCAAAAGTAGCTCACGCTAAAGAAGAGAAAAAATATTGAGCAAGAAAAAAAGGATGAACATTCTTAATGTTATCAAAACAAGTTCAAGCGACGAAACATACGGAAACTCCCAAATCGATCCCTAGCTTCGTGTCGAAATAAACTCCAGGCTCAGCATTAGGTGAATCTGAAACCGATGAAACATATGGGATTCGACTGAAACATAAAAAAATAAAAAGAAAACAAGCGGCTTCAATATTCCAATCAGAATCCTAGAGCCTAGAGGGGCCGAATCTGAATTTGGTCGACAGAAACATATAGAATGATTTACTTAGGGCACCGTGGTAGTGAGCGTGGATTCGGACGACGGAAACGGCCGGCTGCAGCTTGGGGTGATTCTCAGAGAAGACGAAGCGAAGCAGAGATAAAGCTAGAGCGAGGAAAGGGGGAGCAAAGAAAGTTGGAGCGAGGAAAGAGGGAGCGAGGAAAGGGAGAGCGACGAAAGGGGGAGCGAGGAAAGGGAGAGCGACGAAAGGGGGAGCGAGGAAAGGGGGAGCAAAGAAAGTTGGAGCGAGGAAAGAGGGAGCGAGGAAAGGGAGAGCGAGGAAAGGGGGAGCGAGGAAAGGGGGAGCGAGGAAAGGGGGAGCGAGGAAAGGGGAGCGAGGAAAGGGGAGCGAGGAAAGGGGAGCGAGGAAAGGGGAGCGAGGAAAGGGGAGCGAGAAAGGGGAATGAGGAAAGGGGAGCGAGGAACGGGGAGGAGCGAGTAAAGGGGAGCGAGGAAAGGGGAGTGAGGAAAGGGGAGCGAGGAAAGGGGAGCGTGGCAAGGGGAGCTAGGAAAGGGGGAGAGGGGAAAGGGGGATAAAAAAATGGGGAGCGATGAAAGGGGGATCGAGGAAAGGGAATCGATGAATAGTATTTTCCCTACAGAAATATACGGGAAGGGTAAGGGGGAAATTTTACCTGCAGTTGAAAAATATCTTCTTCCCCTTTTCCTATTTTCTCTCCTTCTTTCTCTCATCTTGGTTATTCGTAAGGATCCAACACTCGCTTGAAGAGTGGATTATCGCATACAACTGCATCAATTGGTGCTTTCATGGAGACCTTCCTTCCGTCGCAATCCATGGAAGATCCCGATCTTTTAGCAGCTTTAATACGTAGCATCAATGGATTCCTGGATCGATGATCTTCGAACCCAGATTTCTGGAGTATAGAGCTCATCATCCCTGCAAGCTATTTGCCCAACCAAAGTACCGACGACGACATCGGAAATTTTGCCCGCTCTCTGGTCTATGAAGATGAAGATCCCCAAATTCGATGGCACTGACCCGCACTGGTGGATATTCCGTATCGAAGAGTTTTTCAAACTCCATAATATGCCTGAATTACTCCGTTTGTGCATGGTTTCCTTTCACGTGGAAGGGCAAGCTGCTACGTGGTACCAGTGGATGAAGGCGAATAACCTTTTGACGACCTAGAAGGCTTTTCTCGACAGTATGCTCAAAGATTACCCTGAATTGCCAGAGGCGGAAATGGTGGCAGGGGATATTTCGACTCTTAATACTCTGTCTGGCCAAGGAAAACCACGATCGTTGCACTTAACCGGGCAGAACAACTCTGTTAAATTCTGTATTCTTATTGACAGCGGGAGCACACATAATTTCATCAAGCCTTCTCTTGCTGATCATCTCGGGTTCCGATTCAGCCAATCACTCCATTCCGCTTGTATGTTGGTAACACATGATTTTCTTACTAGCTGTTTTTCTTGCCCACATTGATAATGGAGGGACATATTTTTCTAATTGATCTTTTTGTTCTGGCCATCGAGGGACCGGAGATGGTTCTTAGTATCCAATGGTTACATCAATTGGAGAAGGTCTCACAGGACTACAAGGCCTCATCATGGAGTTTTGCTGGAATGGTGAATTAGTTACCATACAAGGAGAAGTCGCTGCCCCACTGGACATTCTCTCGTTTCACTAAGTAGAAACTATGGTTCATGAAGATGAAGTTCTGGGGCTATTTGGGAGCTGTCCACTTCGACTCTAGCAGCTGAATTACCTGGCCCGATTCAGCAATTCTTTGAGGAATTTGCTTCCCTTTCTGCAGAGCCAACTACATTGCTTCCATACCGAACAGTGGATCGCCGAATCCACTTACAGCCTGGTTCCTAACCTGTTAATGTGTGGCCCTACAGATACCCTTACTTTCAAAAGGCAGAGATGGAGTGACTAGTCCGTGAGATGCTCGAACAAAAGCCAAAGTCCATACTCTTTCACAAGTGCATTTGGTTAAGAAGAAAGATGGGACTTACAGATGCAGTGTGGACTATAGGGCACTCAATGCCATCACGATCATGGACAAGTTTCCGATTCTCACAGTAGATGAGCTCTTAGAAGAATTGGGTGGTGCTACAGTATTTTCGGGTCAACCCACGGGATCCCTATAAGACGGTGCTTAGAACACATGAGGGTCATTATGAATTCGTTGTTATGCAATTTGGCTTGACAAACACCCCTTCAACATTTCAAGCTACAATGAACATGATAATTGCAGCCTTCTTGAGGAAGTTTGTGATTGCATTCTTCCTTGACATCCTTGTATACAGCTCCTCCCTGGACGACCACTCAACCCATCTCTGTGATATTTTTTGTTGTCATGCTACCGACCAGTTCTATTTGAAACAGTCCAAGTGTTCATTCTCTCAACCATCTATAGATTATTTGGGACATATTGTTTAGGCCCATGGAATCCAAGCTGACCCAAAGAAGATAGAGGCCATGGTCAATTGGACTGTCCCATGAACACTTCCGTGATTAAGAAGCTTCCTCTGTCTCACGGGATATTACCGTCGGTTTGTACACGGTAATGCTTCTCTAGCTGCTCCCTTGAAAGATTTACTGTGCAAGGACGCATTTGAATGGACTCCTGAAGCAGTTGCTGCATTCCACGAATTAAAGACAGCAATGATTGAAGCTTCGTTTCTTCACCTACTAGATTTTGCCCTTGAATTCGTGGTTGAGACAGATGCATCCAACGTTGGCATAGGCACAGTGTTGATGCAAGTAGGGTATCCTTTAGCCTACTTCAGTAAGAAACTAGGCCTACACCTCCGTCTTGCCTCTACTCATGTCAAGGAGCTCTATGCTATTACAGAGGCCGTTCACAAATGGCATCAATATTTGCTGGGGCGTTTCTTTGTTATCCACACAGTTCACAAAAGCATAAAAGAGTTGCTGCAACAAGTAATACAAACCCCTGACCAGCAACTTTTCCTCCAAAAACTTTTGGGGTTTCATTATTTGAATTGATTACAAACCGTGGTGCCACAACTTGGTAGCTGATGCATTTTCACAACCACAGGAAGAGGCTGCCACAGAGACTGCAACGCTGCAGGAATTCAACACTACAAGGCTATCACATCCCATTTCTTGCATAGATTCCCTAAGTATAGAGAATTCTACTCTACCTGATTTGAAAGAACATCACTGACAGCTCAAGGAAGGCACTCTTTCTGTCTTATTCTGCACGAGATGGGCTTTGTTCTTTCGTGATTGACTCTGTGTAACTCCCACCTCCCCACTTCATCCTTTGTTAATGCGTGAATTTCATTCTACATTTCTAGCAGGACATCGGAGTATTAACAGCACACTAGCTCGACTTGGGGCAATATTTTACTGGCCAAACATGTGTTGTGCCATCCAACAATTCATAAAAGCTTGCTTCTGTGCCAGCAAACAAAATATATCATGCAAGCGCCAGCAGGTCCCTTGCAGCCACAGCCAGTTCAAGATATGGTTAGGGATGAACTCACAATGGATTTAAGGATTTAATCATAGGGCTGCCCCCTTCCAGTGGCTTCACCGTCATTTTAGTTGTGGTTGACAGACTTACTAAAACAGCTCATTTTGCGGCATTGCTTACACACTTCACTGCTTCTAATACTGCAGAAGCTTTTATTGATATAGTTGTTAAGCTTCAGTTCCCAACTTCAATCGTCTCTGACAGAGATCCCATATTTCTGAATCAATTCTGGCATGAATTGTTTAATTTTAGTGGCACAACATTGCACCGCAGTTCAGCTTATCATCCTCGAACGGATGGGCAGACCTAAGTGGTGAATCGCAGCCTAGATCAATATTTAAGAGCTTTCACACATGAGTCACCAACAACAAGGGTGTCTCTGCTTGGGTGGGACGAATTTGCGTATAAAACAAACTATCACAGCGGGCTCTAAATGACCCCACTTCTGGCTCTCTACAGTCGACCTCCACCTCTTATTCCACTTACTCTCCGCGCTCTACCTATGTCCAGGCTCTAGACGAAGCCTTATCCGAATGTGATGAGCTGCTCAGGCTTCTCAAAACCGTATGCATAAGAAAGCAAATGTGAATCGCTGGGAACAAGTGTTTGCTGTGGGAGACAAAGTCCTTTGTGAACCTGCAACCATATCTCCAGGTCTTAGTTGCTCGACGACCTTTTCAAAAGCTGGCCAAGAGGTACTATGGGCCATTCTCCATCGTCGAATGCATTGGGCCGGTGTTCTACAAGCTTGAAATACCAGAAGGATCCAAAATACATCCGGTTTTTCACGTGTCTACCCTGAAGCCTTTTGTAGGTTCTGCCCCTTGTCCATCCACCCCCTAACAAATCCCATAGCCATTTGTGCTTCTCGCACAATACTTTGTCACAACCATCCGATCCAGCAGGTCTTGGTGCAATGGTCTAACAGCTTGCCAGAAGATTCTACTTTGGGAGTCGTTTGACGACGTCAAGGCAGCATTTCCAGAACTTCACCTTGAGGACAAGCTGTTGTTCCATGTGGGGCAGAGTGATACGCAAGGGCCTATCATTCTTCAACACCCAGAAGGAATCAAGCATCAGAACACCATTGATCAATAGTCCGATCTTGACAACAACAAGGATATCACAAAAGAGATCAGGAGAAGTTCTAACCGAGTGAAGAATGTTCCAGGTTGGGCCAAGGATTACATGTTGCCCACGGGAATCAAGGGAGGATTCAAGAGAACTGAAGATTAGTTGCTTGGCCTGTGTAATGAAAAAATCAGCTCACGTTTTAGCAATTTTTGTATTTTAGCATTTCCTGTTATACTAAATTGTCCTTTTGTGAAAGACAGCGTATAGGCATGTTTTACAGGTTAAGGAGTATCAATGAAAATATTCGACAGTTTTCTTCTTTCTCTGTTCCCCATTATTCTCTCTTCTTCTTCTTTCCCCCATTGTCTCCTTCTGTCTCTCTTCGTAAGTATTCGCAGGGTGCCAACACACGCTCGAAGAGTAGATCATCGCATACGACCGCATCACAACCCAGATTCTCCATCCGTAGTTAGTTATATTTGCCCTTTATTTATAATATTTTTCTCCAACCATAACATTTTTTTAACAAGTCAATCCTTTCACTATTGACAACAGTTAAAAATTTCTGAGTTCGTATTAAAAAAAGATGGGAACAAATGGAGGAAAATGATCTTCCCTTTTTTTTCTTTTTAACAACAGAGACATATCAACACTTGAAACAAGAAGCAGCCGATTTCAAAAAATAAAAAGAGAAAGAAGCACAAAAGAGCACCATTATTGTTATTTTAACCGGTCAATACTTTCAGCCAATTCGCACGTACGTACATTCGCATTCAAACTCCCAGAAAAGAAACTCAAGAATGGAACACCTAAAAAAGTAAGTGGACACAAGCAAAGCTATGGATATATATATATAGCAGGTATATAAAATGACAGATAATAACCACTACCCTTACAACAACAGGGAAAACTTCTACAAAATGATCTGTACACAAGTTTACCTCTCATATATATGTAATAGCTGAACGATCATCGGTCCACGAAGAGGCCAAATGTCTTCCAATATTATCTTAAAACTGCTTAAATTACCATAACTTTTCATGCATGCATGATGTGCTTGCCAAACACCTGCCCCAAGCAAAGAGGCAAATTGGCCAACAGGTGACGGTGTGGTCTTCCTCCTTGTCGTCTGAGTCGGATTTGCAAGAAGCTAGTCATATTCTCTGAACAAAATTATTCCCCTGGCTCGCCGTAGAGAAGGCCCGTCAAACTCCTTTGACCGGTAGAGAAAGCGTTCCTCCTTTGAGGGCGGTAGTGGTTTACTTGTAGTCAGCTTCGAGGGCGGTAGTGTCGTCGGTCTGTGTGAAAACCGACATTGATGTGGGGAAAGGATCGGACCCAGTACTGGAGACACTGATGCGACCGCAGTCATGTGCCACCATGCAGTTCCAGGAAATTCCCAACGTGCAGCCGTATGCCCAGCAGCCCACGCCGAAGGGGCGCTTAATTCCGGGCCTCACTACTCTACAAGGCGTACATCAAGAAAGTACATATATAGATGATATATAGGTATAGTTGATATATACCTGATAATTTTACATCTCAAGTCTAACTACATCAATCTTTATTAATTCTTGTTTCCTTTTCTCATTATTATAAATATATGGTTTGCTACAGCCTACTGGTTATAGCTATATATCACGTGAATACTCTAACAAGATTCAGTACCGCCCCCACGCAACACATGACCACCCCATTGATCCTATGACAACGCCCACAATTGCTTTGTTTTTTTAAGGCAGGAGTAGTACTACGTACTGGGTGAGTTGGGCGAAAGATGGAGAACTTGATCAGTAATGCAACTCCGCAGACGCCAAAGGTTGATTAGCATCGTAATTAAGTATACATGTCTGCACGACAAGCTTTTATGTTATATCCTGATTAGTTCGTTCCACAGAAGCCCAATTAAACCCTAGCTCTTGGAAGAGTGAGTGAATTGGAAGAAGCAGAAAGCTGATACTCCGTTTTCGGTGTTACTGTAAAACAATATATGAAACCCTGCTTCATTGACCCATGTGCGGCTCTGATCACTTTTGACGTTCGAAACACCCATTTCTGCTTTTTTTTTTTTAGTTTGTATATAGGACATAATAAACGTCAACCAAGTCTGATGGCAGAAAAAAACAAAAAGCCAAATTAAATTTGTTTATCTATCATATTAGGAAAGCACATATATATATGATAGCTGGTAAATACCAGATTTTTTAACATCTCAACTGATCAAGTCCTACATCAATATTGCTTATTGTCTTTCATATTATTATATAATCTACTGATTCTAACGCAATACTCTAACAAGATTCAGTACCGCCCCGCAACATATGACCGCTGCCATGGATCCTATGACAACACCGACAACTACTTTGTTTTTTGAAGCTGGCAGCAGTACTACTACTGGGTGAGTTGGGCAAAAAATAGAGAACTTGATCAGTAATGCAACTCCGCAGACACCAAAGGTTAGCATCGCAAGTATACATGTCACCACGACAAGTTTTTCAGCTAGACTCGTAACGGCGCCATAACCAGAACTTCCCATCAATATGGAGATGAAACCAGCCGAAGAGATCCCAGTTGCCCATAGTCCAACCTTGAACCCTGTCTTTATAATTGAAACGTGACCCTCCTCTGCAGTTCTTGGTGGTGCTGCGGCATATTGAACCATATTAACTGCTGTGACATGATTTACAAAAACCCCATGTGGTTCTTGTTGATAGTCAGCTGCTGGGGCTACAAAGGAGTTGCTGGTCCGTCCTTGTGATCTCTAATTTGGATTGATCATCAAAAGAAAAAAATGAAGTGGATTATATATCTTTTAAAGTAAGAATGTATATATATGAGAGGAGCGAAAGTAAGAATGTATAGATGACAGGACAGCTTAATTAAAGTTAAATTAGTCGCAGCCTAGTACTTGATGTCGAGCAGGACGAAGTGGGAAATAGTTGAGCATCGCAGGAGCTGGTTCTACTTCTGCAGCCGGAAATATTTCACGAGTACTGACTCTGTCAGTAGATTGTGAATCCGTGATATTTCCCATCTCGATGTCCCCGTCCATCCTGTGCGCGAGCTCCCTGCTTTCAAAATTAGGTGAATCAGCTCACGTTCGTTTCATACAAACGTAACAATCAGTACCGACGTTATAAATACCCTACTAGCTTTGAGGTATATATACAAACTAAGCATAAATTAAGATCCCAAAACATTACCAAAATGAAAACATTTGGATAGCTAACCATCTTACCTAGTTGGAAGCAGGAGAGTTTTTGGCTCCTTTCCTTATTAAGAGCTGGAAGGGTTTGGGAGGGAAGCGGCCGGATGCTCCTTAGGCTTATATAGAGAAGATGACATATTGAGATGAGATGGAACCAAGGTTTGCACTTTCGGGGATACTTAAAGTATTAGGTATTATCGAAATGGATACATATCATGGATACACATTAATACGCTAAGATATACAAGTAATATGTATAAATACTTTAAGAAAACTTATTAAAAATATAAAAATATAAAAAATAATATTATTATTAATTTAAAATTTTAATGTTTTAACTTTTTTTTAATACAAATATTTAAAAAAATAAACAACTTAACTATTTAAAATATCACTATCTTTTCATTAATGTTTTTGAAGTTTTCTCTTTGTTGTTTAATAATTAGTCTCAATAAAATTTAAATGCATTGAACCAAACACATTGATTACCTATATTATATTAATTAAATATTAGGATAAACTATAAAAATTATGAAAATATATCATAAAAGAGTAAATATTTTAATATGAAAATAGGCAAATTTCATCCAACTTTAATAAAGCTTTGTATCGAATTTATTGAACCATAGACGAACCGGACTAAACTGGTCCAGTTCGTTGGGTTGGGACGGGACCATGGGAGGTCATCCCTAACCTCCTGCCGATTAGAGAAACCCTAGGTTCTCTGTGCCTGTATTTCAGTTGCCCTTAAAGTCGGTAACCGCGGTGAAACAGAAAAAAACAAAAGGGTGTGACGCTCCGTCATCCCGAACTCAGAATTTTATTTTATTTTATTTTATTACGGGGGTTAGTTTCCCGTAAGAAGAAACAACCATTGTATTGTATGTAAAGAAACGGATAATATGTATCGGCCTAATTGAAACTCATTTGAATGCATGCATGGGGTGCACTGGCGGTCTGTCCACGTGGAGCTGTACGTTAACCTTCTTTCATGTTGATTGTATAATGATCCCCACAAACCGAGGAAAGATAACATTCATGTTCGGTTCCTTTTCCTCCACCTTCATTTATCTCCGACATCTTTTTATCTTTTAGTCCATTTTTTTCCTATCTGGCCGAAAGGAAAGGAGACAAAAACAAAACAACGACGGCCCCGTTCTCCCTGTGCTGAGTCACAGTGGGGGCGGGGGAATATTGTTTGGTGCGCGCTTTGAAGTCCCAAAGTGGACCCAAACAAACAAACTCCTCGCTCGGTCTTTTTTCAATTAAATGTCATATTTTTGGCAGAACCTTTTTGCAGTCTACAGTCGTCTATTATATATATACATCGGTTAAAATACTATCCAATTAGGTCCTTTTCTCTTCAGCAATATAAACACTCTTTTCATGTTTTTATTTATTTTTATTTTATTTTATTTTTTGGCAGCTTGCTACTCGACTGGTCGATCACAAGTCAGAAACAGCTTTTGCAGTTAATTAGCTTTCGCATAAACTTCCATAGCACGCCTGGCCATGCAGGAAAAAAAAACCAGTGGTATATATAAAAAAAAGACGAAATTATATTAAATATGCCAAGAAACAAACATTCATAAATAAGAGCAAATAAAACCAGTGGTCTATATATATATGTCAATCCTTGTAGCAACCTTAATTTGGATTAATTCATACACTAATTATATATAACGAGTTAATAAACTGCGACACTAAGAATTTCCTACTACTTACAGAAAAGCATCCGCTGACAAGCAGCTTCTTTTTTCCTTAATTTAGTACCCTTCGTGTCCCTTCTTTTATGGATAAAAACTTGAGTCTTACGTTCTTCACAAAAATGTTAAAACTTTCTTTTCCTGATCCCCTTCCCATCCACCACCAATGGAGTAGTCATCGAAAGATATATCCAGAGACGATACCTAATTGTTTCCTTTTTCTTGTATTAACAACACCTAGACCGGTTGAACTGGTTCAATCGGTTCAACGGTGGTTCACAAATAAAACCGACCGGTTGAAGCACCGGTTCCGGTTAAATCGTGTCGAACCATGCAAGAGGGATTTTCCGACACAACCCTAGCCTGTAACTTCATGATTCTACCCTAATTTTTTCTCCTGTAAATTTCTGGCCCTTTCTCATCCGTTCTAAGTTGACTTTGGACTTCCCATTATTGCGGGTCCCACAACCAAAGGCATCTGAGATTAATTGACTAATAATTTTTTTTGCACTTCTAAATTTTGAAAAGAATGAACCTTACCATGTTTATAAATACCAAAATTAGAAAATCCTTTATAAATAAAATTGTGTATTGAATTGGAAGTTTGATTTGGATGACTTAATAAATGAGAAAATTATTTTAATTTATAAATGATGAGACACCTATAGCAACTGTTTCCACTCCAAAATTGAAAACGGAAGAAAGACAGTCAAATGGAAATGAAAACGGGAAGGAAAACAAAAGATAAAAATGGAAGATCGAGGCAGTCAAAAGGAGGAGAACATCAGGCATACAAAGAGAGGAGAAAACACGTAGCATTTTTGAAGAAATGCGGAAGTGCAATGGTGAAAACTAAGGATGAGAAAATAAGCGTGCAAAGAGAGAGAGAGAGAGAGAGAGAGCGAGCTAGAGAGAGAGAGAGAGAGAGAGAGAGAGAGAGAGAGAGAGAGAGAGAGAGAGAGAGAGAGAGAGAGAGAGAAATGAGTGTAATGTCTGGCCATGGAGTTGATTAGCTGTTCTGATGCTATCGATCAACTGTGGACAGAGAGGGTGTCCTGGTGATGGGGTACGTAGCTGTTGCTAGTCTTCCCCGGATGCTAATTGAGTTACACACGAGATGGTTCTCTCTCATCCCGGTTACAACAAAAAGAAAAAAATGAGAGTACTCAAAAGATGTTTTCCTGCGCATTCTATTTGTATTACTCAAGTTTAGTAAAATAGATACAACTGAAGACACCAACTTTCAACTGTTGATCATGGTAAATCCTGTTCCTATTTAAAGGCAAGCCACCCCTTTTCAGCTTCCTAACCAAAATTTTGGTTACATTTAAAACATCAACTAAAAATGTAAGCTGGGTTCGTTGACAAGAGAGAGTGAGGATGCAGGGGAATGTGGTACGGGTGGTACCGATCAGTGTTATCTTAGGCCTGTCCAACATAGGCAAGTACCAGAATTGAAACATATCTTACATGGTGTTGATTTTTACATTTAGTTTGATGAGTCGTGTCGCACAGAGTCACATTTGAAGGGGACTTAAATCACATATGAAATATTTGATATAGTAAGACTAAGAAGTGCAGTAGGTAACTTAAAACTGATTGAACCTGATTGAGAACATACGAGATATTTATCAATGTGCAGTCTTCAAACGTAAAAACAATCCTTGCTCTAATTGACACTACAGCCATTAGCGGTCACGCCATAGCAGCCATGGTAAGCGTTGCCTGGAGTGCTGAATTTTCAGTAAAAGCAGAGTTGTTTTAGCAAAAATTGTACTACTGCAGTGCTGAATTTTATTTTGCAGTTTTTTTTATGTAGTTATAGTCTCACGAAGATCTTGAGTATTCAATGCAAGACCATCTTCATCGCCTGATCATTACTGTTTCTGACTCATTACAGGAGAAGAAAGATGAATGAAGGACAAAGCAAATTGGAGATCAAATGAAGTCAATGAATCAAGGAGCAGCTAATGCATTGAATAACACTTGGCACGGGAGATTACAACAGTAGTAGATCTTTTTATAGCATCTTTCGATGTGGTTAATGGGCTGCATGCTTAAATGTTTCAGTTTTTTGCAGCAATTGTATTTGGTTTGGCAACTCTTGTTGGAATGAGTTGGTAGCATTGTAATTTTTTATTTGCCTCTTTTCAATTGTACAATTTGTTTTTGTTGTTTAAATGAATGGAGAATGGATTATGGTGTATTGGAAAATGATATTAGATTATATATAGTGTTATTTATACAGGTTTAATTAAAATAGAAAAAATTTTAAAATATATTTTTCTTTAAAAAAAGAGTTTTAGTGTTTTTTTGTCACAGCTGTCCCTAAACGACACTAAACCATCCTTATTAATTTTCTTTTATTAGGGACCGTTGAATGCCATCCCCATTGTTTGGGTTTTTTATTAGTGGCGGTCTTTGCTAACTCTAAATTGCTCAAGGTACCCTTTAATTAGGGACGGCTGCTAGACCGCCTCTAATGATAATAGGGACGGATTTAGGCTTATTAGATGCGGATTTTAAACCACCCCTAAAATCCAGTTTTCTACTAGTAAATATATGATAATTGATAAAAGAAATGTTTACATATATGATTTGGTAGGGGCGCACCTCGCCCTTGCTGTAGGCAATGCTCGAGGGCCCTAGGCAGCAAGCTACCTGTGTTGGGTCCTCGCTCAAAACAAATTAATTTAACTGATAAGAACAAATTCTACACTTGATCTTAGCCAAAAGGCCGAGAAAGGTATGCTTTGACTAGTACATTAGTACTCTTGCCAATATAATATCTGCTGCCTTCCACTATGTTCTCTTATTTTATCAATGTGGGACTTAGAACAACGATAAATCAAGCCAAGAGTATATATGGACTGAGTTATTGTTTATCAAATAATTCCAAAAAATGCATCATAATTAAGGCTTAGAATAGAGAGTGGAAAGTGGAAGCCGTGAATTAAATTTTTTTACTAATTTGGGCTCTTTCAAAATTTTATCATATAAAAAATATATATAAACCTTGAATTAAAATTATTAATTTGGTCTTTTCATTATAAAGTTTATATTAATTAAGACTAGATACGACGTTCACCGATTCCTGAGGCCCGGGGTCAAATTTCTTGCCCTCCTCGCATTCCATCGAGCACCACATGGATCTTTTTCGGTTCTGTTAGACCCCAAGTCCGATTTACATATGTTAAGGGATGAGGAAGGGAGAGTCTTGCTACTGGCATGTCAGCAGCCCATTGAAAGAAAGGCTTCTGAGGGTCATTGAAAGAAGAATTGCAGTGCTTCAGCTGTTGGTTCGATCAACCATTGAAGATGCAAGAAGAATCCATCAGGTGAGGATCATCTTCTATTGAGAATCGAAGGGACCAGAGGTGTACAACACTTTGATAATGGGAGAAACCCAAGGTGGAGTCAGACCACCAAAATCACCATGATTTCCATTTTTGAAAGCTTGAAATGCCAATATTCGATGGAACCAACCCCGACAGATGGATTCTCAGGGTGGAACAATACCTCACCCCCACCGCTTTAGCAACGAAGAGCGCTTGGAAGCAACAGTCATCGCATTCGAGGGAGATGCCTATTTGTGGCATATATGGGAGAGCAAGAGGACGACCATGGTATTGTGAGAAAAAATGAAACTCCGTCTGTTGTAACCGGAATACGCACACTGACACCCTTCACGAATAGTGGCTTGGGCTCATACAAGAAAGAGTCGTCTGAGAATATTGCCGAAAGTTTATAGAGTTTTCGGCGCCATTGGAGACTCTGCCCGAAGTGGTAACCTAGGCAACTTTATCATGGGTTAAAACCTGAGTTACACGTAGAGTTAGTAGTCCTGGAGCCCACCAACATAACTTGGGCTACAGACCTGACCCAATGAATAGAGGAAAAGTTAGACATTGCTCGGGCACACCAAGGATCACCCTTGCCTTTCGCTATTCGTGCAATACTCTTGCATTGCCAGAGTCGAGCCACAACCACATCTTCGTTGCCGGACCTTCACTGCCCCCCACCGGGCGGTGGCGGCGCTTCCACACACACCTACGGCGAGGTACGACGACTCTCTGAGTCTAAAACATACAAGAAACAAGAAAGAGGGCTTTGCTACAGGTGCGATGACAAATGGAATCCTAGACACCATTGTAATCACCGAGAACTCAGTGTATTGTTCACCAACGAGGAAGACGAAGGGAGTCCTGCTCAAGCTATGCAGCCAAAAAGAACGAAACCAGACCTAGAAGCGGCTCAAATCTACCAGGTCATTGAGGTGTCCTTGAACTCAGTTGATGGATTAACCTCTCCATGAACGATTAAGCTTCGGGGCAGAATTTTAGGACAGGAGCTGGTGATTCTGATCGACCCGAGAGCCAGTCATAATTGGCACAGGGGAAAGTGAAAAGGGAGGGAATCTGCCTAAGCCTCACATTGCCCATTCAAGGGATAAATATAGTAGATGATTTCCTACCCTTGAAATTGGGTAGTTCAGACATAATTATTATCAGCCAATGATTGGAAACTCTGGGCACAATACACATAAATTGGAAGGCACAAGTGATGAAGTTTACTTTGGGGACTGACACAATTACTTCGATGGGTGATCCATCGTTGGGTAAGACATTAGTTCCCATGAAATCCTTGATGAAAACGATTTGGCAAGAAGGGAGGTGTGGAGTCAAGAGACCAAGAAGCACCAGAATTTTTACAGCAGTTGTTAGAGGAGTATAAGATGATTTTTCAGACACCATGAGGCCTACCCCCAAATCGAGGACACGAGCATGCAATTGTATTTTTCAAGGGATGCTCGCCAATTAGCGTCCTCCCATACAAGGATCCTCACATTTAAAAAGATGAAATTGAAAGGCTGATTAAATGTTGATCGCCAAAAATCTGAGTAAGTTGGAACCCATTTTCTAGTCCCGTACTGTTCGTTAATAAAACAGATGGGTCACGGAGGTTCTATACCAATTGCAGCGCCCTCAACAAGGCGACCATTCCACACAAATATCTGAGTTCGATGATTGAGGAACTTTTGGATGAATTGTTTGGGGATCAAGTATCCTCGAAATTGGATTTGAAATTAGGTTATAAACAAATCCGAGTCTAGGAGTAGGACATTCCTAAGACGGTGTCCTGTATACATGAAGGCTATTATGAATTTCTCGTCATTCCATTCAGGCTCACGAATGCCCCGACTAACGTTCAATCTTATAATGACATTGTTTGGCTGTTGTTACGGAAATCGGTTTTGGTCTTCTTTGATGATCTCCTTATTTACAGCCCTTCGGAGGAGGTTCATAGGCAACATTTGGCCGTAGTACTGGGGATTTTGCGACAACATTGTTTGTCAATGAAAAAATGTGAGTGGGGTAAGCGAGAGGTGGCTTACTTGGGGTATATTATATCAGTTGACAGAGTGGCTAAATCAGGTGACAGAGTGCAATAGTCCCTACCAAGATTCAAGAATGGTGGATTGGCCGAGACCAGCCAGTCTGAAGGAGCTATGAAGACTTCTAGGCCTTACGGGATATTACCGTAAATTTTTGGAGGGGTATGCCCACATTGCTTTACCATTCATTGTGCAACTTAAGAAAGACCAATTCGGCTGGAATGCATAGGCCGAAAAAGCTTTTACCGACCTTAAAGATGTCATGACTCGAGTGTCGTTGTTGGCCATGCCAAATTTCACGCAGGGTTTTATTGTTGAGACTGATGCTTCGAGGTTTAGGTTAGGAGCATACAATTGCAAGGGGTGTGACCGGTGGTTTTTTATAGGCAAAATTTTGGTCCACAAGATCGACTGAAATCAATATATGAAAAATAATTTGATGGCAATAATATTTGTTGTGCTCAAGTGGCGACATTGTCTTTGGCAGAAATTCGTGGTCCGAACAATTCAATAGAGTTTAAAATTTCTGCTGGAGCAGCGGGTTGTGGGAACAAAATACCAAAGGTGGGTAATAAAATTAATGGGATATAACTTTGACATTCAGTGCTTCAATGGGGCCAACAACCGTGTAGCCGATGCACTATCTAGAATACAGGGGCAGCCAGAATGCTCCACCGTGGCTATCCCTCAATTGTGGCATTGAGAAAACCTTCATGCAGAATTAATGGTAGATGAATCCCTGCACATCAACAGAATGACATCACCATGGAATTTGGTCACATGTAGGTTTCTCGGTAGAGAATGGCATTCTTTATTACAAAGGACGACTTGTGATTCCATGTACATCTATTGGAGGGCATGCTAGAGAGGCCAAAACTTACCAGAGGTTGGCAGCAGAAGTGTATTCGGTGGGAATGCATAAATATGTCTCGAACTTTGTGAGACAATGTGTAGTGTGTCAGCAGCACAAATATTTATCTACAACACCGGCATGACTCCTCCAACTTATTCCTTTACCAGAACAAGTATGAGATGAGTTAACTATTGATTTTATTGAGGGTTTACCCTGTTCCTCCAACTCCGATTTACAAATGTTAGGCGAGGAGGAAAGAAGAGTATAGCTACTGATGTGCCAACAGCCCATCCCTGTCATTTGTTTGTTTTATAAAAGAATAATGTGGTCCCAATTAGTAGTTTGTTATAGTTGTTGAGGTTTCCAAGATATAATCAAAGAGTTGGTCTGAGGGTATATGCGATACGTTTTGGCGGGTTTTGGGGGTAGACTGATATTCTGTAATTTTTAGAGTTTAGACCGAACCTCTCGAATGCTTGGTATTCATCTGTTTACTCATAAATTTCTTGTTAATAGTGAAATCAGGATTGATTGTGTAGAATTTCTCTCTCATTTGTATTGGATTAACTGCTGCTATTGTTAGGTGTTTAAGATGTTCTCACGTCCCGAATTATCTCACTCTCTTAGTCTCTTCTCCAATTCCCTTTTGCAGTTTGCAGTCATCGCTTATTCATTGGTTAAAATATTATCCAAAATACCCTTTTCTCTCGAGCAATAATATGTTTTTTTTTCTTTGTAAAAATTGGTAAAGACTGCCATAATGTAGATAGTGTTTGACGACATAGACTGGTTCTACTTGTTAAATAGTGCATTTAGATAGTGTTTGACAACATAAAGTAGCATAATTTAATTAGGCCGTCATACAGTGATCACTAAGCTGCATGGGGTTTGATCAACATGAGTAAGAGTGATACGAAAATGAGCAATATATATTAATGCATTGATTAGGATGTGGAATTAGCTACCACAAGAAATACTATTCTTCTAGTATCTCCTGAGCTTTGCTAGGTATCAAATGAAGGAGGCCATCTTTAAAGGTGCTACTGTAACTTCGAGCAGCTCTTTACCAAGATTTTTCTACTGGTTGTCACTCTTTTAGACGAGTGGGAATCCCCGTAACTGAAAATATTGTAATTATCTTAAATTTGTAGTTACTGATTTTAGAAATTGGAAATTCACAATCTACGTTTTTCAATACTGAATTGATTAATTTTTTTTTTGAAGAAATTGATTCCATTACATGTGAGTTTCATAGAATGCTACTTGGATTACAATTACCGATTAACTAGAGTTTTCATAAAAGACGTATACTAAGGCCCCGTTTGGCATGGCTTCTTGGGGCGTTAAAGCAGCTTTTCGGATGGAAAAGCGGCTCCACATCTACAATTTATGTTTGGATACACCTCCTCCACCGTGAAGTTCGCTTTGATGGAGTCAAATTCTATCGCTTTGGATGAGCCAAAAAATCACACTCTTCCAAAGAGACGTTTTAGAGTCAAGTCGAACATATTTTTTAAGGCAGCTTATGGCAACATATTCCAACTTTACCCTTACAAATCTACTAGAACTGATTTTGTAAATCATTGCCAAACATCATTTACTTTATTAAAGAGTTCTTTTTCTTAGAGAACTCTTTTAAAGAGTTAATTTCAAAAAGCCCTTCATAAAAGAGCGTTGCCAAACGCTGCCTAAGCAATGTAAACTAACGTATCTTTAACGTATCTTTAACTTTTCAAGATTCTTTTGAAAAAAGAATTCTCTATATAGGCAATGTACACTAAGCAATCAGAGGAAAGAAGTTGCTAATATTAATAATCCTATGAGAATATAGACATCAGCACTTTCTTAAGTAGCTCACGCTAAAGAAGAGTAAAATATTAAGCAAGAAACAAAAGACTTGAACATTCTTAATGTTATAAAAACAAGTTCAAGCGATGAAACATATGGAAACTTCCAAATCGAACCCTAGCTTCGTGTCGAAACAAACTCCAGGCTCAATTTGAAACCGATGAAACATACGGGATTCGGCCGAAACATAAAAAAATAAAAAGAAAACAAACAGCTTCAGTATTCGAATCAGAATCCTAGAGCGGCTGAATCTGGATTTAGTCGACAGAAACAGACAGAATGATTTACTTACGGCACCATGGTAGTGAGCATGGATTCAGTCGACGGAAACGGCCGGCGGCGGCTTGGGGCGATTCTCAGAGAAGACGAAGCGAAGCAGAGATAAAGCTCGAGCGAGGAAAGGGGGAGTAAGGAAAGTTGGAGCGTGTCAAGAGTGAGTGAGGAAAGGGGGAGCGAGGAAAGTTGGAGCGTGTAAAGAGAGAGCGACGAAAGGGGGAACGACGAAAGAGGGAATGAGGAAAGGGGGAGCGAGGAATCGGGGAGGAGCGAGTAAAGGGGTATTGAGAAAAGAGGAGCGAGGAAAGGGGAGCGCGGAAAGGGAGACCGTGAAATGGGGAGCGATGAAAGGGGGATCGAGGAAAGGGTATCGATGAATAGTATTTTCCCTACACAAACATACAAGAACGGTAAAGAGGAAATTTTATCTACAGTTGAAAAAGTATTTTCCTTCCCAGGTCGGCCGGTGGTTTTTTTTCCGAAAATTTTTATCTACCCCGGTGAAAGTGCTTTTTCTACTAGTGGTAGATAGCCTAGGGAGACTCTCTCTTTGGCGAGACTCTTGGAATGTGATTCCAAGTACATCCAATTGTACTTCCTATGCACCATATCTCTCTGAATAAGTGTTGGAGTCTCCATGGAGGTGCAGTTAAGTGGTTAAACCAATTAACTACGTTGAGGTAGTCACTCTCCACTTCCAGGTTCCCTTTAAATTTAGCAAAAAAGAGCTTCATACTTTGGAGGAGAGCTCTAGTTTCGGCTTCAGCGGAGTCTGTATCCGGTATTGGACCTACAAAAAATAGAAGAGTTGTTCTTTCATAGTTCCTGATTTCTCCACCTATACCTGTTGGGCCTGGATTCCCCCTTGATGAGCCGTCAACGTTTATCTTGAGGGCTTGTTGTTGCGGTGGATTCCATGTAGCTGTGACTACTGGTGATTTTGTAGACACCCCTCAGATATATGCATCAAAGCAAAATTTAAAGAAGTTAGAATTTCCTTATTAAGTTGACGATACTCAAAAATAACATAAAAGAAAGAAGATTTGATGGAGAAAGAAAAAATAGAGACAAAAATGAAAGAAAGGAGCTATTTTCTCTTGTGTTACTAGGAAAAAGAAGATTTGATGACCGAGGTAGCAAAAGATGAAAAACCGATTTCCGGGAGAAATCGGAAATCAGGGTGTAATAAAAGAGCCCACACCGAGGCGATTAGAGGAGAAGAAGGGATTTCCTGTATTTTTGTCCCATTCTTCAGGATGTCAACCTGATATGCAACGGCCTATCATTCTTCAACACCACTGATCAACAGCCCGATCTGCACAATGGCAAGGTGCTGGGTTGGGCCAAGGATTACATGTTGCCCACAAGAATCAAGGGAGGATTCAAGAGAACTGAAGATTATTTGTTGGGCCAATGTAATGAAGAATTCAGCTCACGTAGGAACACACGTTTTACCAATTTTGGTATTTTAGTATTTCATGTTATACTAAATTTTCCTTTGGTGAAAGACAAATTTTATAGGCATGTTCTACGAGTTGACTATCAACGCATATATTCCACAGTTTCCTTCTTGTCTGTTCCCTGTTGTTCTCTCTTCTTCCCCTTTCCCTATTTTCTCTCCTTCTTGCTCTCATTTTGGTTATTCATAGGGATCCAACACTCGCTTGAAGAGTGGATTACCGCATACGACTGAATCAATTGGTGTTTTCATTGAGACCTTCCTTCTGTCGCAAGCCATGGAAGATCCCGATCTTTTAGCAGCTTTAATATGTAGTATCAGTGGATTCCTGGATTGATAATCTTTTGACCCAGATTTCTGGCGAATAGAGCTCATCATCCCTACAAGCTATTTTCCCAACCAAAATACCCACGACGACATCGGAAATTTTGCCCGCTCTCTGGTCTATGAAGATGAAGATCCCCAAATTCGATGTCACTGACCCGCACCGGTGGATATTCCGTATCGAAGAGTTTTTCAAACTCCTTAATACGCCTGAATTACTCTGATTGTGCATGGTTTCCTTTGACATGGAAGGGCAAGTTGCTGCGTGGTACCATTGGATGAAGGCGAATAATCTTTTGACAACCTAGAAGGATTTTCTCGACACTATGCTCAAAGTTTACCCAGAACTGCCAGAGGTGGAAATGGTGGCACGGGATATGTCGACTCTTAATACTGTCTGGCCAAGGAAACCCAAGATCACTGCGCTTAACCAGGCAGATCAATTCTGTTAATTTCTGTATTCTTATTGACAGTGGGAGCACACATAATTTCATCAAGCCTTATCTTGCTGATCGTCTTGGGTTCCAATTCAGCCCACTCCATTTCGTGTGTATGTTGGGAACAATGATTTTCTTACTAGCTGTTTTTCTTGCCCACATTGATGATGCAGGGACATATTTTTCTAATTGATCTTTTTGTTCTGGCCATCGAGGGACCGGAGATGGTTCTTAGTATCCAATGGTTACATCAATTGGGGAACGTCTCACAGGACTCACTACTAGATATATAGACTCCACCGACGGATGGAAACTTTTTCGCTGGCGGAAGACGATTCCACTGCCGTTGTGAATGACTCTTCGGCGGAATATCGCTGAATCCGACCCAACCGGTGGCAAAATGAAATCTGGCAGTTGGGCCGGATTTTGATCAGATCATATGGGTCCTTTAAGCCCATATGAAATTATTAGGTCGCGTTTTGAATCAGGACCTAAGTTCCCGTGCACTGTTATACGCATAACGCGAGCGCACGTAACACGCGTAACGGGCGCGCACCATCTCTTTTCTCTCTCCTGCCCTGGAAATCGATCGAGAATTTCGTCGAAGAGTTCCAGCGCGTGAAACACTTCCGGCGTTCCCTCAGTGACATTTTCTCCTCCGCGTGTAACCTTTTTCCTTCGCCGCCCTAACCTCTTTCCTTCTCCAAATCTGTTTCGTAATCCAAATCGGCGAAGGATACCGGCGCAGGCCAGCCGCGCGAGTTCACCAGACAGCATCCTAGAACTTCAAGGTAAGGCTTTTAGCTCTGGTTTTCCCCTAAATACTCCGATGTAGTATTTTCTTTGGTTCCATGCATGTAATCAGTAAAGGTTCTTTAGCTCTGGTTTTCCTTGCTTCAGTAAAGGTTCAAATTGCATCCGATTTCCTTTTCCGTTTTTTTTTTTAACAAAATATGTTACTTTCGTTGTTTGATTCTCTTTTAATCTAGAGAGCTCAGGTTGAGAGCTTCAATTTTGTTGTACTTTTTTGTTCAATGAAAGGCGCCGCTTTTATCAGCTGCATTTAATAAGGTGTTCCTTCATTGCAGGTTGGGTGGAATCTTTAGCCGTTTGCCCACTTAATTACCTAAGCTGTAATATCTGTTGAGCAAAGCGTCTCAGCTGGGTCACACTTCTCTCAACGTATGTCTCTTACTATCATGATACGACAGGTAAGGAGATAGTGACTTCCCGCAATCCCTCTCTCGCTCTCTCGCCCTCTCGCTAGCTCCCTCAGTCCCTTTGTCTCTCCCTCTCTGTCACTAGGGATGTAAACGGGTAATAAACGGTACGGGTAATGGGTTTCCGTTTACTGTTTATTTTTTTGAACCCTTTATCCGTTACCGTCCGTACCCGTTTAGTTCCGTGAAAGTCTTACCCGTTTATTACCCGCCGGGTAAACCAGGTAAACGGGTAATAAACGGGTAATAAACGGGTAAATAATAAAAAATATTAAAATCACCAAAAAAATTAGAATATTAATTAATTAGAGAGTTAGAGAGTTAGAGAGGGAGGGATAAAATTAGAATATTAATTAATTATAGAAGTAAGTAACTAGTAATTAAAATTAATGATATTCCTTATAATTTATTAAGAATTTAGAGTATATGACTTGATATGAATGTCTTGAAAGGAATGTCTATCCTAATTTGTTATGGGCCAAAATTGAATTATTAATTATGTAAGCTTATTGAAATAAGATGAAATTATCTCGTGTATTTGTTAATTACTATGTTTATTTTTGTATAATTTTTTATCATAAAT
This sequence comes from Aristolochia contorta, assembly GCA_022405105.1. NCBI lineage: Eukaryota > Viridiplantae > Streptophyta > Magnoliopsida > Piperales > Aristolochiaceae > Aristolochia > Aristolochia contorta. Next base: position 339,524 of record JAHZSQ010000064.1, on the reverse strand, counting down.
TATAATATATTTATTTTTGTATGACAATTGTTTATATTTATAAAAATAATTGTTATTTGTATAAAATTTGACATTTGTAAGAAAAATGAAAATATTTTAATCTTAGATTACTAATACTATCTTATGTAGTTAATTATGAATTTATATGATCTATCCTCTATGACTATTAAAATTTTAGTGTATGACTATGATTCGATGACTCATTGACTTTATGAGACAATGAGTTAAAGTCAATATATATTAATTTCTAATAATAGCCAAAAAATAAAAATATTCAAATTCTTTCTAAAGTTTTCGACTCTTCAAAATTTTATAATAAGTGATAAAAAACATAATAAGGTTATTGATATAAAAAATAAATATTTTATGATTAAATTAAGTAAATATATAAATTTACTATATTACCCTTACTTAAACGGTAAACGGGTAAAACGGGTTCGAAAGAGCTATTTCCGTTTCCGTCCGTTTATTAAACGGTAGAGCGGGTAAACGGTAGAACGGTAAATGGATAATAATATTTTATTTCCGTTTTGTTCCGTTGATTAATCGGTCGGACGGTAGAACGGGTAATCGGCTCCCGTTTACATCCCTATCTGTCACACTGTGTTTTTAAATGTATATGAGTGTGTTATTGAGTGTGTTATTGTATATAGTTCCTGTTGGAATCTTAATTCTTAAAGTTAGATTGCAATGTTGTAGCTCACAGTAATTGCCGAATGTCTGCTGCTTCTCAAATCTATAGAACAGTTTGCAAAGGGCCAATGTGTTTTAGTGGCCTGCTTTATACACTTTTTCTCAACGAGCACTGTTAATTTTAGTAAATATTTATATATAAAACTACTACGTAGCCTCTCTCTCTCTCTCTCTCTCTCTCTCTCTCTCTCTCTCTCTCTCTCTCTCTCTCTCTCTCTCTCTCTCTCTCTCTCTCTCTCTCTCTCTCTCTTCCGCCAGAGGAGGCCTAGTCGTCTGGTACCTCCTTCCGCCGACGAATGATCCATCCGCCGGCGGAATCGGAAACCTCTGTCGGTGGTTGATTTTGTCGGCGGAACCATTCCGCCGACGATGTATCACCCGCCACCAGAGCTTCCGCTGGCGGGTTTTGGCTTATCCACCGGCGAATTCGATCGTCGGCGGAACTTAAATTTTTTGTAGTGAGTACAAGGCCTCATGGAGTTTTTCTGGAATGGTAAATTGGAGACCATACAAGGAGAGGTCGCTGCCCCACTGGGCATTCTCTCGTTTCACTAAGTAGAAACAATGGTTCATGAAGATGAAATTCTGGGGCTATTTGGGAGCTGTCCACTTCGACTGTAGCAGCTGAATTGTCTGGCCCGATTCAGCAATTCTTTCAGGAGTTTGCTGCCCTTTCTGCATAGCCACCTACATTGCCTCCATACCGAATAGCGGATCACCAAATCCACTTACAGCCTGGTTCCTAACTTGTTAATGTGTGGCCCTACAGATATACCCCTATTTCAAAAGGCAAAGATGGAGTGACCACTCCGTGAGATGCTCGAACAAAAGCCAAAGTCCATACTTTTTCACAAGTGCTTTTGGTTAAGAAGAAAGATGGGACTTACAGATGCTGTGTGGACTATAGAGCACTCAATGCCATCACGATCAAGGACAAGTTTCCAATCCCCATAATAGATGAGCTCTTACAAGAATTGGGTGGTGCTACAGTATTTTCAAAACTGGACTTACAAGCTGGGTATCATCAAGTTCGGGTCAACCCACGGGGTCTCTATAAGACGGTGTTCAGAACACATGAGGGTCATTATGAATTAGTTGTTATGCCATTCGGCTTGATGAACGTGCCTTCAACATTTCAAGATACAATGAACAGGATATTTGCAGCCTTCTTGAGGAAGTTTGTGATTGTATTCTTCGATGACATCCTTGTATACAGCTCCTCCCTGGACGACCACACAACTCATCTCCGTGATATTTTTTGTTTTCTTGTTGCCCACTAGTTCTATTTGAAACAAATCAAGTGCTCATTCTCTCAACTATCTATAGATTATTTGGGACATATTATTTCAGTCCATGGAATCCAAGCTGACCCGAAGAAGATAGAGGCCATGGTCAATTGAACTGCCCCATGAACACTTTGGTGATTAAGAAAATTCCTCTGTCTCACGGGATATTACCGTCAGTTTGTATGCGGTTATGCTTCTCTAGCTGCTCCCTTGAAAGATTTACTGTGGAAGGATGCATTTGAATGGACTCCTGAAGCAGTTGCTGCATTCCAGGAATTAAAGACAACAATTATTGAAGCTTCGTTTCTTCGCCTACTAGATTTCGCCCTTGAATTTGTGGTTGAGACAGAGGCATCCCACGTTGTCATAGGCACAGTGTTGATGCAGGTAGGGCATCGTTTAGCCTACTTCAGTAAGAAACTAGGCCTACACCTCCCTCTTGCCTCTACTTATGTCAAGGAGCTCTACGCTATTAAAGAGGCCGTTCACAAATGGCATCAATATTTGCTGGGGTGTTTCTTTGTTATCCACACAGATCACAAAAGCATAAAAGAGTTGCTGCAACAAGTAATACAATCCCCTGACCGGCAAGTTTTCCTCCAAAAAATTTTGGAGTTTCATTATTTGAATTGATTGCAAACCGTGATGCCACAACTTGGTAGCTGATGCTTTTTCACCACCACAAGAAGAAGCTGCCACAAAGACTGCAACACTGCTGGAATTCAACACTACAAGGCTATCACATCCCATTTCTCGCATCATAGATTCCCTAAGAATAGAGAATTCTACTCTACCTGATTTGGTAGAACTTCACTGACAGCTCAAGGAAGGCACTCTTTCTCTGTCTTATTCTGCTCGAGGTGGGCTTTATTCTTTCGTGATCGACTCTATGTAAGTCCCACCTCCCCACTTCATCGTTTGCTAATGCGTGAATGTCATTGTACATTTCTAGCACGACATCAGGGTATTAAACGCACTAGCTCAACTTGGGGCAATATTTTACTGGTCAAACAATTCATAAAAGCTTGTCTTCTATGCCACCAAACAAAATATATCATGCAAGCGCCAGCAGGTCCCTTGCAGCCACTGCTAGTTCAAGATATGGTTTAGGATGAACTCACAATGGATTTAATCATAGGGCTGCCCCCTTCCCGCGGCTTCACCGTCATTTTAGTTGTGGTTGACAGACTTACTAAAACAGCTCATTTTGCGGCATTGCGTACACACTTCACTGCTTCAAAGACTGCAAAAGCTTTTGTTGATATAGTGGTTAAGCTTCATGGGTTCCCAACTTCAATCATCTTTAACAGAGATCCTATATTTCTGAATCAATTCTGGCTCGAATTGTTTGATTTTAGTGGCACAACATTGCACTACAATTCAGCTTATCATCCTCAAATGGATGGGCAGACCGAGGAGGTGAATCACGGCCTAGATCAATATTTAAGAGCTTTCACATGTGAGTGACCAACAACATGGGTGTCTCTACTTGGGTGGGCCGAATTTGCGTATAAAACAAACTATCACAGTGGGCTCTAAATGACCCCATTTCACGCTCTCTACAGTCGACCTCCTCCTCTTATAATACTTTCTCTTCACGCTCTACCTATGTCCAGGCTCTAGAAGAAGCCTTATCCAAACGTGATGAGCTGCTCAGGCTTCTCAAAAGAAACTTATACCATACTCAAAACCGTATGCAATATAAAGCAAATGTGAATCGCTGGGAACAAGTGTTTTCTGTGGGAGACAAAGTCCATGAGAAGCTGCAACCATATCGCCAGGTCTCAGTTGCTCGACGGATCTTTCAAAACCTGGCCAAGAGGTACTATGGGCCATTCACCATCGTCGAATGTATTGGGCCGATGTTCTACAAGCTTGAATTACCAGAAGGATTCAAAATACATCCGGTTTTTCACGTGTCTACCCTGAAGCCTTTTGTAGGTTCTGCCCCTTTCCAACCACCCCCTAACAAATCCCATACTCATTCGTGCTTCTCGCACAATGCTTTGTCACAACCATCCAATCCAGCAGGTCTTGATGCAATGGTCTAACAGCTTCACTAGTAGAAATCCGTTTTTTAATCGGGGTCGAAAAACCCCCACTAAAGGGGATAAAACCGCCGCGAATACTTTTGTTGGCGGTTTTTGTACGGCTGGCACTAATTGCATCGGTAAAATTTTTGCCGACGCATTTCCTGGCGGTTTTAACTCCCGGTAAATTTTTTTCATCTAACGGCGGAAACTAAAACTGCCTGTAAAAAGGAGACTTTCCCTAGCGGTTTTACCTTAAACCATTGTTAACGATTTTTAATGGCGGTTTTGATAACCGCCCTTTAAAAGCCCTTAGAGTATTATTGGCAGTATTTAATGGCGGTCAATAAAACCCCCATTAAATAATCGACTAATTTTAACAGCGGTTTAGAAAACGCCCATTAAAAAAGTCGAATTTTTTAAAGGCGGTTTTTCTTGGCACCGTAAAAAATGTTATTTTAATGGGGGTTTGCCAAAATATCTGTTCTATATTTGTCATTTTTAATGGACATTACTGCCGGCCATGATTTTTATTTATTTATTGGCGGTTTGTTGAACTCCCGGCAATTTGTTTTTTTTTTAATTTTTTTCTTCAATTTTCCTGTCATCTTATAACAACATATAAACTAATAATAATACACTTCCAATTAAAACAGATCTACACTCAATAATTTCAATAGATCTCAACAATTGCACTATATCTATAATATAATTAAAAAGTGTGGGCTAAAATTCCGATTTTACAAAAGTGGAAAAAAAAGGATAAAAAAAACCACTTTGGATCTAGTTCACTCAGTCCACCTTACGGATAATCTACTCATGTTGCAATTTTTACTCCAACCTAGCAATGAGTTAGCTCCAATCAATTGATGATAATAATGAATAATGGCATCAGCCCTTCATACAACAGTTGATGATAATTATGAATAAACAAGCATGAAAGAATGATAGCACATGAAAAAACAATTTCCACCAAGAGAGGATTTCATTGTATTAGTTATTACTAAGCCATGAGCTGAAATATTCAGTATGTTAACATTAATATCAAATTAAATTATGGTAATTCCAACACATTCCAGCAATACTTTTACCATAAGATAAAATAGCTTACAACTGTCAAATAAGTGCCATGAACTATATTTCATTATTATGCCAATGACATACAATTTCCATGTAGAAGCATATAGAAAAGCATGAAAATTATGCCAAATCCTTTTGGTGTGCAATTCAAAGAATCAAAGGCAGACAACAATTTCCCCAGACTGAACGAAAACGGCTTGTGCATCCATTCAATCATCTACAAGACAAAAAATTGACTAAGTCCACATATATATGAGGCATTACACATACCATCACAAGAGTTAAATGCAGTTCAAAAGAAGAAGGTACAAGTCAATGATGGAGTTCAAAGAAAAAAATCTGCAATGGAAATAAAAAGACATAAATGTCATCACATTTTGAATTCCATACCTCCTGCTTCTTAAGCTTTTCATTTGTTTTCTTCAGATTCAAAACCCCCTGCTCCAGCTGATTTGTGTAAGCCTATAATGATTAACCAAAAAGAAATTGCCCATTAGGTGAAAGAAGGATAGCATGTAAAAGCAATCTCACGAATCTCATAGGCTGAAAAGTACTAATGCTGTAAACAAAATCTTGTTTTCTGTCAAAATGGAGCTGAAGCTCGCAGAAAATCCTAAATCCTATTAACTTAGTCAAAGGCTTACAATCTGAACATCCTAAACAATAAGAACTTACAAATAGTGCCGCTGAACAGAACTAATTCCCTCTATAGCATTTTCTTTGCATTCTCTTCCTTGCATTCTCTTCCTTGCATTCTCTTCCTTGCATTATCTTCCTTGCATTCTCTTCCTTGCATTCTCTTCCTTGCATTCTCTTCCTTGCATTCTCTTCCTTGCATTCTCTTCCTTGCATTATCTTCCTTGCATTCTCTTCCTTGCATTCTCTTCCTTGCATTATCTTCCTTGCATTCTCTTCCTTGCATTCTCTTCCTTGCATTCTCTTCCTTGCATTCTCTTCCTTGCATTCTCTTCCTTGCATTCTCTTCCTTGCTATCAGTTGTCATCTATGTTTTCCTGTGATAGATTTTCAGAATCCATTTGAGTCCATCAAAACTTCGTTTGAATCTTTTCATAATCCAAAATATTTCACAAATCACATACTCTGGTGCTGCCAAATGCAGCATTGATGTCATCTAGACTTATGCTGGTCATTGTTGTCAAATCCTGTACAAGGCTTATGACCGACCTGAAAGCACTCATCGTCCAGGAATTCTGCTATTGTCATCCTGTGTGTGAGAGAAAGAACCAATTGTTCAGTTTGATTAAGGGATTCCAAATTTTGACAAATTGTCTTTAGTTTCTCAAAAAGCAGAACATACCTTTTTAGGCATTGGATCCAATATACAGGATATCAACTTCTTTTGGCTCAGGTTCAACCAGTGAGGAAATGTGTAATCAGCTCTTGATATCTGGGTGAAACACAGGGAGAAGGACATGAAGAGTTCAAAACTGCAATAGAACTGGTTAAGGGGAAATATTTTTTATGAAGAAACTGTTTGAAAACATTTTAAACTCACCTTCCAGTATAAGTTCAATAATCTTCTATCCGCAAAGGGTAGACAACCTGTTAGCAGCTCAAAGAGAATTACTTCACAGGACCAAACATCTACAGGGGATCCATAGTAACTTCCGTTGGCAATTACCTGGAAAGGCAGCAATACAACTTACAGAGGATGCCAAAAATAACTCCATGACACCCACATCCCACAGTTTTTTTTAAAAAAAAACATCATTCTAAACCACCTACTAATTTCAAACAGTATGCAAAGAGGAGGCATATCCCCGGCCAAGTCAGAGGCTACACAAATTCACATATAATGTAAGCTTAAGTAATTAACAATATCTTTTTTTTTTTTGAGGATTTATCAAGCATAACTGATGTGTTTTCCATAAAAAACACAAACCAGGTAACTGATGTTGCTTCAGCCACCATCCTCAGTGCCACTATCTACATCAAACTTCAGGTATGACCTGGGAATCCTGTCTACTTCACGTGTCTCATTTACGTAAGAGTGACAAATCAATAGTAAATATGGGAAATTATGCATAAAATTTTCAGATTTCAAATAAAACAGTTTAAGTAGCATACCTGAGCTATTGATGCTCGATGTAAGAAATATTCCTGACTTTCCCATCACGAGTTGTTGCAACATCGCAATAGACTATCTCATTTGTTGCCGCTCCGCTTCCTCCTTGGCTCTCTCCCTCTGTCGATCATAAAGTTAAAGCAATGGACACCAATTAGCAATAATTCACATATCTAACATTTCATGTACTCGATATCCACTATTAAGCAACAAAATTCCAGTCTCCATATATCAGAATCAACACTTAATGTGTGTATATATATATATATATATATACAAGCAAGCTAAAATACCTGATAATGAATTGATTGATCCCAATTACAACACTAGCTCCAATCCAATATATAAAAGTCCAGAACCCTGCTTTACTCTTATTTTCGTATTACTTTTGGGCAGCCTGTTGACAAGATAGAAGAGGAAGGAAACTATTTTAGTCATTGTTCTCAAGTATACAAGGAATCAGCCTATAGAAGGGAGCACAAATAAAATGTAATTCATTCAACATGCTTCTCCAAGAAAAAATAATATCAACATCTCAAAGAAAAATAAAGTAAGCAATGGGTGAAAAAAAGGAAGAAATTTAATTTGCTTAAAGATTTTGTGTAATTTACAGAAAGTAGAACAAACTAAAAACTTCTTGATACAGCTGAAGCGTAATCCTATAAACAGTACAGCAGTCCTATAAAAACGTAAGTGGTACTTGACCTCTTGTCGAGATGTCTCAAATATCAGGCAATACATTTAAGATTAATTTCTAGGGGTGAAGACTATCCACTTCTATGTGAAACAAAATTAAAAATTACAACAATACCAAAGATGTTTAGCAAAGTGATCATAGTCTATATATCCACTTTAATTAGGCATTTTTCCAGTACAAAGCAGGAAATTGCACGCCTATATATTAGTGATAGACATCTCATAACTCATATATTGTACTGTTGGCCCCTGCACAAAATAATTACCTATAAACAATAAAGCTACGATATCACAGATTTTTGCAAGTACTTATATACGATGCAATTCAAGACATATGCCATAGTACAAAGATGTAATACAAACTTTGAGGAGACACTTGGACCTTGTAAGGGGTACTGTTTGTCCACTTGGCAAAAACACTTGGACCTTGTAAGGTCTACTATTTGTCCACTTGGCAAAAACACTTGGCAATCACAAACCAGACAATCTTGATATGATGTTACTGTTCCAGATTGCAGAAGTTCGATCCACTAATAATATAATAACAAGGGAATGAAGAGTTTTTTTCTGCAAGAAAAACAGTAAATTAAGAGAGGTAAAGTGAGTGTTACTTTTGAGGAATCTGCAGAACATGAGATCAAATGAGCTAAAAAAACAAGAAAAGAAAAAGAAGAAAGGAATGCTAAGTTTTGCTGGTAGAGATAGTTACAAATATGTAATGGGAGTTGTCTTTTAACATGCAAAAGTTAATTATGGATAACAAAGAAAAAGGTCTTACTCCGTGAGATTAAATGAATCAGAGAACACTTTTCAAAAGAAAGAACCAGACCCAATTTTTAAGAATCATTTGTCTTTGAAGGCTTAAGACCACAAAGCCAAGGAGGGAGAAAAGTTAGACATACAAGACTGATTTTTGTTTTCATCTACAGCGCACTAGCTGAGAAGCTTGCACTGTAGGAAGTTTCTCTCAATTCTGCAACATTAACTGAAACAATGTTTTTGGAGAAAAGCATCAAATGTGAATAGACTACATCTGACAACAGAAAGAGCACATTCCAGATTAAAAATCAGCACAAAACTACAAGGAACTAATCATCCTTAATTTTGCAGATAACTGAGACTTAAGGAAGTTTAAAAACCTCGCTTAGTTCATAAGAAAAAACCAACCGAAAACGATAAAAAAGATTGTACCATCAGTGAGGAGATACACAGACAAGTAGAGAGTCATATGTAAGAAAAAATTATAATACATGTCGCATTTGAACATTAAGCACAAAAAAAGGGAAATAAATGAAAATCCGACATTCTGTAATAAGTAGAACTTTCACGAAAAGAGAAATATTTAAAAAAATTGTGTTACATACAATAGTACTTCCAATTCAACTCCCTTGCCTAAAAAAAAACTTGATATTCAGCTTAAGAAAAATAGTAAAAAATTCCGCACAAATGAGGAAAGTTACTTGGGTCACATAAAAACATGGAACTCTTGAAACTAACTTAATAACCAAAGCACTTTCAGAGAGCAAAATAAGAAAAGAGCACTGTTTGTTTTGAGGTGACTCAAATTCTAGAAAGAGATACAGAAAAAAAGGAAGCCTATTGAGGGAATGAATTATCAGAAAGCATTAAAGAGAAAAACAGCATAGTAGGTCATAAACCAATCCAAACCAGAGAACCAACTACAGAGAACAATGATGAACCCACTAAAATTTTTCTTTTTCGAGCTTCAATGATTCGGAAAAAATTGCGATGAGACAAAAACCGAAGTACTATTTATTCACCAATTAATGAAACACACATGCGATGAAATGATACAAAGAGGCCAATTAGCTAATGCAGGGCTGAAGTATTATTTAAGAAATGGATTAGATATGTCTTAAATAGGGAAACGAAAAATCAAAGAACTTCTAAACGGAAAAAAAAAAGAGATGAGACAAAACCGAAGTTATAAGAGATAAAAACAAAGTACCTGTGAGATCAACCAAGCCTGCACCATGCGCCTCGAAAAGTCATTTCATATAAATCAACGGTAGCGACGACGGCAAGCACGGCAGCGACAACGACGAGCACGGCAGTGACGACGGCGAGTCCGGCAGTGACAACGGCGAGTCCGGCAGCGACGACGGCAACGATTGCGACGATTGCGGGGATTTGGGACGGCCATTCACGTCGGAGAAAACGCGCAGGAGTGAAAAACGAGCGGGAGGAGGGCTAGAGAAAATTTAGTAAAGTAAGAAACCCCTAATCCACGGGGGTCTAAACAAAACCGCCAGTAAATTACTTTTTACTGGCGGGTTAGAATAAAACCACCGGGAATGAAAGCTTTTAATGGCGGTTTTCAAGACAACCGGCAGAAAAAACGACTTTAGCAAAAACGTTTGCGGGCGGTTGAAACAAAACCCGCCGGAACAAAAAGTAAAGAGAATATTTGCTAACGGTTTTACTAACCCTGCTAGGGAAAATAACTATTATAACCATTTGATGTCGGTTTTATTAAAATCCGCCAGCCCAAATGTAAAAAATAAATTTGGCTGGTGGTTTTCTAACATCCTATGCGGGCGGTTTAAGTGAAAACCGCCAGCAAAGCATCTGCTGGCGGATTTCACTTAAACCGCCAGCAAAAATGAATTTAAAGTTTTATTTCTGGCGAAACCGCCAGTAAATACGTTTTCTTAGTTCTTTTACTAGCGGTTTTACTTGAAACTGCCGGAAAACGTTACTTTTACTGGGGGTCTGAATCTAAACCCCCAGTTTAAGCTGATATTACTGGCGGTTATGTTAAAACATATTAACGGGGGTTTGCCTGTTTGTTTTCTAATACTGGGTGTTTTCTCCAAAACTGCCAGTGAAAATTAGTTCCGCTGGCGGTTTTTGTTGAAAACCCCCATTAAAAATCGGTTTTTTTCTAGTACTTGCCAGAAAATTCTACTTGGGAGTCGTTTGACGATTTCAAGGCAGCAATTCCAGAACTTCACCTTGAGGACAAGCTGTTGTTCCATGGGGGGCAGAGTGATACGCAAGGGCCTATCATTCTTCAACACCCAGAAGGAATCAAGGATCAGAACACCATTGATCAATAGTCCGATCTTGACACCAGCAAGGATATCACAAAAGAGGTCAGGAGAAGTTCTAACCGAGTGAAGAATGTTCCAGGTTGGGCCAAGGATTACATGTTGCCCACGGGAATCAAGGGAGGATTCAAGAGAACTGAAGATTAGTTGCTTGGCCTGTGTAATGAAAAAATCAGCTCACGTGGGAGTACACGTTTAAGCACTTTTTAAATTTTAGCATTTCCTGTTATACTAAATTGTCCTTTTGTGAAAGACAAAGCATATAGGCATGTTTTACAGGTTAAGGAGTATCAATGAAAATATTCGACAGTTTTCTTCTTTCTCTGTTCCCCATTATTCTCTCTTCTTCTTCTTTCCCCTATTTTCTCTCCTCTCTTCGTAAGTCTTCGCAGGGAGCTAACAGAGACATATCAACACTTGAAACAAGAAGCAGCCGATTTCAAAAAACAAAAAGAGAAAGAAGCAGAAAAGAGCAACATTATTGTTATTTTAAGGGGACAATACTTCAGCCAATCCGCACGTACGTACATTCGCATTCAAACTCCCAGAAAAGAAACTCAAGAATGGAACACCTGCAAAAGTAAGTGGACACAAACAAAGCTATGGAGATATAAATAAATATATATATATATATATAACCACTACCTTACAACAACGGGGAAAACTTCTACAAAATGATCAGTACACAATTAAGTTTACCTCTCATATATATGTAATAGCTGAACGATCATCGGTCCACGAAGAGGCCAAATGTCTTTCAATATTATCTTAAAACTGCTGAAATTACCATAACTTTTCATTCATGCATGATGTGCTTGCCAAACACCTGCCCCAAGCAAAGAGGCAAATTGGCCAACAGGTGACGGTGTGGTCTTCCTCCTTGTCGTCTGAGTCGGATTTGCAAGAAGTCATATTCTTTGAACAAAATTATTCCCCTGGCTCGCCGTAGAGAAGGCCCGTCAAACTCCTTTGACCGGTAGAGAAAGCGTTCCTCCTTTGAGGGCGGTAGTGGTTTACTTGTAGTCAGCTTCGAGGGCGGTAGTGTCGTCGGTCTGTGTGAAAACCGACATTGATGTGGGGAAAGGATCGGACCCAGTACTGGAGACACTGATGCGACCGCAGTCATGTGCCACCATGCAGTTCCAGGAAATTCCCAACGTGCAGCCGTATGCCCAGCAGCCCACGCCGAAGGGGCGCTTAATTCCGGGCCTCACTACTCTACAAGGCGTACATCAAGAAAGTACATATATAGATGATATATAGGTATAGTTGATATATACCTGATAATTTTTACATCTCAAGTCTAACTACATCAATCTTTATTAATTCTTGTTTCCTTTTCTCATTATTATAAATATATGGTTTGCTACAGCCTACTGGTTATAGCTATATATCACGTGAATACTCTAACAAGATTCAGTACCGCCCACGCAACACATGACCACCCCATTGATCCTATGACAACGCCCACAATTGCTTTGTTTTTTTAAGGCAGGAGTAGTACTACGTACTGGGTGAGTTGGGCGAAAGATGGAGAACTTGATCAGTAATGCAACTCCGCAGACGCCAAAGGTTGATTAGCATCGTAATTAAGTATACATGTCTGCACGACAAGCTTTTATGTTATATCCTGATTAGTTCGTTCCACAGAAGCCCAATTAAACCCTAGCTCTTGGAAGAGTGAGTGAATTGGAAGAAGCAGAAAGCTGATACTCCGTTTTCGGTGTTACTGTAAAACTGTATATGAAACCCTGCTTCATTGACCCATGTGCGGCTCTGATCACTTTTGACGTTCGAAACACCCATTTCTGCTTTTTTTTTTTTTTAGTTTGAATATAGGACATAATAAACGTCAAGCAAATCTGATGGCAGAAAAAAACAAAAAGCCAAATTAAATTTGTTTATCTATCATATTAGGAAAGCACATTTATAGATGATAGCTGGTAAATACCAGATTTTTTAACATCTCAACTGATCTAGTCCTACCTCAATATTGCTTATTGTCTTTCATATTATTATATAATCTACTGATTCTAACGCAGTACTCTAACAAGATTCAGTACCGCCCCGCAACATATGACCGCTGCCATGGATCCTATGACAACACCGACAACTACTTTGTTTTTTGAAGCTGGCAGTAGTACTACTACTGGGTGAGTTGGGCGAAAAATAGAGAACTTGATCAGTAATGCAACTCCGCAGACACCAAAGGTTAGCATCGCAAGTATACATGTCACCACGACAAGTTTTTCTGCTAGACTCGTAACGGCGCCATAGCCAGAACTTCCCATCAATATGGAGATGAAACCAGCCGAAGAGATCCCAGTTGCCCATAGTCCAACCTTGAACCCTGTCTTTATAATTGAAACGTGACCCCCCTCTGCAGTTCTTGGTGGTGCTGCGGCATATTGAACAATATTAACTGCTGTGACATGATTTACAAAAACCCCATGTGGTTCTTGTTGATAGTCAGCTGCTGCGGCTACAAAGGAGCTGCTGGTCCGTCCTTGTGATCTCTAATTTGGATTGATCATCAAAAGAAAAAAATGAAGTGGATTATATATCTTTTAAAGTAAGAATGTATATATATGAGAGGACCGAAAGTAAGAATGTATAGATGACAGGACAGCTTAATTAAAGTTAAATTAGTCGCAGCCTAGTACTTGATGTCGAGCAGGACGAAGTGGGAAGTAGTTGAGCATCGCAGGAGCTGGTTCCACTTCTGCAGCCGGAAATATTTCACGAGTACTGACAGAGTCAGTAGATTGTGAATCCGTGATATTTCCCATCTCGATGTCCCCGTCCATCCTGCGCGCGAGCTCCCTGCTTTCAAAATTAGGTGAATCAGCTCACGTTCGTTTCATACAGCGTAACAATGAGTACCGACGTTATAAATTCCCTACTAGCTATGAGGTATATATACAAACTAAGCATAAATTAAGATCCCAAAACATTACCAAAATGAAAGCATTTGGATAGCTAACCATCTTACCTAGTTGGAAGCAGGAGAGTTTTTGGCTCCTTTCCTTATTGAAAGCTGGAAGGGTTTGGGAGGGAAGCCGCCGGATGCTACTTAGGCTTATATAGAGAAGATGACATATTGAGATAAGACGGAACCAAGGTTTGCAGTATAGGACATACTTAAAGTATTGGGTATTATCAAAATGGATACGTATCATGGATACACAATGATACACTAAGAAACGCAAGTAATATGTATGAATACTTTAAGAAAACTTATTAAAAATATAAAAAATAAAAAATATTATTAATATAAAATTTTAATGTTTTAAAATTTTTATTAATAAAAATATTTGAAAAAATAAACAACATAACAATTTAAAATATCACTATCTCTATTACACACTTTCATTAATGTTTTTGAAGTTTTCTCTTTGTTATTTAATAATTCATCTCAATAAAATTTAAATGCATTGAACCAAACACATTGATTACCTATATTATATTAATTGAATATTAGGATAAACTATAAAAATTTGGAAAATATATCATAAAATGGTAAATATTTTAATCTGCATATGGGCAATTTCATCCAACTTTAATAAAGCTTTGTATCGAATTTTAATCTAAAACCATTTTTATTGAACCATAGACGAATGGACCAAACTGGTCCGATTGGTTGGGTTGGGACGGGACCACAGGAAGTCATCCCTAACCTCCACTGCATAGAAACCCTAGTTTCTCTATACCGGTATTGCAGTTGCCCTTAAAGTCAGTGATCGCCATGAAACAGAAAAATAAAAAAATGGTGTGACGCTCAGTCGTCCCGAACTCAGAATTTTTTTTTGATATTTGAAGTATCTAATTGTACTGATAAGTTACCCTAATAGCTTGGGAAACCTGCCGATATATATGGGATGATTATGGGGATTAGTTTCCGTAAATAGAAACAACCCTTGTATTTTATGTAAAGAAACTGATAATATGTATCGTTGAAACTCATTTGAATGCATGCATGGGGTGCACTGGCTGTCTGTCCAGGTGGAGCTGTTAACCTTCTTTCATATTGATTGTATTATGATCCCCACAAACCGAGGAAAGAGAATATTCATGTTCGGTTCCTTTTCCTGCACCTTCGTTTATCTCCAACATCTTTTTATCTTTTAGTTCATTTTTTTTCCTATCTGGCCGAAAGGAAAGGAGACAAAAACAAAACAACGATGGCCCCGTTCTCCCTGTGCTGAGTCACAGTGGGGCTGGGGGAATATTGTTTGGTGCGCGCTTTGAAGTAAATTCCCAGGACGGATCCCAAAGTGACCCAAACAAACAAACTCCTTGCTCGGTCTTTTTTCAATTAAATGTCTTATTTTTGTTCCTGTCCGTTTCGGTGGTTCTGTTCATTAAAAAGTAGCTTGGCAGAACCTTTTCGCAGTCTCCAGTCGTCGTCTATTATATATATTCATCGGTTAAAATACTATCCAATTTGGTCCTTTTCTCTTCAGCAATATAAACACTCTTTTTTTGTTTTTTGTTTTTTTTTTTTGGCAGCTTGCAACTCGACTGGTCGATCACAAGTCAGGAACAGTTTTTGCAGCTAGCTTTCGCATAAACTTCCATAGAACACCTGGCCATGCAGCCCGTAATCTTCTTCGAGTTTGCATATAGTACGTACGTAGGTATAAAGGTTTAACGTACCTCCTCGGCAGGAGCCTGAAAAGTAAATTCCAAAAAAGAATAGTAAGCATAGTCACAGAACAATATAATTCTTGCGGTAGTACTAATTCTTCTTTCAGCCAATTATTGCAATACAATCATGCATTATATTACCCTACCTTTTTCCCATACTACCTAGCAAAGCAGGAAAAAACAACGAAATTATATTAAATAGGTTAAGAAACAAACATTCATAAATAAGAGCAAATAAAACCAGTGCATGGTATATAAATATATGTCCATCCTTGTAGCAACCTTTGGATTAATTCATACACTAATTATATATAACAAGTTAATTAATAAACTGCCACACTAAGAATTTCCTACTATCGTACGTACTTGTTTCAGATAATTGCACAGAGAAGCATCCGCTGACAAGCAGCTTCTTGTTTCCTTAATTTAGTGCCCTTCGTGCCCCTTCTTTTATGGATAAAAACTTGAGTCGTACGTTCTTCACAAAAATGTTAAAACTTTCTTTTCCTCCCCTTCCCATCCACCACCAATGGAGTAGTCATCCAAAGATATATCCAAAGACGATTCCTAATTCTTTCCTTTTTCTTATATAAACACATGTTTCGCCCAACAACACCTAGACTGGTTGAACTGGTTCAATCGGTTCAACGGTTAACAAATAAAACCGACCGGTAGAAACACCTGTTCCGGTTAAATCGTGTCTAAGCAGGCCATTTCAGCCATACTCAAAAGAGATTTTCCGACACAACCCTAACCTGTAACTTCATGATTCTATCCTAATTTTTTCTCCGGTAAATTTCTGGCCCTTACTCATCCGTTCTAAGTTGACGTTGGACTTCCCATTAATGCGGGTCCCACAACCAAAGGCATCTGAGATTAATTGACTAATAATTTTTTATGCACCTCTAAATTTGAAAAGAATGAACCATACCATGTTTATAAATAACATAAATTTCAAAATCCTTCATAAATAAAATTAAGTGCATTGAATTGGAACTTTGATTTGGATGACTTAATAATAGAGAAAGTTATTTTAATTTATAAATGATGAGAGACCTATAGCAACTGTTTCCACTGCAAAATTGAAAAAGGAAGAAAGACAGTCAAATGGAAATATAAACGGGAAGAAAAACATAAGATAAAAATGGAAGATCGAGGCAGTCAAAAGGAGGAGAACATCAGACATACAAAGAGAGGAGAAAACACGTAGCATTTTTGAAGAAATGCAGAAGTAGAATGGTGAAAACTAAGGAGAGGGAGGGAGAGAGAGAGAGAGAGAGAGAGAGAGAGAGAGAGAGAGAGAGAGAGAGAGAGATAGACAGAGAGAGAGAGAGAGAGAGTGGAAGGCACCTAAGTTCAGCAATCAATAAAAGAAGAACACTAATCAATATTATTTTACACTAATCAAACAGAATTAATACCAATTGATATAAGTTCAGCTATGGAGAGAGGAGAGAGAGAGGGAGGAGAGAGGAGAGAGAGAGGGAGGAGAGAGGAGATAGAAGGCCGAGAGGAGAGAGAGAGAGAGAGAGAGAGAGAGAGAGAGAGAGAGAGAGAGAGAGAGAGAGAGAGAGAGAGAGAGAGAGAGAGAGAGAGAGAGAGAGAGAGAGTGGAGGGCGCCTAAGTTCAGCAATTAATAAAAGAAGAACACTAATCAATATGATTTTACACTAATCAAACAGAATTAATACCAATTGATATAAGTTCAGCAATGGAGAGAGGAGAGAGAGAGAGAGGGGAGAGGAGATAGAGAAGGCCGAGAGAGGAGAGAGAGAGAGAGAGAGAGAGAGAGAGAGCAGAGCAGAGAGCAGAGAGCAGAGCAGAGAGAGAGCAGAGAGCGAGAGAGAGAGAGAGCAGAGAGAGAGCAGAGAGAGAGCAGAGAGAGCAGACCTGTACTTGGATAAAAATTTATCTGTAAGAGTCTCCCACTACTTCAGTTGGCTCGTTCAAGTTCTTTTTCACATAAAAATAATCTGTCCTGATGCTCTTTCTGATCTCTTTTGCTGTACCACCGTCCACCGGGCATATCGATTGTCTGGTCAGCATTCAACGTAATGAAATGTAAAAGAAAGACTATGGTCATCTGACCTTTCAATTGCTTTATCAAAAGGAAAATATACAGCATCTTGGGATCCAAGGAGTTAAAAGACAGTTTTTAGAGGTAAAAACTACAGAAAAATTATCTGAAGGACACGATACCATCAAATTCTCCCACTGGATGCCCTGCTGTTTGAGAGGACCTCCTGAATCGTTCAACAAGTCTTTACTAGCAGTTAAAGATGTCAGCTAGTTGTTTATACCTTTGCCTAGAACCGTCTTTTACAGGTAACAGGTATTTAAGAATCATCTTTTGGTTCAAGTTAACATGAAATGAATATATTGTTTCTTTTACTAACAATACACACAGTTAATTAAGGTGAACAAGATAAAACGTTTCTTAATATAAAAAGGAAAGAAGTTGGAATGTGAATGAACAGCCGATGTACCACATTTAATGGCAGCTGAAGTCATCTTCTCTGTCTTTGACCCATGCCGAGAGAAAGATTTTTTTATTTCTCCAGGCCATACAGTGTCCCCTGTTAGACTTTAGGTCGTATAAATAACATAAGAATAATGCTAACGGTACATCACTGTAGCGTACCGTTAGCGTACCGTCTGACGTGGATGCCTTATGTGGCATCCAAGTCAGAGCCAAGAGAAACCGGAACATTCAGTTTCCGGTTTTCCTTTCGTCGTCCTCCCCTCTCTCACCCTCCAGCCACTCGCCTTCCCGCTCTCACCTCCCCTCCCCCGTCCCGCCTCGCCCTCCCCCTCTCCCGCCCGCCCGCCCCTCCCCGCCACCCCGCCTCGCCCCTCCCCTCTCGCCGCCCGCCTCACCCCCCCCCTCGCCGCCCCGCCTCTCGCCCATCCCCCTCTCGCCGCCCGCCCTCCCCTCTCGCCGCCCTCCCTCCCCCTCTCGCCCCCCCCTCCCGCCCCGCCCCCTCTCTGTCGCCCCTCCCCTCGCCGCCCTCCCCTCTCTCGCCCATCCCCCTCTCTGTGCCCATCCCCCTCTCGCCACCCATCCCCGCCTCGCCGCCCATCCCCCTCTCGCCGCCCATCCCCTCTCGCCACCCATCCCCCTCTCGCCACCCATCCCCCCTCTCTCCGCCCCCATCCACCCTCTCGCCGCCCATCCACCCTCGCGCCGCCCATCCACCCTCTCGCCGCCCATCCACCCTCGCGCCGCCCATCCACCCTCGCGCCGCCCATCCACCCTCGCGCCGCCCATCCACCCTCGCGCCGCCCATCCACCCTCGCGCCGCCCATCCACCCTCGCGCCGCCCATCCGCGCGGGAGCAGGGCCTCCCCTCTCCGGGGAGCAGCGCAGGAGCACGGCCTCCGTGTCGGTGGGGACGCGCGGGACCAGGGCCTCCCTCTTTGCAGGCCTGCGCGGAAGCAAGGCCTCCCTATCGGCTGGACCGCGCGGGAGCTCGACCTCCCTCTAGGCGGGGCCGCGCGGGAGCAGGGCCTCCCAGTCGGCGGGGCCGTGTGGGGTTCGTCCTCCCTCTCGATGGGGCCACGCGGGGGCTCGGCCTCCTTCTCGGCGGGGCCGCGCGGGGGCTCGGCCTCCCTCTCGGCGGGGATGCGCGGGGGCTCGGCCTCCCTCACGGCGGGGCCCCGCGGGAAGCAGGAGGAAGGGGCCGAGTCTCCCACGGCCTCCCTCTCCGCTCGGCCGGGCCGGGCCGCGGAGGGACCTCCCTCCCGCACGGAGCTCCGCCTCCCTCCCTCGGGAGCTCCGCCTCCCCGCGGAGCTCCGCCTCCCCACACGGGAGCTCCGCCTCCCCCACGGGATCTCCGCCTCCCCAAAGAGCTCCACCTCCCCCCCGCCGGAGGCCTCCCTCCCGCTCCGGCCTCCCTCTTGCTCCGGCCTCCCTCTCGCTCTGGCCTCCCTCCCGCTCCGGCTTCCCTCTCGCTCCGGCCTCCCTCTCGCACCGGCCTCCCTCCCACAGAGAAAACAGGAAACTAAATGTTCCGTTTTCTCTTGGCTCTGACGTGGATGGCACACAAGGCATCCACGTCAGACGGCACACTAACGGTATGCTACAGTAATGTACCGTTAGCATTATTCATAACATAATACATCATGAAAATAGACATAATATGTATAGGATCCCTATTTCATAAACGTTATACAAATATAATCGAATTGAAATAAGAAGGATAATGAAAGCGTACCTTTAATCTTGGAATAGTAATTGATTTGAAGTAGTGCACAACCAAACTTTTTCGAATATGTTTTTACAAGTGATAAGTTTGCTTCACTTCAGCTAGACTGGGTGGGCATTAAGCCTTAGCCTCATTTGTAAGACCATGGAGGATTTTATAGATTCCAATGGGTACTTCAAAGAGATACAATTCTTGGGAGAGACGTAACCCTTGGGCACGCAACCCTTGAGAGAGATGCAACTCTTGGGAGAGATGCAACCCTTGGGAGAGATGCAACCCTTGGGAGAGACACAACCCTTGGGAGATACGCAACCCTTCAATGTACCCCATTATATCTACCTCTACAAGGGGATAAGCTGGCCATTATTCCCTGCACTGAACGTCCAATGACAAAGTATCTAGAAGTAGTCTCCACACCCATAAGTCATGGTAATTTTTATAAATCAATATTTGAAACCATATTTCCAACAAACTCCTACTTGGTTTCAAATCCATTTTTAAAAAATTCTGATTTTCAAAAAATTTGAAAAATCAATTTTGACACATAAAACAATACCATGACCTTAGGCATTACCTCAAATACTTTAACATACAAGTGTAGTTAACCTGGGCCTACACAATGTATATCTTATAAATCTAAGGCTGGGGAATAAACCAAATCCATGCTTGTCAAGTTCAGCGGTCTCCATTCATAGCATACTCGGACCTGAACTCACGGTAAATTTCTGTACCAATTCAAGTATTAGCCACTAAGGTAACTGTGCCTGAATTAATTTAGACATCCAACCCTATCTTCCTATTGAGACCCTTACATATATACGTGCAAGTATATACCTAATAGGAATGCTAGAAATCAAGGCATTTCACCGTCCATAGCATACTCAGTAACTGAGGAGCTCAGGGTAAAGCTCTATACCAGCATGAGTATTAGCCGTAAAAAAAATTGTGCCTACACAGTCCCATGGGCCTGGACAATTTAGAGACTCAACCGTCACTCCCTATTGAGACCCTCATGTATACAAGTACAAGTGCATACCTAATTGGGAAGCTGAATCTCAAGGCACACCATGAGTACTCATATAATCAAACAAAAGCATATTCATTCATTCAAATTCGTCATTCATTCAAATTCGTCATTTCATTCCATGGAAAATAAAATACAATCTCATGACATTACAAATCAATGACACCATAGTTCATACAAAACAACGTTCTCCCACTTGGTCTCATAATTACAAACAAATTAAACCCATGTTCCCCACATGGACAGTGAAACTGGTCACAGGAAGACACTTAGTAAGTGGATCAGCTAAGTTATTCTGAGAGGATATTTTGAGAACAACAACTTTCTCCTTCCTCAGCATGTCTCTAATATAGTGGTATTTTCCTTCAATATGCTTAGCCTTAGAGTGACTCTTAGGATCTTTTGTGATAGCAATAGCATATGCGTAGTCACAAAAGAGAAGGATAGGTCGCTCCATAGAGTCTACCACTAGAAGACTCCGCAAAAATTTGCCAAGATAGATAGCCTCCCTTGTAGCCAAATTCATAGCTACATATTCTACTCTCATGGTTGATTGCGTTTCACAGTTTTCCTTCTAGCTTTTCCAAGAAATGACACCTCCGCCAAACACAAAGATAAACCCAGAAGTAGACTTGCGCGTATCAATGTATCCTTGGTAATCTGAGTCAAAATAACCAATAAATTCCAACTTGTCCACCTGATACTTCAAAGCATATGACTTAGTTTGTTGCAGATAGTGCATTACCCATTTAACTCCTTCCCAATGAGCTAAACCTGGATTAGCCTAAAACCGACTAATAACCCCAACAGAATAAGCAAGATCAGGTCTTGTACACATAAGAGCATACATAAAACTCCCTACAGCAGAAGCATATGGATATTTCGATTCGTCCAACTTATCTTCATCACAGTCAAATCTATCCTCAATGAATTTTACATGGCTACTTTCAATAATTACTTTCCCCTTGGGATCATATAACCTATATCCTTTTGAATTTTCAAAATACCCAACGAATAAACACCGTCTATTCTTAGCCTTCAATTTATCCTTTGGATCAAGATACAAAACATGACCAACACATCCCCATACTTTAAAGTGGTTAAGACAAGGAGTTTTTTCTGACCATACCTCATACGGTATTGTCTCAACCGACTTTGAAGACACTCAGTATTTCACCCCAAAAGGATGTTGGCAATTTTGCAAATGCCATCATAGACTGAACCATCTCTAATAAAGTTCAGTTTCTCTTTTCAACTACACCATTTTGTTAAGGTGTATAAGGTTTGCTAAACATATGGATAATCCCATTGGACTTGTAAAATTCTGAGAATTACTCTTAACAATATTCTCCACCTCTGTGAGAGTGCAAAGTTTTGATATTCACTCTTGTGGTATCTTCTACTTCCAATTTGAATGTTTTGAAATAATCTACGGTTTAATTTCCTATAAGCAATAGACTTTTCCTCATGGAAGGAACATTAAAATAATCTACTAAAACAAAAACTTTATTGTTAGTAAGCATTAGTTGGTATATTCCTACGCCTTCCACCACGACCTTTTCATCATTTCCTATGTAAATAAAGCTTGCACCTTCATCAATCTTTCTTAGATCCTTGGAACCCTGCAACTCATTTGATACATAAACAGTTGCACAAGAATCAGCCCACCAACTAAAAGGTTGTATATAAATAATAAAATTTTCAAGATTCCTTGTTGTCTTTCCTACATCGTTTTCAAGGCTCTGCAATATTTCCTAATATGCCCTGGCTTATTGCAGAAAAAGATACACATTGATTTGCGTGTACTTCGATTTTCTGTTCATTGACCTTCTTGTCTTTGAAGTTTTGAAACAGAAAATTCCTTCCCTTCTTCTTTAAATCCTTCTTCTTCGGTTTCAAAACTATATTGGCAGTAGGTGAGAGTTTATCCAGACCAGTATCTGAATTGTGTCTCTCAGACTGGTTATCGATATTATTCTCCATTTCAGAAATTGTCCAATTCGTCTTGGACAGAGAGTAAAAATCTTGAATATATTTAAAAGATTTTGGTAAAGAGTTCACAATGGTGACCACCTTAGTTTCTTCATCCACTGGTCTACCACGATACTATACTGCCATAACAAGCATGTCATTTACTTACTTTCTCACATCAGTGTTTTCCTCACACTTGGCACAAGTAAATTTTATCTATGAATTATTGATGTGAGTAGACGATTTCTTCCCATATTTAGCCTCAAGCTGGTCCAGAATCACTTTTGCAATAGGGACACGAAAATAAGTCATTAAAAGACTTTCACTAAGAGAATCAAAAATATGTGACCTAGAAATTTAGTTCGCATCATCCCATAATTTGAATTTCCTAAGGTCCTTCTTATATTGTTTCATATTGTTGGGGTAGTTCACTCGGGAAGGTCTCTGAGGAGGAGTATCTACTTTGATAATTCTATCAAATCTATAGCCTCGTAACATCAATTCAACCCGTTGTGACCAGTTCACATAATTTGTTCTATCAAGTACGTTTTTTTTAAGGACTTAACAAACGAATGTCCACTACTTGATGTTCCTGTTATCCGGGAAATATTTTAATATTTTAATATTTTGGGACAACACACATAATAATACAATCACCTCAATCATTTAGTACTCTCACTTACCCTTTGGGGATTAATGAGATATACTAGGCAAGTAATTCAATCATCTAGCACTCCCACTTACCCTTTGGGGATTCTTGAGAGATACTAGGCAAATCATTCAATCATCTAGCACTCTCACTTACCCTTTGGGGATTCATTAGAGATACTAGCAAATCATTCAATCATTTAGCACTCCCACATACCCTTTGGGGATTCATGAGAGATACAATGCAAATCTTTCAACAGATAATGAACAAACAGTAGCATCACACACAAACAAACAAACAAATTAATTTATACTTACCCTTTGGGGATTAAAATAAATTAATTTGTAATATACTAATTAATTATAAAAGTTGCACTACCCTTTGGGGATTTTACTCATTATATAATAAAACCAGAATAACAATTAATGCAAAATTATCACAAATAAACACACAAAATTAATTTAATAAATACAATTCGCATTACCCTTTGGGGATTTTGCAAATCATATAATTAAATTGATTTTCACATTCAAGTACAAAAATACAATTAAAGTAATGTAATAAAATCACTAATAAAGCATTACAAAAAATTAAATAAAATTCGGAATCAAAAAAACACTTGAAAACACATTCTGGCCCAATATATATGCAAAACCTGGTCCGGCTCACATTCTTGGGTCATTACTGTTCCGAATTGCAGAAAACCTTATAGTCCCCTATGGCTCACAATCCAGCCCGCGCCCGGCTGCCCATAGACTTCAGCATCTCACACCAGAAAGGCCGTGCGAAAGTTGGCCCACGCAAAAGAAGGCTCGCGCAAAGGCAGGCCCGCGCAAAAGGTAGGCCCACCAAATACTGGCTCGTGCGAAAGGCAGGCCCGTGCGAAAGGCAGGCCCGCGCGATGGCAGACCCGCTTTTAAACAGGCCCGCACTAAGGCAGGCTCACACTAAGGCAGGCCTGCAAGATAGCTGGTTCGCATACCAAATCCACACGCAGCATTAAGCCCGCGCACATTAGGGTTTAGCTCGTCTGCAACGGCCGAAAACACTTCCAAAAATAATAGCTAATTTATATTCAAATAAATAGCTAAAATATCCTGAAAAATCCGAACAAATCAAGAAAAATATAAACACTGAGAATCTATCTTTATGATACAAGCAGAGGCAATATCACTTGTATTTGTTAGACTTTAGGTCTAATAAATAACATAATACATCATGAAAATAGACATATAATATGTATAGGATCCCTATTGCGTAAAAGTTATACAAATATAATCGAATTGAAATAAGAAGGACAAAGGGAGTGTACCTTTCATCTTGGAAAATTAATGGATTTGAAGTAGTGCACAACCAAACCTTTTCGAATACGTTTTTACAAGTGATAAGCTTGCTTCCCTTCAGCCAGACTGGGTGTGCATTAAGCCTTAGGCTCTCTTGTAAGACCATGGAGGATTTCATAGATTCTAGTGGGTACTTCAGAGAGATACAACTCTTGGGAGAGACGCAACCCTTGGGAGAGACGCAACCCTTGGAGAGATGCAACTCTTGGGAGAGATGCAACTCTTGGGAGAGATGCAACTCTTGGGAGAGATGCAACCCTTGGGAGAGACACAACCCTTGGGAGAGACGCAACCCTTCAGTGTACTCTACTATATCTACCTCTACAGGGGGATATGCTGGACATTATTCCCTGCACTGAACGTCCAATGACAAAGTATCTAGAAGTGGGCTCCACACCCATAAGTCATGGTAATATTTATAAATCAATATTTGAAACCATATTTCCAATATCCCCTCAATACCCGTCCTCTCCATTTCCAGTGCCCTTTCCCTAGAAGAACCTTAAGCAATTATTATTCCGTCTCTCTTGCCATTTTCTTTTCCTAGCGAAAACCAAAATAAAGTTTAACTCTGGTCATTTGTTTGATGAGCCTTACACATCCTTACTCCTTTGTACGTACCCAATGAAAAGGTGGCATTTCATGAATGTTGAAATGGACACTTGATATAAAACGTAATTCCACAAAGTAAGAATTCAAATAGGAAATATTTTCCTATTTTGTAGGGAAGCCTAAACCCTAGACCTTATCTGGAATGCCAACTAGGCATTTGTGTCAGTCTAAGTACTCTTGAGATCTGTTAACTCGACGTGGATTTGCATATGTAAAACCTCTTTCAACTCAAGTAGCTATTGGTTCGAAATTATCGAAACATGAATTTTTCCCAGTCGTTCATACTACTGAGTATAGGTCTACAATTGACCCTCTCCAATATCTAACACTCACTCGTCCGGATATACAGTATGCAGTCAATCAGGCTTGTCAGTTTCAGCATCACCCACCGATGTTCATTGGTCTGTGGTGAAATGCATGTTGAACAATTTGAAAGTTACGATGTAAGTCAGATTTTTTATTCTGCCACTAGATGATCTTAATCGATGTTTTTTGTGAAGCGGATTGGGGTGGCTGCCCCGATGATCATCATTCGGTGGCTGATTTGTATTCTATTTGGTGGTTCTTTGATCTCTTGGTCTTCGAAGAAGCAACCAACTGTTGCTCCTTCTAGTGCCAAGGCCGAGTACAGAGCCTTACCAATTCCAAATGCAGAAACTTCTTGGGTGCTACAACCTTTTGGTGAACTCCGTATTTTCCTCAAGCATTTGCCTATCTTTTGGAGTGACAATCTTTCGGCCACTAACATTGCAGCCAATCTGGTTTTTCATGAGTGAGCTACACATTTTGGAACTTGATTATCATTTCATACGAGAATAGGTTACATGTGGCCATCTTCAAGTTAAATGCATTCCGAATCAAGATCAGGTCGCTGATGTTTTTACCAAAGGTCTACCACAGGGACAATTGTCTTGGTAAATCTCCAAGCTTCGTGTCCCACCGAAGACACTAACCTTGTGAGGGAATGTTAGATACCGATTTCTCACTCAAGCAAAGGTTCAATTAGAAGATCTGTCTGAAGGAGACTTGGCTTAACTAGATTCCTAATTAGCATGTACTTATTTTAATCTTGTGATTATCTTTAGTAAGATTCTTTATTGATTTGGTCTACCTGACCTAACCTAGATGTAAATGCTTGTATCTATATACTCATGTTCACGAGTAATAATACAATCAGAAATTCAGACAGCTAAAAAAGCTCTGTCCAACGGAGGCCAAAAGGCGCCGGCAGAACACGAATACCCGTCGGTGGACATTCTAACGACGATTAAGACAATGTCGTCGGAACATACGCCGGCAAGGACTTCGGCCGACGAAAAAAGCCGTCGCGCGACAAAAACACCTGTCGAGCGAGAAAAACACCCGTCACGCAAACGAAATTACTCGGCCGACGCCGGGAGCTATTGGCGGAGTAGGTCGTCCAACGACGGACCGTACAGCGTCGACGGAATGGATTCTCCCGACGCGTGGGGTTACGTCGATGGAATGGATTCCCCCGATGTCTGGGGGTGCGTCGGCGGAACGAAAGTGGACCTTCCTTCCGCCAACGATCAAAATCGCATCGGCAGAACGTTTTGAAAAATAAAAATCAAAGAGAACGAGGAGAAAGACAGCGAGGAAAGAAAAGATAGAAGAGAGAGGAGAGGGAAGAGGGAGAAAAGAGAGGAGAGAAGAGAGGAGAGAAGAGAGAAGAGACAGGAGTGAGAAGAGAGACAGGAGATCAGAGAGAAGAGAGAAGAGAGACGAGACACGAGAGAAGAGAGAAGAGAGGAGAGAAGAGAGACGAGAGACGAGAGAAGAGAGAAGAGAGGAGAGAAGAGAGACGAGAGAGACAAGGGAAGAGAGAAGAGAGACGAGAGGGCTCACACCTGTTCACTGGCCATTAGAACTTGGGAATGACATGTTCGCTGTGCTCTGAATATGTTGAACCACTAAATGTTGTAACCTCTTCCATCCCTTTCTCCTATTTATAAATTTCATGAAGAACTAGATTATAAATGTCTATGATGAGTAGATAATGCGGTTGGATTCCAGTCTGAACCTATTGCTTTAAATAACAGAAAAAATTGTAAAGATAACGAGAAGACTTAACAGAATACTTACTCCTGTTGTGGCAAAGTTCTATTTCTAGTGGAAATATTTGCTCTGATATCAGTTCGGGAAATTAATACAATACCAGATGTGGGAGAAAGAAACCCAGTCAATAAGGAAAAACACAAAATTCTTGAAGAATATCATAGGGAAAGCAGGAATGGTGAACATTGAAAAACTAGAAATATGGAAAAAGGAACATGTATTAGACCATTTCTTTCATTGAATAATCACAAAATTCCAATATGACTAGTTTGTTTCAGACCATTTTAATTAATGTTGTTTTCCCTGAACCATTAGGACCCAGGAAACCATAGCATTTTCCCTGTGGCACAGCATGTGTCAAACTTCGAACAGCACAACTCTTTGAACTGAGCCCCTTGCCGTGGAACACTTTTTTCAGTTTATAGCAAACAAGCGGGTGGGATATAATTGGTTTCTTCAGTAAATCCTCAACATTGTTTCTCTGTAAGAAAACAATTATGATCAAAATATGATGACAAGTACATCAATTGTAGCTTTTTGTGCATTCATGCTCATCCAAACCATTACAAGATACACAAAGCCTGATTGCTATCGGTCATGAAAAACTCAAAATTACTGAGAAGATAACTACCTCTTTCACAATATTCGATTTCTCCTTAACTGATGAACTTTTTCTTGAGATTGATTTCGGGAGAAGGTGCCTGTTTCTTTTCAGAAATTTTCTAAAGAAAGTATGCCTATACACGCCTATTCCAGTCCCTGAAAATTCCATTTGATCCAAGTAGTGTGCAACAACAAGAAGAATTATCCACTCAAAACTCATAACCTACTTGAAAATTCCAGACCCCTGAAAATCCCATCAATAAGGATCTTTACAGATTTTCAAACCAACTATAAGACATTTCTATTAATTAAAGATACTTTAGTTATCAGAAAAAGTGGGCATTTGAATCCATTGCTACAGGTGTTTGTGGGTTCCATACCATAGAACTAATGATTCTATTAATTAAAACATATCCAAACTAGAGAAGAAACTGAAAACCTGATGCAATTCTGGCATCTGAAAAGACAGGCGCAGCTAGGAAGGCAAAAGTAACTTGCAAGTTTAGATAAACAAAAAAGAACAGGAGCTGGACTGAGTAACTAATGAGCTAAAAAATCTCCAATCCTATCAGAGAAAAGCAAAAAAAAAAAAAAAAGCCAATGAGTGTCTTTTCAGGCGTAAACATCCAAACAAGAATAAACACAAGAAAAGAATCACATACCAATAGCAGAACCTAAAATAGAAAATCAGAGCATATACAAGCATGATATGAACCAAAAACATAACCGTAAGTAATCATATAGGCCCATCTCCCAGTCCATGCATTTTCATCATAATTCTGAGCTTATGTTTCCTTAAGAACACAGTAGTTTTTTTTTCCAGATGCCGAAAGTTTCTGAGAATAACATCTGAATGACCCAAGCCAAAAGAAGTGGGCCAATCGAAGACAAATGACCCAAGCCAAAAGAAGTGGGCCAATCGAAGACAAATGACCCAAGCCAAAAGAAGTGGGCCAATCGAAGACAAAGTGATTCCATACTTTACCCAGCCTTGGGCATTTCTTTGACAAAATGAAGTAAACCTGTATACTTTCATCTTTAAAATGTCTAAGGAATGCATTTGTGAGTGTGTGTGAGGGAGAGAGAGAGAGAGAGAGAGAGAGAGAGAGAGAGAGAGAGAGAGAGAGAGAGAGAGAGAGAGAGAGAGAGAGAGAGAGAGAGAGAGAGAGAGAGAGAGAGAGAGAGAGAGAGAGAGAGAGAGAGAGAGAGAGAGAGAGAGAGAGAGAGAGAGAGAGAGAGAGAGAGAGAGAGAGAGAGAGAGAGAGAGAGAGAGAGAGAGAGAGAGAGAGAGAGAGAGAGAGAGAGAGAGAGAGAGAGAGAGAGAGAGAGAGAGAGAGGGTGAGAGAGAGAGAAAGTGTTAATACGAAGCATAAAAACTAAGATGTCCGATCTTCTACGAGTGGGAAGGGCCTTCTGTCAACGGCGACGAGGTCAAAGGAGATCTGACCTCGTCGCCGTCAGAGGAGGTTGACGGCGACGAAGTCGGAGCAGGTCGACGGTGACGAGGTCGGAGGAGATCGACGGCAAGACTACGGCAGGAACACGGAGAAGGCCGCCGGAACGCTCGCGGAGATTTGAAACAAGGGGTTTTGGAAGTGCAGAGAGTTTTTGAAGACCAAGGTGTTTTCAATCGGAGGAGATAGCTCTTCAATGAGATAGCTCTCAAACACTGTCTCCTTTGAATAAAAGTGAGCTTCGAGGGATACTTCTGTCTTGTTTAAGATTGTTGATTGTCGTTCGCAATAGGCCTGCAGCAAAGATCATTTATATTTGTAGGTGAAGAAAAACAATCTAAACAATGTTTTTGAAGCTGTTAACTAAAAAGTCTGGAACCCAAAGGGAGATTATAAATAGCACCGAAGAGAAATAAGCAATCAGGTAATCTTTGATATCTGAGTAAGAGACCCATCATGTCAGGATTACTTTCTAATAATGATGCATAAACTTCAACTAAATATTCCCAAACTCAAGAGTCATACTCAACAAACATAGATTGTTTATCCATAACTTTATGGAAATGATCCCAGACTGAAATCACATCTCGATGTGTTCCAGCAAAAAATTTTGCATAAACATCCCTATAGCCCTTGACACACAATGCCTGGATCCTATCTCCCAAATCTCTACTATCAGTATTTCTAAACCAGAAAAGGAAATAACTTACTATCTTGTGGTGGAGGAAAGAGGAGTGTTGGCATTTTTTATGCCTTTTCTTGGAGTTGTATGGATTGATCAGGCTTTCTAGTTTTCTTCCTTGTTCCAGTTTGATTACCTCAAGAACTTGGAGATAGAGGAGAAGATAGTATTCTGCTCTGTTTGTCGTTTAATTAAAGCTAATAAATTATATATCAATCTCTTTCCATCTTTCCATTACCATCTTCATGTTCTTCTTTCTTATGCTTATCAGGTTCTGCTGTTTGCAACTTCTAATGACTCGGATAAATATTTATCAATCTTCCAAGAGGCAGCAAAACTTTTCAAGGGAAAGGTGATTGCTGGAGACTACTGACACAATTTACTGTAGTTGATGCTAATGTATTTTTGTAGCTTTTACCAGATCAATGAACTTGTATATTTTTTATTTCAGGTTTCATGTAGATTAGAAACATGTTAATATTAGAAATTCATGGATTATATTAGGAATTTCTTACATAGCTGATACACTGCATTAATTTTATTCGAAGCATTTCTCTGTATGTGTCCTCATTTCCATGCGCAACCTCAAAGCCACGCCATTTACTCTAAAAATCAGCATCCAAGCGAGGGTCTGCAAAATTTGCTGCATGAATGTAAATTTTGTGGGCCCGATCAATTTTGTCCCATAAGCTCTTTTCAAACTCAGCAAACTTCACGCACATGGCTTTTTACATCTTTCACATCAGGCACCCCAGACTCTGTGGCTTGCTGCATAATGTTTAACCAATTCACAACAAGAAAGGATCAACACCAGTATGGCTAGCCTAGATGCTACACAAGTTATTGATCAACTTGAAATTAATATGATGAAATCAGGAAAACGAACCACATATATCTCCCTTGTTCTAGGAACGGCAAAAATTTCTGTTGCTCGAGAAATATAAATTTCATACATACTCATTTTCTCATAGTCAGGAACAGCTTTAGCAGCTTTCGCATAAACTTGCATAGCACGCCTTGCCAGCCCATAACCCTAACAGAGTTGATCTCACTTGAATTAATTTCTTTGGTAATGGTACATCCCTTGAATTCTGATGTACATGAGTTGGATGGTTCTGGGTAAAACAACTCCTGCTATTACCTCAGTTTCCACCACTTTCTCCTCTTGTTTTCTTAGAGAAGATGTCATGTAAACTCTTTCTTTCTTGTGCTCCTTACTCCCCTAATGTGGTGTTCATCATCACATTTTATGAGCAAACCTTTTTTATGAGTAAGCATTTTTTAAGTAATTGCGATAGGATTCATTTCTCCTGAAATGGTAACTTCCCCACCTGTTCTTGTGACTATTAGATTTGGAATTGTGATCTATAATCAACTTAACCTTGAAATAACTAGCCATCATGTGTATGAACTTTCCTCTTGTGTACGTTACCCTATCAGGTACATAGGCAGTATCTCGACTTTTTTATCAAGTTCAGACAGTTCTCAATTTGGTTATGGTTGCACAGACCTCCTCTGTTTGTAGTACTCGGTTATGATTGTGAAGTATCAGTTGTTACAAACACAAATGTATTCCAGTGTCTATAACTCATTGATGGTAATAGATAGTAATGGTTTCTAATGGCAACGTCTTTTTAGGTTTTTTTGGAGTCCATGACTGATTCCGAGACTAAGAACACTGGAATTTGCTGTTTGTTAATGTGCAATCTGTTAACAAGGGCATGGAGAAATCCAGGATATCTAGAGGTGTCCCCCATTGTTTCTGCGTCTGTATGCTGTGTTGAATAGCATGGCCATACTTTAATTAGGCACAGGAGAATATGCCGTTTGGAATGATCCTGGAGCAAGTAGTAGTGAGGTTCGGCAGAGCTGTTTGTTTATGATAATATGTTTGGAGAAAGTGTCGACCAACATGGCAAATGTGTTACAAGTCACAAAAAAAAGTAGCATTATGCCTTGGTTTGGACCTTGAAGCGAAATAAACAGAACTGTTTGAGCTGCTTGGAATCTGGACTCTCCCAAAGCATGGGTCGCTTTGTCATTTACCTCTCTTGTAAACAGTACAACTTTTAAGAGCTATAAGTGTCAGTCTAAAACTATTGTTTCTTAGACAAGATTGATTCTTTGTTTTTTGTTCGTCCATTGTTTCTTGTTGTTATTAGCTCTGTAAAATCACAGGAGGGACTCGTTATTTGTAGGTTTACATCAGGCACAGAGCTACAGGAGAGCTGTTAGAGGTGTTGCCTGGGCACTCTGGTGCTGTTAATTGTGTCAGTTGGAACCCAGCAAACCCCCATATGTTTGCAGCGGCCAGCGATGATCGTACAATTCGTATCTGGGGATTGAATCGACCGAGTCTGAAAAGGAAAGAAGCTGACAGCAATGGGGTGGCTCACCATTGCGACGGAAGCGCTACTTTATGATTCAAAATTAAAAACTCGAGCAGGTGACAGCAGGTACTTCGATTCTTCTACCATACCCAAGTTGCCTATGTAAATTCCTTGTATCCATCTCTGACTCTGCAGCTCATGGCAAAGAAATGTGTAAAGCTGAACGTTCTCGCTATCTGCCAATAAACTGTACCATGACCATTTTTTAGTTCATCTTTTTCATATTTCTTTATTGAAGTTTCTTTAGGGTAATATAAAGGCTTGAAGTTTCTTCCTCTTCCCCGGAGTTTGCTGTTGTGCTTTCTGGAACCTGGAAATGATTGGGAAAGTTTCCTCACAGAGGAACAGTAAAAACTCTCATGTTAGGTGTTTTTAGCTAAATCCTTCAAAAGGATATGAGAACTTCCATAGTTTTTTCACACGTCTAGAATGTGGCTAATTTGATGCGTTGTGCGCAAATTAATAATGTTGAGGGACACAATTTTACCTTAAATTTAAAATGAATGTGATGTCTGGCCATCGGTTTGATTGGTGTAATTGCGGGCTTTTTCCGGATGCCAATTGAATTACACAAGATGTTATATATCCTTCCCATGCAATTTGTACCACTCAAATTATTAAAATAGATACAACTAAAGACACCAACTTTCAAATGCTGAGGTAAATCCAGTTCCTACTTAAGAGTAAGCCACCCCTTTTAGCATTCTAACCAAAATTTTGGTTACATTTAGAACATCAACTAAAAATGTAAGCTGGGTTCATGAACGAGAGAGCGAGGATGCAAGGGAATGTGGTACGGGTGGTTGTGATCAGTGTTATCTTAGGCCAGACCAACCTAGGCAAGTACCATAATTGAAACATTTCTTGCATGGTTTTGATTTTTCATTTGGTTTAATGGGCTGTATTGCACATAGTAACATTTGAAGCGGACTTAAATAACATATGAAATATGTGATATAGTAAGACTTTGATGGGCAGTAGCGAGTACACTTTGGCTCAAAAAATGATTAAACTTGATTGAGAACATACGAGATATTCATCAACAGTCTTCATACATAAAAACAATCCTTGCAGTTGACACAGCAGCCATTAGCGACCTCGACATAGCAGCCATGGCAACCATTGCCTGCAGTGCTGAATTTTCAGTAAAGCAGTGTTTTAGCAAATATTGTACTACTGCTTGTGATGTGAAATCGATCAACTGGAAGGATCCTCATCCCTAACGCAGGTTAGAATGCGGATTTCTCCTTCAGCCACATATGTTCGTACTCAAATTCTGGAAATAGGTTGTAATTAGGTAATTAGATTGGAATCTTAATACCTGCAAAAAACTATTTAAAAATAACTTAAATCAAAGCTCTATCCCGCAACTCACAACATCAATTTTCAGAATAAGGTTTAAATATATCAATCAACATTAATTGAACAGACCCTCGTCAATTGACTGCACAATTAAGAGCCCAGAGTGCCCGGGCACCACCTCTAACTCCTGTAGTTCTGTGCCGAATATAATTCTACAAATAACGACTCCTATGATTTTGCAGAGCTAATAACAAGAAAAGAAGAAATAATGCATGACTAAAAAAGAGTTATCAATCTTGTCTGACAAACAATAGTTTTATGTTAAAATTGCAGCATTATGAGAGGATTGAAAGTAATTAAGAATGTATAGATGACCAGCTTAAAATTAAATTAGTTGCAGCCTACTACTTGATATCGAGAAGGACGAAGTGGGAAATTGTTGAGCATCGTAGGAGCTGGTTCTACTTCCGCAGCAGGAAAGATTTCATGAGTGACCGAGTCTGTAGATTGTGAATCCGCGATATAACCCATCACGATGTCCCGGTCCATCCTGCGCGCGAGCTCCCTGCTATCAAAATTAGGTGATTCAGCTCACGTTCGTTTCATACAAACCAAACAATCAGTACCGACATTATAAACTCCCTACTAGCTATGAGGCATATATATACAAATTAAGCATAAATTAAGATCCCAAAACATTACCAAAATGAAAGCAGGAGAGCTTTTGGCTTCTTTCCTGATTAAAAGGTGGAAGGGTTTGGGAGGGAAGCGGGATGCAACTTAGGCTTTTATAGAGAAGACATGAGATGGAACCAACAGTATCGGAGATACTTAAAAGTGTCGAGCATTAAGGACTAATTGCAACTCATTTGAATGGGGTGCACTAGGGTGCTGATTGTGTTATCACGATCCCCACAAACCGAGGAAAGAGACTTCGTGTTCGTTCCCTTTTCCTCCACCTTTTATCTCCGACTTCTTTTCATCTTTTAGCTCATTGTTTTTTCTTCTTTTCGTGACCGGGTCATCTACTCCCTCACTTTTTCCTCCTGCTTCATCTTATTGGTTTTTACTCTTATTATTTTTATAATATGTTTGGTTTGGCCTTAAGTTAATTCAATTATCATTAGTCTCGATGTCGATCTGAGCACGCCTGGCCCTTGCGCACAAGTACAAAGGCAACGATGTGACGGAGGCGGGCGTGAATATGACTGGGATGATTCGTTTCTATCAGGATTCGTCGAGTGGCTTACTCTTCATGCTAGGAAATCAAGTGGAACGTTCCACTTAAATATCAATGTTTTAAAAACTGAACCGACCCGGTTAATTTTACTGGCAAAATATTTGGTTTACTCTTAAAATGGCAAGAGATTGAAAACCGGATGACCCGGCTAATTTTACTTTACTGATCATCCGTTCGATTTTTAAAACACTCGGCAAATCTATTTAAGTGAGTTTCGAGTGGAAAATCCACTGGCTTGCTTCTGTACTCTATATAAATCCGCGGGTTAAGAATCGAGACCGCATCCATCTGAATTACTACATGGACACCATCATTGATATTCTATCGATCTCCTCCGAAATTCCCTCCGCCGGAGACAACCACCCTGACGCCATTCCCAAGGTGGCCGTCAACCACCCTGACGCCACTCCCAAGGTAGCCGTAATGTCCATCATGTTTGGGTCTGCTGGAGTCCTCGATTTCCCAATTGCCTGCAGCAGTCCCCGCCACCAACCGGAGCTTCCGGCCTCGATCTTGTTGGAAATATGGTTTCAAAGATTGATTTATAAATATTGCCATGACTTTTGGGTGTAGGGCCCACTTCTAGATACGTTGTCATTGGACGTTCAAGACAGGGAATAATGGCCAGCACATCCCCACAGAGAGTAGATATAATGAGGTACATTGAATGGTTGCGTCTCTCCCACGGGTTGCGTCTCTCCCAAGGGTTGCGTCTCTCCCAAGGGGTGCATCTCTCCCAAGAGTTGCGTCTCTCCCAAGGGTTGCGTCTCTCCCAAGGGTTGCGTCTCTCCCAAGAGTTGTATCTCTCTGAAGTACCCATTGGAATCTATAAAATCCTCCATGGTCTTACAAGTGAGGCTAAGGCTTAATGCACACCCATCAGGTCAAGGGAAGCAAGCTTATCACTTGTAAAAATATATAGGAAAAGGTTTGGTTGTTCACTACTTCAATCCAATTGCTATTTCAAGATGAAAGGTACGCTCCCATTATCTTTCTTATTTCAATTCGAACATATTTGTATAATGTTTACGTAATAGGAATCTTATACATATTATATGTCTATTTTCATGATGATTATGTTATTTATTAGACCTAAAGTCTAACAAATACAAGTTATTTCGCCTCTGCTCGTATCATGAAGATAGATTCTTAGTATTTACATTTTTCTGGATTTGTTCGGATTTTTTCGGATTTTTTAGCTATTTATTTGAAAATAATTAGCTATTAGTTTTTGGAAGTATTTTCTGCCCTTGCAGACGGGCTAAAAAACTAATGCGCGCGGGCTTAATGTCGCGCGTGGATTTGGTGCGCGGGCCAGCGATCGTGCTGGCCTGCCTTGTTGAAGGCCTGTCTAAAAGCGGGCTAACTCTTGAACAGGTCTGCCATCGTGCGGGCCTGCCTTTTTGGCGGGCCAGCTTTTGCGCGGGCTTATTGGTATGAGATGCTGCAGTCCGTGGGCTGCAAGCTGCGGGCTGGATTGTGAGCCGCAGTAGACCGCATGGTTTTGTGCGGTTCGGGCCAGTAATGACCCAGAAATATGAACTGGACCAAGTTTTACATATATATTGGGCCAGAATGTGTTTTCAAGTGCTTTTGATTCCGAATTTTATTTAATTTTTTGTAATGCTTTATTAGTGATTTTATTGCATTACTTTAATTGTATTTATGTATTTAAATGTGAAAATTAATTTAATTATATGATTTGCAAAATCCCCAAAGGGTAATCTGGTTGTATTTTTAAATTAATTTTGTGTGTTAATTCATAATAATTTTGCATTAATTGTTATACTGATTTTATTATATAATGAGCAAAATCCCCAAAGGGTAATGCAAGTTGTATAATTAATTAGTATATTACAAATTAATTTATATGAATCCCCAAAGGGTAAGTATAAATTAATTTGTTTATTTGTATGTGATGTTACTGTTTGTTTGTAAGTAATGGTACTGTTTGTTTGTGTGAAATGTTACTGTTTGTTCATTATCTGTTGGATGATTAGCCTAGTATCTCTTATGAATCCCTAAAGGGTAAGTAGGAGTGCTAGATGATTGGATGATTTGCCTACTATCTCTCATGAATCCCCAAAGGGTAAGTGGGAGTACTAGATGATTGAGCATAATGTATCATTATGTGTGTTCTCCCAAAATATTGAAATATTTCCTGGATAACAGGAACATCAAGTAGTGGACATTCGTTTGCAAAGTCCTTGAAGAAAACCGTACTTGATGGAATAAATTATGTGAACTGGTCACAAAGGGTTGAATTGATGTTACGAGGCTATAGATTTGATAGAATTATTAAAGTGGATACTCCTCCTCAGAGACCTTCCCGAGTGAACTACCCCAACAATCTGAAACAATATAAGAAGGACCTTAGGAAATTCAAGCAATGGGATGATGCAAACGAAATTTCTAGGTCACATATTCTTGATTCTCTTAGTGAAAGTCTTTTGATGACTTATTTTCATGTCCCTACCGCAAAAGAGATTCTGGACCAGCTTGAGGCTAAATATGGAAAGAAATCGCCTACTCACATCAATAATTTATGGATTAAATTTACTCGTGCCAAGTGTGAGGAAAACGCTGATGTGAGAAAGTATGTAAATGGCATGCTTGCTATGGCGTATGAGTTACAAAGATCATGGTAGAGCAATGGATGAAGAAACTAAGGTGGTCACCATTGTGAACTCTTTACCAAAATCTTTGAAATATATTCAAGATTTTTACTCACCATCAAAGACAAAGTGGACAATTTCTGAATTGGTGAATAACATCGATAACTGGGTCGAGAGACACAATTCAGGTATTAATCTGGATAAACCCTCACCTAGTGCCAATATAGTTTTGAAGCCGAAGAAGAAGAATTTTAAGAAGAAGGAAGAAATTTTCAGTTTCAAAACGTCAAGGATAAGAAGGTCAATGAACAGAAAATTGAAGTACACGCAAATCAACGTATATGTTTTTTCTCGCAATAAGCCGTGGGCATATTAGGAAATACTGCAGAGCCTTAAAAGAGATGCGGGAAGGGCAACAAAGGAAAACGAGTAAGTCCTTATATTTTGAAACTTGCACTATTTATATACAACCTTTTAGTTGGTGGGCTGATTCTGGTGCAACTGTTCATGTATCAAATGAGTTGCGGGGTTTCAAGGAACTAAGAAAAATTGATGAAGGTGCAAGTTTTATTTACATGGGGAACGATGATGAAAAAGCCGTTGTGGAAGGCGTGAGGACATACCTACTAAAGCTTGCTGATAATAAATTTTTGAATTAGAAGATTGTCTTTATGCTCCTTCTATGAGGAGAAGTCTATTATCTGTATCTTGTCTTGAGAAACTTGGATTTACCTTTTATTTTGGAAATGGAAAGTTTCTTATGTTGCAAGATGACACAGATTATTTTGAGAGGTTTTCGAATTCTGATTTATATCAATTGCAACTTAGTGGAAATATGGTGTTTAATATTTCTACTTTTTCGGATATAAAGGAGAATGAATTATATTTGTGGCATCTACGATTAGGGCATATAAACAAGGATAGGATATTTAAACTTGTGACTCAAGGATTATTACAGAATTTGTCGCAGAAAGATTTTCCTACATGTGAATGTTGTATTTATGGAAAAATGACAAAATGCCTTTTCCATCCAAAGGCTTAAGGAGTTCTCATATTTTAGACATTATTCACTCGGATATATGTGGACCTATGAATGTGAATACTCGAAATGCTCATTCATATTTTATCACATTTATTGATGATTTTCAAGATATGGAAGAGTATATTTACTTGAAGGAAAAATGAAGCCTTAGATTATTTCAAGACATTCAAATTGGAAGTAGAAAATGCCACAGGAAAGAAAATCAAAACTTTGCATTCTCGACAGAGGTGGAGAGTATTGTTCAGAGTTATTCTCAGAATTTTGCATGTCTAATGGGATTATCCATATGTTTAGTATGCCTTATACACCGGAGCGAAACGGTGTAGCTGAAAGGAGAAATCGAACTTTACCGGAGATGGTTCGATCTATGATGGCACTTGAAAATTTGCCAACATCCTTTTGGGGGCGAAGCACTATTAATCTGCTACCTATGTCTTAAACAGAGTGCCTTCAAAGTCAGTTGAGACAACACCGTATGAGGTATGGTCAGGAAAACTCGTAGTCTTAACCATTTTAAAGTCTGGGGATGTGTTGGTCATGTATTAAATCCTGATCCTAAAGATAAATTGAAGGCTAAGACTAGACGGTGTTTATTCGTTGGGTATTCTGAAAATTCAAAAGGATATAGGTTATATGATCCCAAGGAGAAAGTAATTATTGAAAGTAGACATGTAAAATTCATTGAGGATAGATTTGACTGTGATGAAGATCTAGGTACAAAGTCTCACTTGGAAGAAATTGTGGACATGTCCTCCTCTGAAGCTCCTACTAATGAAGAAGTTTCCACTCAAACGGATATTCGAAGAAGTGCAAGAGATAGAAAACCTAGTCAACTTATATCGTCTTCTGATTTTTATACATATGCTGGTGAAACTTATGAAAGAATAAGGTTGAATGAAGATACTACTGATCCTGCCACTTATGAACAAGCAGTCATTGATGTGGACTCCGATAAATGGCAATTGGCAATGAAAGAAGAGATGGACTCCATGTATAAAAATAAAGTTTGGAAACTTGTTGATCATCCTGTATCTGTTAAGCCCATTAAGTGCAAGTGGATTTTTACAAGAAAGAGAAATTCTGAAGGTAAAGTCAAAAGATTCAAGGCTCGTCTTGTTGCCAAGGGTTTTACTCAACAGTATGGGATCGATTATGATGAAACGTTCTCTCCTGTTGCACATATACAGTCTATACGAACTCTCTTGTCCTTAGTCGCATATTATGACTACGAGTTGTTCCAGATGGATGTTAAAACTGCTTTCCTAAATGGAGAATTAGATGAGGAAATTTATATGGAACAACCTCGTGGGTTTATTAGCACTGGAACTGAATCGAAAGTGTGTAAATTGGAAAAATCCATTTACGGTTTGAAACAAGCTTCAAGACAATGGAATATCAAATTCACTAAAGCGGTCAAGGAGTATGGATTCACTCAGAATTCAGAAGATCATTGTGTTTATATTAAAATAGTGGGAGATCGCATTGTTTTTCTTACTTTGTACGTAGATGATATTTTATTAGCTGGGAATGATATTCAAATACTCCAAGGTATAAAGACATGGTTATTTCAGACGTTTGAAATGAAAGACCTTGGAGAAGCTTCTTATATTCTCGGTATTAAAATTCTACGGGACAGGGCTTTGCGAAAATTGAGTTTATCTCAAGAAAAGTATATAGACACTCTTCTGGATCGGTTTCATATGTCAAACTGTATTCAAGGTAAAGTACCTTATGATAGCACTAAAAAGATGAGTCAGGTGGATTGTCCTTCTCAGCTTAAAGATAAGTTGGACGAATCGAAATATCCATATGCTTCTGCTGTAGGGAGTTTTATGTATGCTCTTATGTGTACAAGACCTGATCTTGCTTTTGCAGTTGGGGTTCTTAGCGGGTTTCAGGCTAATCCAGGTTTCACTCATTGGGAAGGAGTTAAATGGGTAATGCGCTATCTTCAACAAACTAAGTCATATGCTTTGACGTATCAGGCGGACACGTTGGAATTAATTGGTTATTCTGACTCTGATTATCAAGGATGCCTTGATACCCGCAAGTCTACTTCTGGCTTTATCTTTATGTTTGGCGGAGGTGCCATTTCATGGAAAAGTAAGAAGCAAGACTGTGTAGCGCAATCAACCATGGAAGCAGAATATGTAGCTATGAACTTGGCTACAAGGGAGACTGTCTATCTTCGCAAATTCTTACGGAGTCTTCTAGTGGTAGACTGTGTGGAGCGACCTATCCCTCTCTTTTGTGACAACGCATCTACTATTGCTATTACAAAAGATCCTAGGAGTCACTCCAAGGCTAAGCATATTGAAGGAAATACCACTATATTAGAGACATGCTGAGGAAGGAGGAAGTTGTTGTTCTCAAAATAGCCTCTCGTAACAACTTAGCTGATCCACTAACTAAGTGTCTTCCCGTGACTAGTTTCACTGTCCATGTGGGGAACATGGGTTTAATTTATTTGTAATTATGAGACCAAGTGGGAGAACATTGTATTGTATGAGTTTTGTATGAACTATGGTCTCATTGATTTGTAATGTCATGACATTGTATTTTATATTCCATGGAATGAAATGACAAATTTGAATGAATGCATATGCTTTTGTGTGATTATATGAGTACTCATGGTGTGCCTTGAGATTCAGCTTCCCTATTAGGTATACACTTGTATGTGTATACGTGATGGGTCTCAATAGGGAGTGACGGTTGAGTCTCTAAATTGTCCAGGCCAATGGGACTGCGTGAGCACAGCTTTCCTTACGGCTAATACTCATGCTGGTATAGAGCTTTACCCCGAGCTCCTCGGTCTTCGAGTATGCTATGGACGGTGGAATGCCTTGATGTCCAGCTTTCCTATTAGGTATATACTTGTACGTATATACGGAAGGGTCTCAATAGGAAGATAGGGTTGGATGTCTAAATTGATTCAGGCCTATGGTACTGCTTAGGCACAGTTACCTTAGTGGCTAATACTCGAACTGGTACAGAACTTTACCCTGAGTTCA
Source organism: Aristolochia contorta (assembly GCA_022405105.1). Taxonomy (NCBI): domain Eukaryota; kingdom Viridiplantae; phylum Streptophyta; class Magnoliopsida; order Piperales; family Aristolochiaceae; genus Aristolochia; species Aristolochia contorta. Next base: position 297,715 of record JAHZSQ010000064.1, on the reverse strand, counting down.
GGTCCGAGTATGCTATGAATGGAGACCGCTGAACTTGACAAGTATGGATTTGGTTTATTCCCCGCCTTAGATTTCTGAGATGTACATTGTGTAGGCCCGGTTAACTACACTTGTATGTTAAAGTATTTGAGGTAATGCCCATGGTCGTGGTATGGTTTTATGTGTCAAAATGCTTTTTCAAATTTTTTGAAAATCGGAATTTTATAAAAATGGATTTGAAACCAAGTGGGAGTTTGTTGGAAATATGGTTTCAAAGATTGATTTATAAATATTGCCATGACTTTTGGGTGTGGGGCCCACTTCTAGATACGTTGTCATTGGACGCTCAAGACAGGGAATAATGGCCAGCACATCCCCACAGTAGAGGTAGATATAATGAGGTACATTGAATGGTTGCGTCTCTCCCACGGGTTGCGTCTCTCCCAAGGGTTGCGTCTCTCCCAAGGGGTGCATCTCTCCCAAGAGTTGCGTCTCTCCCAAGGGTTGCGTCTCTCCCAAGGGTTGCGTCTCTCCCAAGAGTTGTATCTCTCTGAAGTACCCATTGGAATCTATAAAATCCTCCATGGTCTTACAAGTGAGGCTAAGGCTTAATGCACACCCAGTCTGGCTGAAGGGAAGCAAGCTTATCACTTGTAAAAATATATAGGAAAAGGTTTGGTTGTTCACTACTTCAATCCAATTGCTATTTCAAGATGAAAGGTACGCTCCCATTATCTTTCTTATTTCAATTCGAACATATTTGTATAATGTTTACGTAATAGGAATCTTATACATATTATATGTCTATTTTCATGATGATTATGTTATTTATTAGACCTAAAGTCTAACAAGTACTACTCCACAAGGTGTATTGCATCCTCATGTTCCTTGTATTCGTGACGGGCTTACTCATGCTTCTCCTCTCCTTCTTCCCTCCCGGCGCCGGCGGCCGTAATAATTTCCTCCGTTCTGTGCGGAAGAAACTGATGTGGGTGGCCTTCGCTACGGCACCACTTGCTTTGGGCATCGGACTTTACCTCATATTACACACTGCTGGTACAACCACTACTGCGTAGCTGCTGCCAAAGATCTATCTCATGGTACCACGTGATCAATAATCATTTGTCTCGTTAATTATTGTGTTGTGAATGTTGAGTTCTCGATCATGTTTATAAACATGACAAATAAGCTTTGATTTGCTGTTTATAAGGTATTTTAAGGCTATGGTTTGCTGTATTAATTGTTCTTCTGCTTTCTTCATTTTAGTTAATTTATTAATATTATTAATGAATCACTCCCTAGTCCCTACTACTAAATAAAAAAGTGTATTAAGAAATCGATCATAAGTTTACCGTACGAGTATTTAATATCTATATATATATATATATGGAGTCTTATCGGACTAATATACGTTAAACCTTAAACCTTTCTTCGTATCGAAGCCTTGCACTATTCAATCCAAAATAACTTTTTCTCGATAAGGGCTAGGATCATCCCCCAGATCTTTCGTTGGAAAGGTCCAATAATTAGCTTTCTATTTCCTATCCCTCCACGTGCAGATTCTAATGGTCAGGTGTAAAAATTATTTTTCTATTTCCTGTCTCCATCAAAACATGTATGCGGGTTCACATTGGCCCTTATGCAATCTTCCAAAAACACTTCTTTTAAAAAAGATAGAACACGTTTCACCTTGGAATTTTTCACGAAAGCCGGTAGGCTTTAATGACGCTACTTAGAGGTCTAATCTGTTTCCATAAGAGGGAATCCCCTTGTTGGATTTATTTGAGTCTTCTTATTCCCAAGCCTCCTGATTATGACTAAAAGCAGGCGGTACATATCTCTCTAATAAGTTTTTTAATAGTGTTAATTACATTTTATGAAATGATAAAATATGTTACTTGCGGCCTAGTTTGGTAGTCAAGATAAGGTTTAGAGTTAAAAAGTAATGCTAGACTCATTGAGCGGACATACATGTCCAATGTACATGCGATGTGGGGGCTTAGATGGCGTCCGCCCATAACCGCGTTAGGAAACAAAATCCCCCGCCGCCTCCGACGGTGAGTGGGAGACCTTCGCGACGATTTGTAAAGGAGAATGCTATGGGCACGGGAGCCGTGCTAATATTAGTGCACGGCTCCACGTGGATTGCTTAGGTGGTGATCCACTTTATGCCTAGTGGGCAAAAAAAAAAAAAAGCGGCCCTCCTGTCTCGCTTCCTCCGGCGACCTCCCGCTTTGAGGAAACAAGGAGACGGGCGGCCGCGGGGTTTTGAGGAAGCAAGGAGACGGGCGGCTGCGGGTTTTGAGGAAGCAAGGGAGACGGGCGGCCGCAGGGTTTCGAGGAAGCAAGGGAGACGGGCGGCCATGGGAAGGGGCGAGACGGGCGGCCATGGAAGGGGCAAGACGGGCGGCCATGGAAGGGGCGAGATGGGTGGCGGAAGGGGCGAGACGGGTGGCTGGAAGGGGCGAGGCGGGCGGAGCGAGATGGGTGCCGACCCGATTTTGAGGAAGAAGTGAGGGTCGGGAGAGGGAGGGTCGGGAAGGAGAGGAGGGTCGGGAAGGAGAGGGAGGGTCGGGAAGGAGAGGAGGGTCGGGAAGGAGAGGGAGGGTCGGGCGGCTGGGTTTTTTTTTTTTTTTTTTTTGCCAACTAAGGCATAACGTGGATGGCCACCTAAGCCATCCACGTGGAGCCGTGCACAAATACTAGCACGGCTCCCGTGCCCATAGCACGACTCATTTGTAAAAGAAGGAAATTAAAGCTGATGGACGACATGACATGCAGGGTTGGGAGTTGGCCCCGATCGGCGAGTGGGACAAGGTTTCGTGAAACTTGAGTCCATCATTATCTTTGTTTTTAGTTACAGTTTTTTTTTACCCTTTTTTCTTGTGGTATTTTAGATAGTAATGTTATTTATTTTTTAAATATTTGTGTTAAATTACTATTTCCGGCCCTTTAATTCCTCGTGTGGATATTATTAATGAATCATTCCCTACTACTAAATAAAAAATCGCTACGGAATCGATAATAATTTAATCGTACGTATATATATATATATATATATATTTATGGAGTTTTATCCGATATATATTTTAAATCTTAAACCTTAAACCTTTCTTCGTACGGAAGCTTTGCACTTTTCAATTCAAAATGACTTTTTCTCGATAAGGGCTAGGATCATCCCCCAGATCTTTCGGTGGAAAAATTCAATAATTATTTTTATATTTCCTATCCCTCCACACGCATATTCCAATGACGTCAGGTGAAAAAATTATTTTTCTATCTCCTGTCTCCATCAAAACATGTATGCGGACTCTCATTGGCCCTTATGCAATCTTCCAAAAATACTTCTTTTAAAAGATGAACACATTTCACCTAGGAATATTTCACGAAAGCTGGTAGCTTTAATGACGCTACTTGTTGGATTTATTTGAGTCTTCTTATATCCAACCCCTCTGATTAAATGCAGTACAGATTTCTCCCAAATTGACTAGATGTAATTTATTTTTACTCTTATAGGACTGTAGAAAATCTCTAATAAGTTTTTCAATAGTGTTAATTATATTTTGTGGAATGCTAAAACACGTTACTTGCAACCTAGTTTGGTAGTTATAAGGTTTGGAGTTAAAAAGTAATGCTAGACATATTTAGCCGACATACATGTCCAATGTAATGGCGTCCACCCATAAGCGCGTTAGCAAACAAAATGTGAAAGAAGGAAATTAAACCTGATCGACGACATGACATGCATGCAGGCTTTGGAGTTGCCCCGATAGGCGAGTGGGACATGATTTCGTAAAACTTGAGTCCAACATTATCTTTGTTTTTAGTGACAGGTATTCTTTTCACCTTTTTTTGGGAAATGTGGCAGATATTTCCCATCTCGATGTCCCCGCCCATCCTGCACGCGTGCTCCCTGCTTTATAGAGAATTTTCATTAACGCGCGGACAGAATATTCTCGGGTCCGTTACTTGCTTAATTCTCTCTTCAAGTGAGAGAATCCAGAGAAGAGAGAGGAGGGAAACGATCGAAAAGAGATGGCACAGACTGGAAAAGATAAAGGGAAAGTTTGGGTCCTACTGATGCTCTCTTTCCTCTGAATTCCGATCGAGTGGGAGATTGTTGCCTACGTGGGTCCACTTCACATGGAACATCCTCCCCAGTCCTGAGCCACCCATCTCACATCCTGTAGCATGCTATCCGAGAAACAAACAAACAAGAGTAATGCTAAGCGCACGGCTCCCGTGCAAGTATTTATGCACGGGATCTACGTGGATGGCCACCTAAGTCATCCACGTAATGCGCACGTGGCTGAGGCCTCCCGTCCCGCCGCCTCCCGCGGGAGCTGCCTCCCCTCCCACAGCCTCCCGCGGCTGAGGCTTCCTACGGCCTCCCGAGGCTTCCTACGGCCTCCCGCGGCCTCCCTGTTAAAACTGCTACTCCATCCCTATTCTTATCTCAGATCTGCTGTATCTCTAGTCAAATGGGATTCACTAGACTCCCGTAACAGATGGCTATCAGTTGTATTTTATTTCCTTATCAACATGTAACTCTCTGTATATAAACAGATAGCATACAGTCAATAGAATCATCTCGGATTATCAATTCTTACATGGTATCAGAGCTCTAGGTCTTTACTTCCATATTACGGTTCCCCTTCTCTTTTATTTTCTGCCAACCATGTTGACCTCCTCCTCTGTCCTTCCTACCCCTGCTGAGGAGAGCAACCTGCCAATTCCAATAGTCAAAAATATCTCTCAAGAGATCTCTATGAAATTAACACCCGACAACTTTTTGATTTGGCGCGTGCAAATCTTACCTGTGTTGCGCAGTCACAACCTTCTCGGTCTCCTGGATGGCTCTCTCCCTCCAGCTCACGCCTCGCCTGAAGACCTTCCCAAATGGAAGCGACTGGATCAGATGGCCTTGGGCTGGTTGCTCCAAGGTGTATCTGATTCCATTCTTCCACGCCTTGTTGATGCTACAACCACCTTTGGTGCTTGGACTACTCTGGAGGAGGTATATGGCATGGTTACACGGTCACGGATTCAACAGCTGAAGACAGAGCTTCACACCCTGCAGCGTGGCAGCAAGACTGTCCACGAATATTTGATTCATGCGAAATCGCTTGCCCTCGCTCTCGCCAGTGCGGGAAAGCCAGTCGACGACGACGATTTAATTCTTTGCACTATCAGAGGACTTGGCTCTGAATTCGACCCTGTCTTAGAGGTGATTGATTCCCAGCCCACTCAGCCCTCTTTCAGTTTCGTGTCAGCTCTTCTGCTGGACCATGAAACTCGCCATAGGGCCACTCACCCGCCTGCTGCACTCATTGCTAATTCCAGCAATGCTCATCCGAATTCAGAGAACTTACGCCCCCCCTCCTGCTGCTCGTCGAGGCCGTGGCCAACCGCGTCGACCTCCCTCCAACCGTGGTAGGCCCTCCGGAAATCGTGGCAGAGGCCGCATCACTCCCTCCTCAACTCCTGACACAGACGGCTCTTCCGTAGTCTGTTACAGATGCGGCCATCCTTATCATAAGGCGAACAATTGCTGGGCGCCTCAATCCGCATTGCCCCCCTCAACTGCTCTCACGGCGAATTCTCATTCCATCCCTCCTACTGAGGACTGGTTTCTCGACAGTGGGGCTACTCATAGCCTAACCTCTTATCCTGTTGATGTGTCTGGTAAGACCCCCTACTTGGGCTCTGACTCAATCCTCATTGGCAGCGGCAAATCATTACCGATTTCTCACACATGGAGTACTACAATTTCTTTATCATCTAGTATTTCTGCAACATGTCCAACCCTGCTAGTTCCTCAAATATCTAAGAAATTGCTCTCTGTCTCTCAACTCTGCAAAACTCACAATTGGTCTATTTTATTTAAACCGAATTCTTACCTTATTTGAGATCTACAGACCAACTAGATGCTGCATCAAGGGCCTAGTAAAAAAGGGCTCTATCCTCTGTCCCTCCCCTCCAAATTGTGTCTCTCTGCAAATAAAACCAGCTCAGCACTCTGGCACAACCGCTTGGGCCACCCGTCTACGGCAGCGCTTCGTTCGTTGTCTTCTTCATTGCATATTCGCCTTCCTTCAAGTTCGCCGCCTTGCACTAATTGTCAGTTGGGCAAGAGTCGTCGTTTGCCGTTTTCTCATAGTCCAATCCGCACCAATAAGCCACTGGACATGCTGCACTGTGATGTGTGGGGACCCGCTCCAGTACCTTCTATTTTGGGTTTTCACTTTTACCTACTTATTGTCGACGACTTTTCCAGATTTGTCTGGTTATTTCCAATGAAACGAAAATCTGAAGTATTTACTGTCTTTCAAAGTTTTCTTCCTCTCATTGAAACTTCTTGTGCAAATAAAATCCGATGTATTCAATTAGATGGTGGAGGAGAATTCATTGGTGCAAATTTAAAATCTCTCTTTCAATCAAGAGGGATCACTCATCGTTTATCGTGCCCTAGAACACCTGAGCAAAATGGCATCGCCGAACGAAAACATAGACATGTGGTTGAAACAGGTCTTACCCTGTTATCCCAGTCCAAGCTTCCACCCACGTACTGGACCTATGCCTTTCTTGCCGCTGTGTACTGTATTAATCTACTTCCTACTGTTGTGCTTAAAAACTGGACTCCTTTTTATCGATTTTTTAATCGTGTTCCAGCTTACTCCCATCTTCGATCCTTTGGCTGCCTCTGCTTCCCATGTTTACGCCCATTTCATGTGGCTAAATTAGATTACAGAAGTTGCCCCTGTATTTTTCTGGGCTACAACAGTAATCACAAAGGATATATCTGTCTCGACAAAAACTCATTACGCATTATAATATCTCGTCATGTCATCTTCAATGAGAGTGAATTTCCCGGTCTCCTTGCCCCAAATACACGTACTGTCTCACGTTTTATGTGCAGCAAATTCCCAGCCATTCCCGCAGAGTTAAATCCGGAAGCACTCCTACCATCTAAGACAAGCGCAGCGCCCTCTTCATCCCCGCGCGATGCTTCGCGACCGGCCGCAGCATCTTCCCCCTTGCCGCAGTCCGCCTCCTCCCCAACTCTCAGAGGCCTACTCCATGAAGACCCATCAACATGCGTTGTCCTCCTCATCTCTGTTGCCGCCGTATCGCCCCTGTTCCAGACCGCACTCCCCGAGCCCGCCTTCCCACTTGCCGCAGAAGGTATCCTCCCGACTCTCAAAGGCATACTACACGAAGGCCCCTCACCCGCTTCCACCGGCGACGCTGCGTCCCCTCCCTCGTCTCCGTTGCCGCCGAATCGCCCCTGTTCCAGACCGATCTCCCGAGTCCGCCCCTCCGCAATCGATTCTGCACACGGCGCCCACCGCAAATCGTCGCCTCTGCCGCACGCCCAATTCTCTCTCCGCGTGCATCAACATCAAATGAAGCAAGGAATCCGCCGCCTCCCCCAAATTTTCGAATGGTACCTGCTTCTATTACATCAAGTCGACTTTCAGGAGATCCTCCTCCCGCTGCTGCTGCTCACAGGCCTCAACTATGCCCTCCTGCCGCGATATTACCTTCAGTTGATGCTCCTGCCCTTACGCCTTTCGAGCTGCTGGTCCCCTGCCCCTGCTGCCAGGCCGTTCATCAATTCGGCTCCCCGTCTGCCCTCCTTCTTCATCTGCTGCGACTCACGCATCAAGCGAACACCAACCATCCACCACTTCAAGCTCTCTCGCCTCTGCAGCCGCCGCTTCTTCCCTGCCCCAAACCATTCCATCTCCGGCTAAATCAACCCCGACGACTCTTGCTCCAGCATCGTCAACTCGGTCTCACACAATGATTACTCGCGGTATGCATGGAATTAAAAAGCCCAAAGCATTACTCTCTGAACGCTATCGTCTGCCGGCCTGTCTCACAGCTGACCTTACACATCTGCCTCCCGAGCCAATAAGATTCTCTGATGCAGTTAAAGATCCACGGTGGCAAAGCGCAATGGAGGAAGAAATGTCAGCACTCCGCAACAATCATACGTGCGTTTTAGTTCCTCGACATGCAAATATGAACATTGTGGGGAATAAGTGGGTATATCGTGTTAAACAAAACTCTGATGGAAGCATCGCAAGATACAAAGCCCGGCTCGTAGCCAAGGACTTTCATCAGCAACCGGGACGAGATTTCCATGCAACCTTTTCTCCAGTTGTTCGTCCGGCCACAATTCGTATTGTTCTATCTTTGGCAGTTTCACTCCGATGGCCTATTCGGCACTTAGACATTAAAAATGCCTTCTTCCATGGCGACCTATCAGAAGCAATATATATGAGTCAACCTGAAGGGTTTGAGGACTCTGAACATCCCCGTCACGTCTGCCGGCTTCAAAAATCCTTATACGGTCTCAAGCAAGCACCAAGAGCATGGTATCTTAAACTCAGTCAGTACCTACAAAAATCGGGCTTCCATGGCTCCCCTCATGATTCTTCAATATTTCTCAGACAGCAATCGGGTGCGACATTAATTCTTTTGGTTTATGTCGATGACATTAGACTCACGGGTTCCTCTATGATAATCATTAAACAGTTCATTGAAGATCTCCGATCCCATTTTGCGCTTACTGATCTCGGCACACTCAGCTATTTTTTAGGCATTGAGGCAAAACATACATCAGATGGGTTATTTCTCTCACAGCGACGTTATATTATTGAGTTGCTCATGAACTACAACATGGCCAATGCCAAACCCATAAAAACTCCTATGTCCAATGAAAAACTCTCCTCCCAATCTAGTGAATTACTCATTGATTCTACTATATATCGCCAACTGTTGGGCAGCCTTCAATATCTAACGTTAACCCAGCCAGATATCTCATACACGGTCAATACCTTATGCCAATTTATGCATGCCCCACGTCAGCATCATCTACAAGCAGCCAAGAGAATATTGCGATATCTCAAGCATTCTCCAACATTTGGTCTCAAAATCACTCCCTCTTCATTTACACTCAACAGGTTCAGTGATGCCGACTGGGCTGGATGCCCAGTCACTCGACGATCCACTACTGGGTATGCAATTTTCTTGGGCCAAAATCTCATCTCTTGGGTCTCTCAAAAACAGAAAACTGTAGCTCGATCAAGCTGCGAAGCCGAATACAGGGCATTGGCCTCGCTCAGCACGGAAATTCTATGGACATTACATCTATTACGCTTTTTACATATCCGCCTGCCCTCTATTCCGGTTCTTCATTGTGACAATGTCAGCACCATATTCCTGGCCACCAATCCGGTGGTTCAATGCCGCAGCAAACACATTGAGCTGGACATCCACTTCATCAGGGAAAAAATTACAGCAGGAATTTTTCAACTTCGACAAATCTCCAGCTCTGATCAACCAGCGGATATCTTCACCAAACAACTATATTGTCCTCACTTTGAATATCTACGTTCCAAGCTCAACGTGGTGTTACCCCCTTGAGCTTGCGCGGGGGTGTTAAAACTGCTACTCCTTCCCTATCCTTATCTCAGATCTGCTGTATCTCTAGTCAAACGGGATTCACCAGACTCCCGTAACAGATGGCTATCAGTTGTATTTTATTTCCTTATCAACATGTAACTCTCTGTATATAAACAGATAGCATACAGTCAATAGAATCATCTCGGATTATCATCGGTTAAACACTTTTTTTTTTGTTTTTTGTATTTTTTTTTTCAGCTTGCAACTCGACTGGTCGATCACAAGTCAGGAACAGTTTTTGCAGCTAGCCTTTCGCATAAACTTCCATAGCGCGCCTGGCCATGCAGCCCGTAATCTTCTTCGAGTTTGGATATTGTACGTACGTGGGTATAAAGGTTTAACGTACATCCGCTGCAGGAGCCTGAAAAGTAAATTTCAGAAAACAGTAGAAAGCATATTCACAGAACAATATATATTGATCTTTGTAAAATAAAAACAGCCAATTATTGCAATACAATCATGCATTATATTACCCCACCTTTTTCCAATACTACCTAGCAAAGCAGGAAAAAAACAACGAAATTATATTAAATAGGCCAAGAAACAAACATTCATAAATAAGAGCAAATAAAACCAGTGCATGGTATATAAATATATGTCCATCCTTGTAGCAACCTTTGGATTAATTCATACACTAATTATATATAACAAGTAAATAAACTGCGACACTAAGAATTTAGTGCCCTTCGTGCCCCTTCTTTTGTGGATAAAAACTTGAGTCGTACGTTCTTCACAAAAATGTTAAAACTTTCTTTTCCTCCCCTTCCCATCCACCACTGAGTAGTCATCGAAAGATATATCCAGAGACGATTCCTAATTGTTTCCTTTTTCTTATATAAACACATGTTTCGCCCAACAACACTGGTTGAACTGGTTCAATCGGTTCAAGGGTTAACAAATAAAACCGACCGGTAGAAGCACCGGTTCCGGTTAATTCGTGTCGAACCAGGCCATTTCAGTCATATATACTCAAGAGGGATTTTCCGACAAAACCCTAACCTGTAACTTCATCATTCTATCCTAATTTTTTCTCCTGTAAATTTCTAAGTTGACTTTGACGTTCCCATTATTGCGGGTCCCACAACCAAAGGCATCAGACATTAATTGACTAGTAATTTTTTATGCACCTCTAAATTTGAAAAGAATGAACCATACCATGTTTATAAATAACATAAATTAGAAAATCCTTTATAAATAAAATTATGTGTATTGAATTGCTGGAACTTTGATTTGGATGATTTAATAATAGAGAAAATTATTTTAATTTTATAAATGATGAGAGACCTATAGCAACTGTTTCCACTGCAAAATTGAAAAAGAAAGACAGTCAAATGGAAATGAAAACGGGAAGAAAAACATAAGATAAAAATGGAAGACCGAGGCAGTCAAAAGGAGGAGAACATCAGGCATACAAAGAGAGGAGAAAACACGTAGCATTTTTTAAGAAATGCAGAAGTAGAATGGTGAAAACTAAGGGGAGAGAGAGAGAGAGAGAGAGAGAGAGAGAGAGAGAGAGAGACCAGACCTGTACTTGGAGGATAAAAAATTGAGTAATGCTATAGCCACTCTGCGAGTGGATGCCCTCGGCCACATTCTGACGTGGAAGGCTTATGTGGCCATCCCTGTCAGAAGCTGGCGAAGCATCCTAAAACCCTGTCGGTCTCCCCCAAATGCCTCGTCTCACTCCCGCCCGCGTCTCTCTCTCGATGCTATAGCCACTCTGCGAGTGGATGCCTCCTCGGCATTCTCGACGTGGAAGGCTTATGTGGCCATCCCCGCCGGTTGACAAAGCATCCTAAAACCCTGTCGGTCTCCCCCAAATGCCTCGTCTCACTCCCGCCCGCGTCTCTCTCTCGCTCCCACGGCCACCAACTTCCTAGTGGATCTCAAGTCGGGGAGAAGCGAGACAGAGGGAGAGGGCCCGCGGACGCGAGACGGAGGGAGAGGGAGAGACCGATGGAGAGGTTGGGCGGGAGGGATACGGGAGGGAGAGGGCGGGCGGGAGACAGAGGGAGAGGGCGGGTGGGAGACGGAAGGATAGGGCGGGCGGGAGACAGAGCGAGAGGGCGGGCGGGAGAATGAAAAAATTTTAGACCGTACCTGATAGCAGCACGAGTTGGAAGAAACAGAGCCCTCCCACTGCTATCCCGCCTCCGACGATTCACATGCCATTAATTCCACGCTCAGCCCTCAACATTCTCTTTAATCCTTGCCATGTCTCTGGACTCCGACGAGTCTTCTCCTCCCTGCAGTCGAGAGTGGTTTTTTCGGAGTACAAAAGAACAAAAAGGTGGAAGTGGAGGGTAGCAGCCAAAATGTGGTGGTGACTGGATATGTACACAAGAACAAGATCTTGAAGGCACTGAAGAAGAAGTGGGCTCAAAGCTGGACTCTAGTCCGCCCAGAACGCGATCGTTCTCAACGCTTACGCCAGTGGCAGCTTTGGATCAGGATCACTCAGAATCAACAACCATCAAACTCGTCTTTTTCAAAGCAACCACCTGCCCTTGTACTGCTTTTGCTGCTGTTCATTATTTTTCATTATTTTTTTTTTCTTTTTCGTTCTTTATTTTTTTCTGTTGGGTTCTTTCTTTGGCCGCTGTGTGCAATCGATGGAGAAGATGAAGAAGGGGGATTCTAGCTGCATTAATGTTACGATCCAACTTCCATCCCCTCCTCTCTCTCCCGCCCTCATCTCCTGCCCTCCTCTCTCTCCCGCCCTCCTCTCTCCCGCCCTCCTCTCTCCTGCCCTCCTCTCTCTCCCGCCCTCTTCCATCTCTCCCACCGGCGATCTCTCCGGCGATTTTTCCGGTGATCTCTCCGGCGATCTCTCCGGTGATCTCTCCGGCGAATCCCACCGCCGGCCCTCTCCCTCCGTCTCCCGCCCGCCCTCTCCCTCTTGTCTCCCGCCTGCCCTCTCCCTCCCGTCTCCCTCCCGCCGACCTCTCCATCGGTCTCTCCCTCTCCCTCCATCTCGCGTCCGCCGGTCCTCTCCCTCCATCTCGTGTCCGCCGGCCCTCTCCCTCTGTCTCGCTTCTGCCCGTCTTGAGATCCACCAGGAAGTTGGTGGCCGGGGTGGCCGGGGTGGCCGTGGTGGCCGGGGTGGCCGTGCTGGCCGTGCTGGCCGTGGGACTGGGAGCGAGAGAGTGACGCGGGCGGGAGTGAGACGTGGCATTTGGGGGAGACCGACAGGGTTTTAGGATGCTTCGTCAACTTCTGACGTGGATGGCCACGTAAGCCTTCCACGTCAGAATGTGGCCGAGGGCATCCACTCGCAGAGTGGCTATAGCATTACTCTAAAAAATTATCTGTAAGAGTCTCCCACGACTTCAGTTGGCTCATTGAAATTCTTTTTCACATAAAAATAATCTGTCCTGATTCTCTTTCTGATCTCTTTTGTTGTACCACAGTCCACCAGCCATATCGATTGTCTCGTCAGCATTCAACGTAATGAAATATAAAAGAAAGACTATGGTCCTCTGACCTTTCAATTGCTTTATCAAAAGGAAAATATTCAGCAGCTTGGGATCCAAGGAGTTAAATGACAGATTTTAGAGGTAAAAACTACAGTAAAATTATCTAAAGGATACGATACCATCAAATTCTCCCACTGGATGCCCTGTTGTTTGAGAGGACCTCCTGAATTGTTCAACAAGTCTTTACTAGCAGTTAAAGATGTCAGCTAGTTGTTTATACCTTTGCTTGGAACCGTCTTTTAAAGGTAACAGATATTTAAGCATCATCTTTAGCTTCAAGTTAACATGAAATGAATATATTGTTTCTTTTACTAACAATACACACAGTTAATTAAGGTGAACAAGACAAAAAGTTTCTGAATATAAAAAGGAAAGAAGTTGGAATGTGAATGAACAGCCGATGTACCACATTTAATGGCAGCAGCAGTTCATCTTCTCTGTCTTTGTCCCGCGAGAGATAGATTTTTTTATGAGCAGTGATATAAGTACTGCAGCTTTTTACTTACAAGACTTTACATCCTGACGTGGCATCCACGTTGCAGTCCAAGTAAGAGACAAATTCGAAGATAAAATGTACTATATTTATTTTCAAATAAAATATTATCTACCTATTCTATAGGTAAACCCTAAACCCTAGATTTTCTCTTACTTAGAAAGCCAACTATGCAGCCACTTCTTGATGTAAAACAACGAAGTAAAATCATGAAGTACTGATATCATTTTTCTTTTTTTATTTCTCCAGGCCATACAGTGTCCCCTGTTAGACTTTAGGTCTAATAAATAACATAATACATCATGAAAATAGACATATAATATGTATAGGATCCCTATTGTGTAAATGTCATACAACTATAAACGAATTGAAATAAGAAGGATAACGGGAGCGTACCTTTCATCTTGGAATAGTAATTGAATTGAAGTAGTGCACAACCAAACCTTTTTGAATATGTTTTTACAAGAGATAAGCTTGCTTCCCTTCAGCCAGACTGGGTGTGCAATAAGCCTTAGCCTCACTTGTTAGACCATGGAGAATTTTATAGATTCCAATGGGTACTTCAGAGAAATATAACTCTTGGGAGAGACGCAACCCTTGGGAGAGACGCAACCCTTGAGAGAGATACAACCCTTGGGAGAGACGCAACCCTTGAGAGAGATACAACTCTTAGGAGAGACGCAACCCTTGGGAGAGACGCAACCCTTCAATGTACCCCATTATATCTACCTCTACAGGGGGATGTGTTGGCCATTATTCTCTGCACTGAACGTCCAATGACAAAGTATCTAGAAGTGGGCTCTACACCCATAAGTCATTGTAATAAATATAAATCAATATTTGAAACCATATTTCAAACATACACCCACTTGGTTTCAAATCCATTTTTTAATGCAAAATAAGAACAAGTAAACTTAGATTACCTAACTATGACTAGCTTGTAACGTTTTTATTTATTAAAAACGTTTTTCAATAATGAAAAACGTTTTACAAAACGTATTAATAATATAATACGTTTTTAATGAATTTATAAAAACGTTTTCCTATTTATGATGCATAAATGTTATTAGACTTTAATTCTAAATTAATTAGATTTAAAATCACCATGGGAACGGTTTTTGGTATTTTCCTATAAATACCACACCTGGTCCTTAAGGTCAATAACCTGAAAAATATTGGAGCTTAAAAGAACCAGAGATTCCTCTGCAAATTCGAAAATGGAAAAAGTATTTATACATTTTTTCATAATTTATATTTTTTATTTCATGTTTCATGTAGATTATAAACATGTTAATATTAGAAATTCATGAATTATATTAGGAATTTCTTACATTTGGTATCAGAACCGATTTGGTGATTTTTTGATGTTTTTCTGGAAATGATTTGCATTATTTTTCATTTAATTTCCGATTTTGTTAAATTGGGTATTTTTCGAATTCGGCGACCTCGTTGCCGAAATTCGTTCAATCCGGCTAGATTCCATCGAAATCCGGTGACAAGACCTTGGGCGAATTTGTCACCGGACCTCAGTCGACCATTCTGGTCCTGGTTTTTGGCCATGGCGATGGCCGGAATGCCGGTTATGATGCTGGAAAAGGGGTTGTCTTGTAACCATAACTTCATTTTTTTATTGGTTTTTTATTGTTTTCTGGCGTTTTCCGGACGTGGGAAGCCCGGAGAATGGTCGCCTGAGTTGACCAACCTTTTCCGTGGTGTTCGCTTGGCATCTAGACGGCTAAAATGCCGGCACAGAGAAACCCTTATTTGTTTGCATTCGGCGGCTAAAGGTTAGGGATGACCTCGTGGTTCAGTTCATTTTTCTATTTTTTTTCTAGTTCGGGTCGGTTCATTCAAGAAATTGTTAGAACTTAGGCATTTGGGTTGCATAGGCTTAGGCTGGACAGTTTGCGCTGGGCTTTAGAGGGCGTGGGCTGCCCATTTAGGTCGAACCTATTCAATAAATTGCCCATTAAGAAAAACGGAGTCGGACCACCCAATAGGCTAACCCAAGGCGCTACTTGAACTAGTGAGAGGACAATTGGGCTGCCATAGGGTGGGCCAGCGAGCAATTTTTCCAGAAATTGAGAAAACAAATTCATAAATATTTATGAAAAATCGGAAAAATTTGGGAAAAATATGAGAAAAATCGGAAAATCAGAAAAATCGACTTAAATATCTCAAAAAGATTCTGGTTTTGAATTTCTTATTTTAAATATTTTATTACATAATTGTATATTTTTATACTAAAATTATTGTATGATTTTATATTAAATTTTATACTCATTTTAAGCATGAAATTCTTATTATAATATTCATGTCTTAGAAATTAGAGTATGATTTATATAAGTCTGTTTTATTATGTTCATGATCAGCATGAAAAGGTTGATTGTATCTTCATGCTTTTTAAAACAAAAGACATGCTAGTCATGAAAATATGTAAATTGCATGATATATAGGTTACTTTTATGCAATTCCTTTTTTCATTATGAGAATTGTTTATTTACAAATTTTAACATTTCATTTCAGCTTAGAAATTGTGAGAATTTGTAAAATTTAGTAAAATTCTCATCATATTAATATTTGAGCATAATATTTAAGATTAGTGCATATAGTTTTAGCACATAAAGATTCATAACATGTTCAATAAATAGTTTTAGATGAACAATTTAGGTTATGAACTAATCATAAACAATTTGTGGTTGACATGAGACGTATGACCCAAGTAAGTTTCACAGAGACTAGTTCACACTAGTCTCCCTGGGAACGCTACTCTGTCTAAGGAGTTTGGTACTTAATCAGCCTTAGCTGAACCCGACTTTCCTGGGAGTTAATTTGGTTAATACTATCATAATACTACAAAATTGTTCTTAGGTTTTTTGTAGAGCCTGGAACATAAAAATCTCCCACAATGTCTAGTGATTATATAAATATAATTTTTGTTAAATAGAGAGTAGCCACAACATCTTTAATTAACTAAAATTATATATTAAGTTAAACTAAATGACTTATAGATGAATTGTGATTAATTATACTTTATATGATAAAATTCATCCTCAGGAAATTTTGTCATATTTATATAATTAATTAGGATAAAATATTTGACTATTTTCATAATTTACCCTCAGGGATTATGAATTGGAATATAATTTGGTAGTGTATCATTCAACATAGATAATGTACCTTTTAAGTGAATATCTATCATAAAGAAATTTTAGATCTATTTGAGTAAAAATTTTAGATCTACTTGAGTAAAAATTTAGCCCACAGGCAATTTTTATGACCTTAGATCAAACTTTAGGGCATGTTTCACATTGGTAATACATGCCATTAAGATTTGTGAACCTCATATTCTAACATAAGTCTTTTGGACTTTCTACAGTTACTCAACCTGCTTGTTATTCTAATATTCATCTAGATATTCCTCAACTTACTGGTGATAATTATAAAGTTTGGAAAGAAAGGATTATTCTTCATTTAGGGTGGATGGACATTGATTATGCTATAAGGAATGATGAACCGCTGGTTGTAACTAATCAAAACACTCCTGCTGAAGTTGCGCTATATGAGCGATGGGAGAGATCCAATCGACTCTGTGCAATATTCATTAAGACTAAAATTACAACTAGCCTTCGAGGTTCAGTCGAACAGTATGAAAAAGTCCGAGATCTGCTTAAAGCCATTAGTGATCAATTCGTCACCTCAGAAAAGGCATTAGCAAACACCCTCATAATGAAATTTTCTTCACTGCGTCTCACAAGCTTTAAGGGTGTGCGTGTGCACATTATGAAAATGCCGGATATAGCAGTTTAACTCAAAAAACTTGAGGTAGATATGTCGGAGTCCTTCCTTGTGCACTTTATTCAGAACACTCTTCCTTCACAGTATGAGCTTTTTAAGATCTCCTATAACACACAGAAGGATAAATGGTCTATCTATGAATTAATGACCATGTGTGTTCAAGAAGAGGAGAGACTTGTCATTGAATTGGGTGAAAGTGCCATGTTGGCTACAACTCGTGGAAAGAATAAGGCTCATAAATTTGACAAATCTCAAGCTAGCACTTCCAAAGCTTATCAAAAGAGGAAAAGTAAAATACCACGTCAAGCAGATATTAAGAAAGACTCTAAGTGTTTCTTCTGTAAAAAGAAGGGACATGCTAAGAAGGATTGTGTAAAATTCAAGACATGGTTTGAGAAGAAAGGTAATTTATCCTCATTTGTTTGTTATGAGTCTAATATGGTTAATGTTAATATAAACACCTGGTGGATTGACTCTGGATCTACAATCCATATTGCAAACTCTTTGCAGGGTATGCAAAACCTAAGGAAGCCAGTGGGAAGTGAGTTGACCATCTTATCCAGCAACAAGATGGGCTCACATGTGGCTAATTTGATGCGTTGTGCGCAAATTAATAATGTTGAGGGATAAAATTTTACCTTAAATTTAAAATGAGTGTGATGTCTAGCCATCGGTTTGATTGGTGTAATTGCAGGCCTTCTCCGGATGCCAATTGAATTACACAAGATGTTATATATCCTTCCCATTCAATTTGTACCACTCAAATTATTAAAATAGATACAACTAAAGACACCAACTTTCAAATGCTGAGGCAAATCCAGTTCCTATTTAAGAGTAAGCCACCCTTTTTTAGCATTCTAACCAAAATTTTGGTTACATTTAAAACATCAACTAAAAATGTAAGCTGGGTTTATGGACGAGAGAGCGAGGATTCAGGGGAATGTAGTACGGGTGGTTGTGATTAGTGTTATCTTAGGCCAGACCAACCTAGGGAAGTACCAGAATTGAAACATTTCTTGCATGGTTTTGATTTTTCATTTGGTTTAATGGGTTGTATTGCACATAGTAACATTTGAAGGAGACTTAAACAACATATGAAATATGTGATATAGTAAGACTTTGATGGGCAGTAACTAGCACACTTTGGCTCAAAAAATGATTAAACTTGATTGAGAACATACGAGACATTCATCAACAGTCTTCAAACATAAAAACAATCCTTGCAGTTGACACAGCAGCCATTAGCGACCTCGACATAGCAGCCATGGCAACCCTTGCCTGCAGTGCTGAATTTTCAGTAAAGCAGTGTTTTAGCAAACATTGTACTACTGCTTGTGATGTGAAGTCGATCAACTGGAAGGATCCTCATCCCAAACGGAGGTTAGAATAAGGATTTCTCCTTCAGCCACATATGTTCGTACTCAAATTCTGGAAATAGGTTGTAATTACATAATTAGATTGGAATCTTGAAACCTGGAAAAAACTATTTAAAAATAACTTAAATCAAAGCTCTATCCCGCAACTCACAACATCAATTTTCAGAATAAGGTTTCAATATATCAATCAACATTAATTGAACAGACCCTCATCAATTGACTGCACAATTAACAGCACCAAGAGTATCCGGGCAACACCTCTAACAGCTCTCCTGTACCTCTGAGCCGAATATAATTCTACAAATAACGGGTTACTCCTATGATTTTTCAGAGCTAATAACAAGAAAAGAAGAAATAATGGATGACTAAAAAAGACTTATCGATCTTGTCTGACAAACAATAGTTTTATGTTAATATTTTCAGTATTATGAGAGGATTGAAAGTAATTAAGACGTGTAGATGACAGGACGGCTTAAAATTAAATTAGTTGCAGCCTCCTACTTGATATCGAGAAAGGACGAAGTGGGAAATAGTTGAGCATCGTAGGAGTTGGATAGCTAACCATCTAATTATCCAGTTGCGACCTATATATAGGAAGCAGGAGAGCTTGCTTCCACAAGGCAACGATGTGACGGAGGCGGTCGTGACGACTGCCCTAGGTACCACGGCCGCCCTCGGTCAAAAAAGAGCAATGTAAGCTGGGTGACTTGGATTATTCGTTTCTATCAGGATTCGTCGACTGGCTTACTCTTTACGCTAAGTAAGATCGAGTGTGAAACGTTTACTTGGGGAGGAACGCGTTCCACCTTAAAAATCTATTTCTTCATAGAAGGTACTAGAATAAATGCAAGAGCACGGACGGAGTAAATATAATTGATCAAAACTAATAAAGTGAGTTTCGAGTGGAAAATCCACTGGCTTTATGATGCTTCTGTAGTCTATAAATCAGCGGGTTAAGAATCAAGACCGCATCCATCTGAATTACTATATGGACACCGTCATTGATATTCCGTCTATCTCCTCCGACATTCCCTCCGCCGGAGACAACCACCCTGACGCCATTCCCAAGGTGGCCGTCAACGACCCTGACGCCATTCCGAAGGTGGCTGTAATGTCCATCATGTTTGGGTCTGCTGGAGTCCTCGATTTCCCAATTGCCCTACAGCAGCCCTCGCCGCCCGACGGGAGCTTCCGGGCCTCAGTACTACTCCACAGGGCGTATTGCATCCTCATGTTCCTTGTATTCGTTACAGGCTTACTCATGCTTCTCATCTCCTTCCTCCCTCCCGGCGCCGGCGGCCGTAATAAGTCCCTCCGTTCTGTGCAGAAGAAACTGATGTGGGTGGCCTTCGCTACGGCACCACTTGCTTTGGGCCTTGGACTTTACCTCATATTACACACTACTGGTACAACCACTACTGCGTAGCTGCTGCCAAAGATCTATCTCATGGTACCACTTGATCAATAATCATTTGTCTCGTTAATTATTGTGTTGTTTCAAGCTTCGTGTCGTGAATGTTGAGTTTTCGATCATGTTTATAAACATGACAAATAAACTTTGATTTTCTGTTTATAAGGTATTTTAAAGCTTTGATTTGCTGTTTTAAGGAATCGATAATAACCTAATGGCCCTCCTTTCTACGTATCGAAGCCTTAGACTTTTCAATTCAAAATAACCTTTTCTCGATAAGGGCTAGGACCATCCCCCAATCTTTCCGTCGATAGGTCCAATAATTATTTTTCTATTTCATGTCCCTCTACGCGCAGATTCCAATGACGTCAGGTCCAAAATATTTTTTCTATTTCCTGTCTCCATCAAAACATGCATGCGGGCTCTCATTGGCCCTTATGCGATCTTCCAAAAAGACTTCTTTGAAAAAACATGGTACACGTTTCACGTTGAAATTTTTCACGAAAGCTCGTAGCCTTTAATGACGCTACTTAGAGGTCTAATCTGTTTCCATAAGTGGGAATACCCATGTTAGATTTATTTGAGTCTTCTTATGCCCAAGCCCCCTGATTAAAAGCAGTACAGATCTCTCTCCAATTGACTAAATGTAATTTATTTTTACGCTTATAGGACCATATAAAATCTCTAATAAGTTTTTCAATAGTGTTAATTGCATTTTGTGGAATGTTAAAATACGTTACTTGCAGCCCAGTTAGTAATCCAGATAAGGTTTAGAATTAAAAAGTAATGCTAGGCACATTTAGATGTAGTAGCTTAGATGGCGTCTACCCATAAGCGCATTAGCAAACAAAATCCCCCGCCACCTTACTCCGCAGGGGTCTACGGCCTGCAGGGACTTGCCTTCGTGGGAAATTAAAGCTGATCAACGACATGACATGCAGGCTCTGGAGTTGGCCCCGATCGGCGAGTGGGGCAAGGTTTCGCATCAAGCACTTCTGCGCTGTTGAAACTTGAGTCCATCATTATCTTTGGTTTTAGTGACAGGTTTCTTTTTCTCCTTTTTCCCGAAAATGTGGCTGAATATAACGTGGAGAGAGAGAGAGAGAGACAATGGAGAGACAAAAGGCGAGAAAGAGAGAGAGACAATGAGAGACGAAAGGTGAGAAAGAGAGAGAGAGAATGAGAGACGAAAAGCGAGAAAGAGAGGAAGGAGAGACAAAAGGCCGAGAAAGAGAGACGATGGAGAGGAAAACTATTAGAGCTTGTGATCTCTAAAATCCATCATATAGAAGTTGACGTGCTGAATGCGATATTTTCTCCCACTCTATTAAAAATTAATATATTGCAAATTAAGCAAGTTCCATCGGTACGATGTACGTATGTTTCTTAGTATACAAACTAATTTTCTAGCTAAAACTTCCACAGGTTTCGACTTTCCAATCCTTTCTAAACAAGCATAAACAAGGAGTATCCAAGCGGATATACAATCTCCAAATAATTGCTCGGAGCAGCCGGGTACAGCTTTCTGAACAAAAAGTAAAGTCCAATAAAAAATTCAAGTACAGAGCTGAATCCAGAGTGGTGACAAACAACAATTCCTCGCACACAAAAGGCTAACAATTATGCCCAATGAGAAAAGCCAACTTTAATGATGCACCTTAAATGCATGGCAGATTTTATACGATAAACTACGCCTCTTCTACTCTTTAAATAGTCATAGATAGAGAACACAGTAGCTCAATCTTATTACCTCTATCTATACTCTTCCTTCATTTGTAGGTCAGAAAGACACTTTCCAAGATTATGTGGTAAAAAATAAATTAACTCCGTATTCCTCATACAGTCATCATAGAGTTTTTCAAAAAGGTTGAATTACTCTAACAAGACTCAGTACCGCCCCGCAACACATGACCACCGCCATTGATCCTATGACTACACCCATAATAACTTTGTTTTTCGAAGACTGGAGTACTACTGGGTCAGTTGGGTGAAACATAGAGAACCTGAGTAATGCCGCATGTTGAACCATATTAACTGCTGTGACATGATTTACAAAAACCCCTCCTTCCTGTTGATAGCCAGCTGCTGCGGCTTCAAAGGAGCTGCTCCGTCCTTGTGATCTCTAATTTGGATTGATCAAAAGAAAAAAAAAATGGATGGGTTATCGTTTAAAGTAAGAATGTATATATATATATATATATATATATATATATATATAAGAGGACTGAAAGTAAATAAGAATCTATAGATGAGGGGACAGCTTAAAATTAAATTAGTCGGAGCCTACTACTTGATGTCGAACAGGAGGACGAATTAGTGGGCAATAGTTGTCCATCGTAGGAGCTGGTTCTGCTTCTGCAGCCGGAAATATTTCACAAGTGACAGAGTCTGTAGATTGTGAATCCGTGATATTTCCCATCTCGATGTCCCCGCCCATCCTGCACGCGTGCTCCCTGCTTTCAAAATTAGGTGAATCAGCTCACGATCGTTTTGTACAAACAATCACCGTTATAAAAGCTAACCGTAATTTGAAGGATTCAAGATATTGATCATATAGCATTTGGAATGTAAAGGGAGGGGAAGCTGCAGAATGCGCCAAGAAGACTGCCCATCTTACCTAGTTGCGATCGATATACGAAGCAGGTGTCCTTTTCACTTCTTTCCTGACTAAGAGCTGCCAGGGTTTGGTAGGGAAGCCCCGGGAATTTATAGAGAATTTTCATTTACGCTCGGACAGAATATTCTCTGGTTCGTTACTTGCTTAATTCTCTTAATCTCTTGCAGTGAGAGAATCCAGACAAGAGAGACAAGGAGGGAACCGATTGAAAAGAGAGGGCACAGACTGGAAAAGCTATCAGAGAATTCCGATCCAAGTGGAAACTGGAAAAGCTAAGGGCAAGTTTGGGTCCTACTGATGCTCTCTTTCCTCTGAATTCCGATCCAATTGGGAGATTGTCGCCTACGTGGGTCCACTTCACGTGGGACATCCTCCCGAGGCACCCATCATACATCCTGCAGCGTGCTATCAGAGAAACTAACTCTGCAGCGGACAAGTTGGCTAAGGAAGCTTCGATAAAGCAAACACTAAAAGATGATTGCAAGTTTGGTGGAAAACAACTCCACTGTGTTACACGTGACAGGAGCTGTCTAGTCATACGCACGATTACAGCAGAAAGAAAGAATCTGCAAAGTACTACAAATGGAAGATGATTCTTAATGTCAGATTATAATTAATTAAATTAAGTTTCACATCTCTTTCCTCTGAATTCCAGTTGGCGATAAATTGTAAGCGCCGGGTTTGTCTCATCAAGCGTTTTGAACCGCCGGTGAGCCTCTAAAATTTCGTCCCTTCACTTCCCGTTCCTAGGTCGCTCTCCTTCCTCGTTCGCTCTCCCTTTCCTTGCTCGAGCTTTTATCTCTCCTCCGCGAATCATCCGAAGCCGTCGTCCGAAACCGCCACCGGCCGCTTCCGTCTACTGAATCCACGCTCACGACCATGGTGCCCTAGGTAAGTAAACCTTTCCATCCGACCGAATCCAAATTCTGTTGCTCTAGGGTTCTGAGTCGGCTATAGAAGTCGTTTGTTTTTTTTTTTTTTTTTTTTGCTTCCATCTTCTCTATTTTCAAACAATCTGTTTCATCTGTGGTTTGTTTTTTCCAGTCCTCCTAAGAGGTTGAAGGCAAATTAAGTAATTTTTGTTTCTTCAGTCCGTCTTTCTCTTGTTTCTTCAGTCCGTCTTGTTCTTCAGTAATCATTTCTTCATTACGTCTAGTTATAGAGTTTCGCTGCCATTACGATTTTTTTTATTAATCAATTAGTTGCTGTAAATTAATGTTTAAATTTTTTTTCAATCTAAGATAAATTGTTTGAAATATTGTGAGATTCCGGCCCTGATTAATAATCTCTTCATTCGGCCAGGTAATTAGGGTTTCTGGAAATTAAATTTATATCTCTTCTTATCTGGAAAATACCTAGCCAAATCATTATCATTTGAACTCTAAAAAATTCTCTGCTGCTTAACAGCACATTCATGCATTTAAGCATTAAATAATAAATAATCATTTTGTTGTAAGTGTTGCATGACTTTTGGCCAAGGAATGTTCCATCACTAGTAGAAAAATGTCTTTCAGGGACAGGTTTCACTATTAACCGTCCCTATAAAAAGTTCTTTAGAGGCGAGCTAAGACAAACCCGTCTCTAAATAGCCGGAGATTAACCAACTGCCCGAATACATATTATTAGGGATGGACAACTAATTAACCATTCCTAATATATACTACTAGGGGCGGGCGACTAATTAACCATCCCTAATGTATATTACTTGGGGCGAGTGACTAATTAACCATCCCTAATGTACATTACTAGGGGCGAGCGACTAATTAACCATCCCTAATGTATATTACTAGGGGCGGGCAACTAATTAACTGTCCCTAATGTATATTACTAGGGGCAGGCGAATAACAAACCATCGCTAATGCATATAACTAGGGGCGGGTTTTTAACGAACCATCTGTAATCAAATTACTAGGGGTGGTCTACCTCAAGCATCCATAAATTAAACCCTAATTTTTAGGCCTTACTCCCGTTTTCTTTATTGCCCAAGACCTTATTTTTAGGCCTTACTCCCATTTTTAGTCCTTACTCCCGTTTTCTTTCTCCCGTGAAAGACGAGACCTAAATCATTGGGTACCTTCTTCCCATTGGGAAACTTTCTTCCGCTCGAACTCCCAGGTATATCCTCATCTTCCTCCCTCTTTTTTTTTCGTTTCTCTCTCTCTCTCTCTCTCTCTCTCTCTCTCTCTCTCTCTCTCTCTCTCTCTCTCTCTCTCTCTCTCTCTCTTTCTCTCCTGTTTCTCTCTCTCCTCGTTTTTCCCTCTCCTCGTTTCTCTCTCCCCTTGTTTCTCTCTCTCACTCTCACTCTCTCTCACTCTCTCTCTCTCTCTCTCACTCTCTCTCTCTCTCTCTCTCTCTCTCTCTCTCTCACCTCTCTCTCACTCTCTCTTTCTCTCTCTCACTCTCTCTCCGTTTCTCTCTCTCTCTCTCTCTCCTCGGACATTTTTTTTATCAGAAATTTGTACCATATCTCTTTAAATGTCATATGTGTTATTGTGTTTCTTTTATAGGATCGTGATCTACCTAAAAGAAATTGAGATAGAATCTTACAAAGGAACGGAAGAAGAGAGAGAATGGGTGCATTTACTTTTCACATGTTTGTAGTTAACCAAAAAGAGGTAGAAAGATAAGTCATCTATTCACTTAATTTAGAAAGAGAGAGAAAGTGAATCTGCCATTTATCTATTTTGTCATAACTTGTTTAAAACTTTATGTTTACCAGTCATAGGACAATATTTGATGTTTGCTTTTGCATAAAAAAATGTAATTTTGATATTTTTCTTTTTGATTATCAGTTAAATAGAAATGCTAATTTGACAGAGTAATTTGTTTTGTACTTGATTGGTTTATTGATCTATCTTTTTTTGGCCGGTTTAATTAATTTAATCCAGATCAATAAATATATTTAATTCAGGTTTGATATTAGAGTCTTGTAGCTTTATATTATTTGATTAAATATTAGAGCTGTGAGATAAATGTAAAATAAACGAGAGTATTACACATATATCCATTTTAAAAATAATATCAAATCTTAACAAGAAGTTTATGTCCGTAATCCAAATCCAAACTCCAATCCACTCAGTTGGCTCTAACAACAATTAATTTTTAATTACTCTAAAATACTATTAGTGTATTCTGTAAAATATAAATTAATTCACTGACTTTGTCCGTGCAAGAGCAAGCATGTGTCTTCTTCCCCAATTTTAATACTGAAGCTACCATTTAAATAAGAGTACTATAGTAAATATCAAATGGAGGGACTTCTAATTTTTAGTTTTCGTGAATTATCAAAGCACTAGTACATTCACTTCTTTTCTTTCTTTATTTTTTGTGGTTTTATTTACTGTTTCTCTTACTTATTTATTTCTTTCTTTCTTTTTTCCCTTAACATGCAACTTACAACAAATCTGAAATAGGGAAGAAAGAGTCTCTTTCAACTATATCTCAAGCCTTCTCTCAAGCCCTCGAATTGTTTGCTATTCATGATATTATCCTCTTTAGCTAATTTTTATGTTTCTGATAAGAAAAAAATAAGTTCTGATTTTTCTTTCATGCTTCTTGTATTCATATTTATGTTTTTGTATGTAGTTGATTGACTTCTCTTTATGTATCAATATTTTCCTTTGAAGAGTTTAGTGTTTCTTTTTATTAGTTTTGTCTATCCTTTCATACATTTTGCTACTCGTTGTACAGGTACCTATTCCATTGGATTTAGTAGTATCAAGTAGGAAAATTTGATTTTGCAGTTTCTTTATGTAGTCATTGTATCATGAAGATCTTAAGGATTCAATGCAAGACAATCTTCATTACTGTTTGTTCCTTTTAGTTTGTTTAATCTCAGTTTCTTTATGTTTCAGACTCTTTATAACAGAAGAAAGATGAATGACAAAAAAAACTGGAGATCAAATGAAGTCAATGGCACAAGAAGCAGCTAATGAAGTGAATAACAGTCGATATGGGAGACTACAACAACAGTGAATGAGAAAGGAGAATTTTTTATAGCATCCTCTCTTGTGGTTGATGGGATGCATGCTTAAATATTTCAATTTTTTTTGCTGCAATTGCATTTGGTTTGACTCCTCTTGTTAGAATGAGTTGGTAGCGTTGTAATTTTTTATTTGGCTCTTTTCAAATGTACAATTTGTTGTTGTCGTTTGAATGAATGGAAAATGGATTATGGTATATTAGATAATGACATTAGAATATATTTAATGTTATTTACACAGGTATAATTAGGAAAGAAAGAATTTAATTTTTTTTATTTCTAAAAAAGAGTTTTAGGGATGGTTGTCACAGCCGTCCCTCAAACCAAATTAGGGGTGGTTGAATGAACAGCGCCTAAAAAGTTTTAAGGACTCTGTCGGAGACCGCCCCTAAAATATTATCAGGGACGGCAATGTACCATCCCTATTAATATTTTTTATCAAGGACTATTATTTTCCTGTAATAGGGACAATGTGTTTTTATTAGGGACGGCTGCTGAACCGTCCTTAATGAGAATAAGATGGGTTTTGGCTCATTAGGGCTAGTTTTCTACTAGTGCATAATCGAGTGTGGAGGAAAACGACTTTTCTTTTTTTAAAGCAAACACTAATAGATGATTGAAAGTTTGGTGGAAAACAACTCTTGACATAGAAAGAGAGTGATCATAATGAGTAATGCTAGGCGCGCGGGAGCCTTGCTAGTATTTGAGCACGGCTGGCCATCCATGTCATGCGAGGGTCGGAAAAACAAAACCGAGTGGGTTTGCTCCTTGCATTGCCTCGACCCTCCCTCTCCTTACTCGCGTTGCCTCCCTCAAAATCGGGTGGGCATCCGTCTCGCCTCTTCCAGTGCCTCCTGCCCTTTGAAGCAAAGGAACCCAGAACGGTCTTGGTGTATGTGTTGCTGTAAGAAATCAGCAAACGAACCCAAACTGGTCCGATTCGTTGGGTTGGTGCCGACTGCGGAGAAACCCTAGCTTCTCTATGCCGGTATTTCAGTCGCCCTTAAAGTCGGTGACCGCGGTGAAACAGAAAAAAACAAAACGGTGTGACGCTCCGTCATCCTGAACTCAGAATTTTTTTTTGATATTTTAAGTATTGAATTGTACTGATAAGTTCTCTTGATAGCTTGGAAACCTGCCGATATGGGATGATTACGGCGGGGGGGTTAGTTTCCCGTAAATAGAAACAACCCAAACGGATAATATGTATCGGCCTAATTGTATTATGATTGTATTATGATCCCCACAAACCGAGGAAAGAGAATATTCATGTTCGGTTCCTTTTCCACCACCTTCATTTATCTCCGACATCTTTTTATCTTTTGGTTCATTTTTTTTCCTGTCTGGCCGAAAGGAAAGGAGACAAAAACAAAACAACGACGGCCCCGTTCTCCCTGTGCTGAGTCACAGTGGGGCTGGGGGAATATTGTTTGGTGCGCGCTTTGAAGTAAATTCCCAGGACGGATCCCAAACTGGACCCAAACAAACAAACTCCTTGCTCGGTCTTTTTTCAATTAAATGTCATATTTTTGTTCCTGTCCGTTTCGGTGGTTCTGTTCATTAAAAAGTAGCTTGGCAGAACCTTTTCGCAGTCTCCAGTCGTCGTCTATTATATATATTCATCGGTTAAAATACTATCCAATTACGCCCTTTTCTCTTCAGCAATATAAACACACTTTTTTGTTTTTTTTTTTTTTTTTTTTTTGGCAGCTTGCAACTCGACTGGTCGATCACAAGTCAGGAACAGTTTTTGCAGCTAGCTTTCGCATAAACTTCCATAGCACACCTGGCCATGCAGCCCGTACGTAATCTTCTTCGAGTTTGGATATTGTACGTACGTAGGTATAAAGGTTTAACGTACCTCCTCCGCAGGAGCCTGAAAAGTAAATTCCTAAAAAGAGTAGTAAGCATAGTCACAGAACAATATAATTCTTGCGGTAGTACTAATTCTTCTTTCAAAGAAAAATGTGCCTTATAAAAACAGCCATTTATTGCAATACAATCATGCATTATATTACCCTACCTTTTTCCCATACTACCTAGCAAAGCAGGAAAAAACAACGAAATTATATTAAATAGGTTAAGAAACAAACATTCATAAATAAGAGCAAATAAAACCAGTGCATGGTATATAAATATATGTCCTTCCTTGTAGCAACCTTTGGATTAATTCATACACTAATTATATATAACAAGTTAATTAATAAACTGCGACACTAAGAATTTCCTTCTATCGTACGTACATGTTTCAGATAATTGCACAGAAAAGCATCCGCTGACAAGCAGCTTCTTGTTTCCTTAATTTAGTGCCCTTGGTGCCCCTTCTTTTATGGATAAAAACTTGAGTCGTACGTTCTTCACAAAAATGTTAAAACTTTCTTTTCCTCCCCTTCCCATCCACCACCAATAGAGTAGAAGCAGTTAAATCGTGTCGAACCAGGCCATTTCAGTCATACTCAAAAGGGATTTTCCGACACAACCCTAACCTGTAACTTCATGATTCTATCCTAATTTTTTCTCCTGTAAATTTCTGGCCCTTTCTCATCCATTCTAAGTTGACTTTGGACTTCCCATTAATGCGGGTCCCACAACCAAAGGCATCTGAGATTAATTGACTAATAATTTTTTATGCACCTCTAAATTTGAAAAGAATGAACCATACCATGTTTATAAATAACATAAATTAGAAAATCCTTTTATAAATAAAATTATGTGCATTGAATTGGAACGTTGATTTGGATGACTTAATAATAGAGAAAATTATTTTAATTTATAAATGATGAGAGACCTATAGCAACTGTTTCCACTGCAAAATTGAAAAAGGAAGAAAGACAGTCAAATGGAAATGAAAACGGGAAGAAAAACATAAGATGAAAATGGAAGATCGAGGCAGTCAAAAGGAGGAGAACATCAGGCATACAAAGAGAGGAGAAAACACGTAGCAGTTTTGAAGAAATGCAGAAGTAGAATGGTGAAAACTAAGGAGAGGAGAGAGAGAGAGAGAGAGAGTGGAAGGCACCTAAGTTCAGCAATCAATAAAAGAAGAACACTAATCAATATTATTTTACACTAATCGAACAGAATTAATACCAATTGATATAAGTTCAGCAACGGAGAAAGGAGAGAGTGAGAGAGAGAGAGAGAGAGAGAGCAGACCTGTACTTGGATAAAAAATTATCTGTAAGAGTCTCCCACTACTTCAGTTGGCTCATTCAAGTTCTTTTTCACATAAAAATAATCTGTCCTGATGCTCTTTCTGATCTCTTTTGCTGTACCACCGTCCACCGGCCATTTCGATTGTCTGGTCAGCATTCAACGTAATGAAATGTAAAAGAAAGACTATGGTCCTCTGACCTTTCAATTGCTTTATCAAAAGGAAAATATACAGCATCTTGGGATCCAAGGAGTTAAAAGACAGATTATAGAGGTAAAAACCACAGAAAAATTATCTAAAGGACACGATACCATTAAATTATCCCACTGGATGCCCTGCTGTTTGAGAGGACCTCCTCAATCGTTCAACAAGTCTTTACTAGCAGTTAAAGATGTCAGGTAGTTGTTTATACCTTTGCCTAGAACCGTCTTTTATAGGTAACAGATATTTAAGCATCATCTTTTGCTTCAAGTTAACATGAAATGAATACATTGTTTCTTTTACTAACAATACTCAGTTAATTAAGGTGAACAAGACAAAAAGTTTGTGAATATAAAAAGGAAAGAAGTTGGAATGTGAATGAACAGCCAATGTACCACATTTAATGGCACCTACAGGTCATCTTCTCTGTCTTCGACCCATGCCGAGAGATAGATTTTTTTATTTCTCCAGGCCATATAGTGTCCCCTGTTAGACTTTAGGTCAAATAAATAACATAATACATCACGAAAATAGACATATAATATGTATAGGATCCCTATTGCATAAACGTTATACAAATATAATCGAATTGAAATAAGAAGATAACGGGAGCGTAACTTTCATCTTGGAATAGTAATTTATTTGAAGTAGTGCATTACTAAACCTTTTCGAATATGTTTTTACAAGTGATAAGTTTGTTTCGCTTCAGCCAGACTGGGTGGGTATTAAGCCTTAGTCTCACTTGTAAGACAATGGAGGATTTTATATATTCCAATGGGTACTTCAGAGAGATACAATTCTTGGGAGAGACGCAACCCTTGGGAGAGACGCAACCTTTGGGAGAGATGCAACTCTTGGGAGAGATGCAACCCTTGGGAGAGACGCAACCCTTGGGAGAGACGCAACCCTTCAATGTACCCCATTATATCTACCTCTACAGGGGGATATGCTGGCCATTATTCCCTGCATTGAACGTCCAATGACAAATTATCTAGAAGTGGGCCCCACACCCATAAGTCATGGTAATATTTATAAATCAATATTAGAAACCATATTTTCAACAAACTCCCACTTGGTTTCAAATCCATTTTTATAAAATTCCGATTTTCAAAAAATTTGAAAAATCAATTTTGACACATAAAAACATACCATGACCTTAGGCATTACCTCAAATACTTTAACATACAAGTGTTGTTAACCCGGGCCTACACAATGTACATCTTATAAATCTAAGGCTAGGGAATAAACCAAATCCATATTTGTCAAGTTTAGCAGTCTCCATTCATTGCATACTCGGACCTAAACTCACGGTAAAGTTCTGTACCAGTTCGAGTATTAGCCACTAAGGTAACTGTGCCTAAGCAGTACCATAGGCCTGAATCAATTTAGACATCCAACCCTATCTTCCTATTGAGACCCTTCCGTATATACCAAGTATATACCTAATAGGAAAGCTGGAAATCAAGGCATTCCACCGTCCATAGCATACTCAGTACCTGAGGAGCTCAGGGTAAAGCTCTATACCAGCATGAGTATTAGCCGTAAAGAAAACTGTGCCTACACAGTCTCATTGGCCTGGGCAATTTAGAGACTCAACCGTCACTCCCTATTGAAACCTTCATGTAAACACGTACAAGTGCTTACCTAATAGAGAAGCTGAATCTCAAGGCACGCCATGAGTACTCATATAATCACACAAAATCATATTCATTCATTCAAATTTGTCATTTCATTCCATGGAAAATAAAATACAATCTAATGACATTACAAATCAATGACACCATAGTTCATACAAAACAAATTAAACCCATGTTCCCCACATGGACAGTGAAACTGGTCACAGGAAGACACTTAATTAGTGGATCAGCTAAGTTGTCCTGAGAGGCTATTTTGAGAACAACAACTTTCTCCTTCCTCAGCATGT
The DNA here is from genome assembly GCA_022405105.1 of Aristolochia contorta. Classification (NCBI taxonomy): domain Eukaryota; kingdom Viridiplantae; phylum Streptophyta; class Magnoliopsida; order Piperales; family Aristolochiaceae; genus Aristolochia; species Aristolochia contorta. Next base: position 265,830 of record JAHZSQ010000064.1, on the reverse strand, counting down.
CTCTAGTATAGTGGTATTTCCCTTCTATATGTTTAGCCTTGGAGTGACTCTTAGGATCTTTAGTGATAACAATAGCAGATGTGTTGCACAAAAGAGAGGGATAGGTCGCTCCACACAGTCTACCACTGGAAGACTCCGCAAGAATTTGCGAATATAGACAGCCTCCCTTGTAGCCAAATTCATAGCTACATATTCTACTTCCATGGTTGATTGCACTACACACTCTTGCTTTTTGCTTTTCCAAGAAATGATACCTCCCCCAAACACAAAGATAAAACCAGAAGTAGAATTGCGTGTATCAATGCATCCTTGATAATCTGAGTCAGAATAACCAATTAATTCCAACTTGTCCACCTAATACGTCAAAACATATGACTTAGTTTGTTGCAGATAGTGCATTACCCATTTAACTCCTTCCCAATGAGCGAAACCTGGATTAGCTTGAAACCGGCTAATAACCCCAACAGCATAAGCAAGATCAGGTCTTGTACACATAAGAGCATACATAAAACTCCCTACAGCAGAAGCATATTAATATTTCGATTCGTCCAACTTATCTTCATCACAATCAAATCTAGACTCAATGAATTTTACATGTCTACTTTCAATAATTACTTTCCCCTTGGGATCATATAACCTATATCCTTTTGAATTTTCAAAATACCCAACAAATAAACACCGTCTAATTTTAGCCTTCAATTTATCCTTTGGATCAAGATACAAAACATGACCAACACATCCCCATACTTTAAAGTGGTTAAGACAAGGACTTTTATCTGACCATACCTCATACGGTGTTGTCTCAACCGACCTTGAAGACACTCAGTATTTCGCCCCAAAAGGATGTTGGCAATTTTGGAAGTGCCGTCACAGACTGAACTATCTCTAATAAAGTTCGGCTTCTCTTTTCAACTACACCATTTTGTTCTGGTGTATAAGGTTTGCTAAACATATGGATACTCCCATTTGACTTCCAAAATTCTAAGAATTACTCTAAACAATATTCTCCACCTTTGTGAGAGTGCAAAGTTTTGATATTCACTCTTGTGGTATCTTCTACTTCCAATTTGAATGTTTTGAAATAATCTAAGGTTTAATTTCCTATAAACAATAGACTTTTCCTCATGGAAGGAACATTAAAATAATCTACTAAAACAAAAACTTTATTGTTAGTAAGCAATAGTTGGAATATTCCTACGCCTTCCACCATGACTTTTCATCATTTCCTATGTAAATAAAGTTTGCACCTTTATCAATCTTTCTTAGATCCTTGAAACCCTGCAACTCATTCGATACATGAACAGTTGAACCAGAATCAGCCCACCAACTAAAAGGTTGTATATAAATAATACAAGTTTCAAGATTCCTTGTTGTCTTTCCTACATCGTTTTCAAGGCTCAGCAATAATTCCTAATATGCCCTGACTTATTGCAGAAAAACATACACATTGATTTGTGTGTACTTCAATTTTCTGTTCATTGACCTTCGTGTCCTTGAAGTTTTGAAACAGAAAATTTCTTCCCTTCTTCTTAAAATCCTTCTTCGGTTTCAAAACTATATTAGCACTAGGTGAGAGTTTATCCAAATCAATACCTGAATTGTGTCTCTCAAACTGGTTATCGATATTATTCTCCATTTCAGAAATTGTCCACTTCGTCTTGGACAGAGAGTAAAAATCTTGAATATATTTAAAAGATTTTGGTAAAGAGTTCACAATGGTGACCACCTTAGTTTCTTCATCTATTGGTCTACCATGATACTGTAACTACCATAGCAAGAATGTCATTTACATACTTTCTCACATCAGCGTTTTCCTCAACTTGGCATGAGTAAATCTTATCAATGAATTATTGATGTGAGTAGATGATTTCTTCCCATATTTAGCCTCAAGTTGGTCCAAAATCTCTTTTGCAGTAGGGCCATGAAAATAAGTCATTAAAAGACTTTCACTAAGAGAATAAAAAATATGTGACCTAGAAATTTCGTTCGCATCATCCCATTGTTTGAATTTCCTAAGGTCCTTCTTATATTGTTTCATATTGTTGGAGTAGTTCACTCGGGAAGGTCTTTGAGCAGGAGTATCCACTTTAATAATTCTATCAAATCTAAAGCCTTGTAACATCAATTCAACCCATTGCGACCAGTTAACATAATTTGTTCTATCAAGTACGTTTTACTTTAAGGACTTAACAAACGAAGATCCACTACTTGATGTTCCTGTAATCCAGGAAATATTTTAATATTTTGGGACAACACACATAATAATACAATCACCTCAATCATCTTGTACTCCCACCTACCGTTTGGGGATTCATTAAATATACTAGGCAAATCATTCAATCATCTAGCACTCCCACTTACCCTTTGGGGATTCATGAGAGATAGTAGGCAAATCATTCAATCATCTAGCACTCTCACTTACCCTTTGGGGATTCAATAGAGATACTAGGCAAATCATTCAATTATCTAGCACTCCCACTTACCCTTTGGGGATTAATGAGAGATACAAGGCAAATCATTCAACGGATAATGAACAAACTGTAACATCACACACAAACAAACAAACAAATTAATTTATACTTACCCTTTGGGGATTCATATATATTATTTTTTAATATACTAATTAATTATACAACTTGCACTACCCTTTGGGGATTTTGGTCATTATATAATAAAATCAGAATAACAATTCATGCAAAATTATCACAAATAACACACAAAATTAATTTAATAAATACAATTCGCATTACCCATTGGGGATTTTGCAAATCATATAATTAAATTGATTTTCACATTCAAATACATAAATACAATTAAACTAATGCAATAAAATCACTAATAAAGTATTACAAGAAATTAAATAAAATTAGGAATAAAAAAACACTTGAAAACACATTCTGGCCCAATATATATGCAAAACCTGGTCCGGCTCACATTCCTGGGTCATTATTGGTCCGAATTGCACAAAACATTATAGTCCCCTGCAGCTCACAATCCAGCATGCGCCCTGCAGCCCACAGACTGCAGCATCTCACACCAGAAAGCCCGCAAGAAAGTTGGACAGCGCAAAAGAAGGCTCTCGCGAAGGCAGGCCCGCGAAAAAGGTAGGCCCGCCAGAAATACTGGCCTGTGCGAAAGGCAGGCCCGCACGATGGCAGGCCAGTTCTAAAGCAGGCCCGCTTTTAGACAGGCCCGAACTAAGGCAGGCTCACACTAAGGCAGGCCTGCAAGATAGCTGGTTCGAATAAATCAAGAAAAATAAAAACACTAAGAATCTATCTTCATGATAGTAGCAGAGGCAATATCACTTGTATTTGTTAGACTTTAGGTCTAATAAATAACATAATACATCATGAAAATAGACATATAATATGTATAGGATCCCTATTGCGTAAACGTTATACAAATATAATCGAATTGAAATAAGAAGGATAAAGGGAGTGTACCTTTCATCTTGGAAAAGTAATTGATTTGAAGTAGTGCACAACCAAACCTTTTCAAATATGTTTTTACAATTGATAAGCTTGCTTCCCTTTAGCCAGACAGGGTGTCCTTTAAGCCTTAGCCTCACTTGTAAGACCATGGAGGATTTCATAGATTCCAATGGGTACTTTAGAGAGATACAACTCTTGGGAGAGACGCAGCCCTTAGGAGAGATGCAACCCTTAGATAGATGCAACTCTTGGGAGAAATGCAACCCTTGGGAGAGATGCAACCCTTGGGAGAGACGCAACCCTTTCCCTAGAAGTGGGCCCCACACCCATAAGTCATCGTAATATTTATAAATCAATATTTGAAACCATATTTCCAACATCCCCTCGATACCCATCCTCTCCTTTTCGAGTGCCCTTTCCCTAGAAGAACCTTAAGCAATTATTATTCCGTCTCTCTTGCCATTTTCCTTTCCAAGTGAAAACCAAAATAAAGTATAACTCTGGTCATTTGTTTGATGAGCCTTACACATCCTTACTCCGTTGTACTTACCCAATGAAAAGGTGGCATTTCATGAATGTTGAAATGGACACTTGATATAAAACGTAATTCCTCCAAGTAAGAATTCAAATAGGAACTATTTTCCTATTTTGAAGGGAAGCCTATACCCTAGACCTTATCTGGAATGCCAACTAGGCATTTGTGTAAGTCTGAGTACTCCTGAGATCTGTTAACTCGGCGTGGATTAGCATATGTAAAACCTCTTTCAACTCCAGTGGCTATTGGTTCGAAATTATCGAAACATGAAGGTTTCCCAGTCGCTGATACTACTGAGTATAGGTCTACAGTTGACCCTCTCCAGTATTTAACACTCTTTCGTCCTGATATACAGTATGCAATCAATCAGTCTTGTCAGTTTCAGCATCACCCACCGATGTTCATTGGTCTGTGGTGAAATGCATTTTGCGCAATTTGAAAGTTACGATGTTAGTCACATTTTTCATTCTGCCACTAGATGATCTTAATCGATGTTTTTTGTGATGCGGATTGGGGTGGCTGCCCCAATGATCATCGTTCGGTGACCGATTTGTATTCTATTTGGTGGTTCTTTGATCTCTTGGTCATCGAAGAAGCAACCAACTGTTGCTCGTTCTAGTGCCAAGGCCGAGTACAGAGCCTTACCAATTCCAGATGCTGAAACTTCTTGGGTACTACAACTTTTTCGTGAACTCCGTATTTTCCTCAAGAATTTGCCTATCTTTTGGTGTGACAATCTTTCAGCCACTAACATTGCAGCTATTCCGGTTTTTCATGGGTGAGCTACACATTTTGGAACTTGATTATCATTTCATACGAGAATAAGTTACATGTGGCCATCTTCAAGTTAAATACATTCCGATTCAAGATCAGGTCGCTGATGTTTTTACTAAAGGTCTACCACAGAGACAATTCTCTTGGTAAATCTCCAAGCTTCGTGTCCCACCGAAGACACTAACCTTGCGAGGGAATGTTAGATACCGATTTCTCACTCAAGCAAAGGATCAATTAGAAGATTTGTCTGAAAGAGACTTGGCTTAACTAGATTCCTAACTAACATGTACTTATTTTAATCTTGTGATTATCTTTAGTAAGATTCTTTATTGATTTGGTCTACCTGACCTAACCAAGATGTAAATCCTTGTATCTATATACTCATGTTCACGAGTAATAATACAATCAGAAATTCAGACACTGCTAAAAAACCTCAGTCCACCGGAGGCCAAAAGGCGCCGGCGAAACACGAATACCCGTCGACGGACATTCCGACGACGGGTAAGACAACGTCGTCGGAACATACGCCGGCGGAGACTTCGGCGGACGAAATAACCCACGTGCGACAAAAACACCCGTCGCGCGACAAAAACACCTGTTGCGCGACAAAAACACCCGTCGCACGACAAAAAGACCCATCGCATGAACGAAATTACTTGGCCGACGTCGGGAGCTGTCGGCGGAGTAGGTCGTCCAACGACGGACCGTACAGCGTCGGCGGAATGGATTCTCCCTATGCGTGGGGGTGTGTCGATGGAATGGATTCCCCCGATGTCTGGGGGTGCGTCGGCAGAACGAAGGTGGACCTTCCTTCCGCCGACGATCAAAATCGCATCGGCGGAACGTTTTGAAAAATAAAAATAAAAGAGAACGAGCAGAAAGACAGCGAGGAAAGAAAAGATAGAAGAGAGAGGAGAGGGAAGAGAGAGAAAACAGAGGAGAGAGAAGAGAGAAGAGACAGGAGTGAGAAGAGAGAAGAGACAGGAGATCAGAGAGGAGAGAGACGAGCGACAAGAGAAGAGAGAAGAGAGGAGAGAAGAGAGACGAGAGAGACAAGGGAAGAGAGAAGAGAGAGGAGAGAGCGCACACCTGTTCACTGGCCATCAGAACTTGGGAATGACATGTTCGCTGTGCTCTGAATATGTTGAACCACTAAATGTTGTAACCTCTTCCATCCCTTTTTCCTATTTACAAATTTCATGAAGAACTAGATTATAAATGTCTATGATGAGAAGATAATGCGGTTGGATTCCAGTCTGAACCTATTGCTTTAAATAACAGAACAACTTGTAAAGATAACTACAAGACTTAACAGAATACTTACTCCTGTAGTGGCAAAATTCTATTTCTAGTGGAAATATTTGCTCTGATGTCAGTTCGGGCAATTAATACAATACCAGATGTGGGAGAAAGAAACCCAGTCACCTAAAGAAGGAAAAACACAAAATTCTTGAAGAATATCATAGGGAAAACAGGAATGGCAAACATGGAAAAACTAGAAATATGGAAAAAGGAACATGTATTAGACCATTTCTTTCATTGAATAATCACAAAATTCCAATATGACTAGTTTGTTTCAGACCATTTTAATTAATGTTGTTTTCCCTGAACCATTAGGACCCAGTAAACCAAAGCATTTTCCCCGTGGCACAGCAAGTGTCAAACTTCGAACAGTGCAACTCTTTGAACTGAGCCCCTTGCCCTGGAACACTTTTTTCAGTTTATAGCAAACAAGCGGGTGGGATATAATTGGTTTCTTCAGTAAATCCTCAACATTGTTTCTCTGCAAGAAAACAATTATGATCAAAATATGATGACAAGTACATCAATTGTAGCTTTTTGTGCAGTCATGAAATACTCAAAATTACTGAGAAGATAACTACCTCTTTCACAATATTAGATTTCTCCTTAACTGATGAACTTTTTCTTGAGATTGATTTCGGGAGAAGTTGCCTGTTTCTTTTCAGAAATTTTCTAAAGAAAGAATGCTAATACACGCTTATTCCAGTCCCTGAAAATGCCATTTGATCCAAGTAGTGTGCAACAACAAGAAGAATTATCCACTCAAAACTCATAACTTACTTGAAAATTCCAGACCCCTGAAAATCCCATCAATAAGGATCTTTACAGATTTTCAAACCAACTATAAGACGTTTCTTTTAATTAAAGATAATTTAGTTATCAGAAAAAGTGGGCATTTGAATCCATTGCTACAGGTGTTTGTGGGTTCCATACCATAGAACTAATGATTCTATTAATTAAAACATATCCAAACTAGAGAAGAAACTGAAAACCTGATGCAATTCTGGCATCCGAAAAGACAAGCGCAGCTAGGAAGGCAAAAGTAACTTGCAAGTTTAGATAAACAAAAAAGAACAGGAGCTGGACTGAGTAACTAATGAGCTAAAAAATCTCCAATCCTATCAGAGAAAAGCAAAAAAAAAGCACAATGAGTGTCTTTTCAGGCGTAAACATCCAAACAAGAATAAACACAAGAAAAGAATCACATACCAATAGCAGAACCTAAAACAGAAAATCAGAGCATATACAAGCATGATATGAACAAAAAACATAACCGTAAGTAATCGTATAATATGGCCCATCTCCCAGTCCATGCATTTTCATCATAATTCTGAGCTTATGTTTCCTTAAGAACACAGTGATTTTTTTTTTCCAGATGCTGAAAGTTTCTGAGAATAACATCTGAATGACCCAAGCCAAAAGAAGTGGGCCAATCGAAGACAAAGTGATTCCATACTTTACGCCAGCCTTGGGCATTTCTTTGACAAAATGAAGTAAACCTGTACACTTTCATCTTTAAAATGTCTAAGGAATGCATTTGTGTGTGTGTGTGTGAGAGAGAGAGAGAGAGAGGAGTGAGAGAACTAGAAAGTGTTAATAAGAAGCATAAAAACTAAGATGACCGATCTTCTACAGTAATGAAATCTAGCAAAGGAGATCTGACCTCGTCGCCGTCAAGGTCAGAGGAGGTTGACGGCGACGAGGTCGGAGCAGGTCGACGGTGACGAGGTCGGAGGAGGTCGACGGCAAGACGACAGCTGGAACGCGGAGAAGGCCGCCGGAACGCTCGCGGAGATTTGAAACAAGGGGTTTTCGGAGAGCAGAGAGTTTTTGAAGACCATGGTGTTTTCAATCGGAGGAGAAACGCGCACCGGAGAAGAGTGAAGGGCGGGAGGAAAATTAAACGTTACATAGTGTAACGGTATGAAAATGGGCCTGACGAGCCCTTACGTTTTGGACTAAAAGTCTGACCGAATTTTCCGCCGGTGGGGGTTCAAAACTCAGCTTAATTGGCCGACGGACGGCCCAGGTCTGCCGGCCGATTCTCATTCCGCCGACGGCTTCAGGCGGAATGAGTTTTTTTAGCAGTGAGAATTTACAGCCACCCACTGAGTTACTTCATCTAAGAAGGACACAAAACCAACTACACTTGTTAAACCATTACCATCAACATCCTGCTCGTCAATGAGATAGCCCTCAAACACTGTCCCCCTTGAATAAAAGTGAGCTTCAGAGGGATACGTCTGTCTTGTTTAAGTTTGTTGATTGTCGTTCGCAATAGGCCAGCAGCAAAGAACATTTATATTAGTAGGTGAAGAAAAACAATCTAAACAATGTTTTTGAAGCTGTTAACTAAAAGGTCTGGAACCCAAAGGGAGATTATAAATAGCACCGAAGAGAAATAAGCAATCAGGTAATCTTTGATCTCTGAGTAAGAGACCCATCATGTCAATATTACTTTCTAATAATGATGCATAAACTTCAACTAAATATTCCCAAATTCAAGAGTCATACTCAACAAACATAGGCTGTTTATCCATAACTGTATGGAAATGATCCCAGACTGAATGCACATCTAGATGTGTTCCAGCAAAATATTTTGCATAAACATCCCTATAGCCCTTGACCCACAATGCCTGGATCCTAACTCCTAAATCTTTACTATCAGTATTTCTAAACCAGAAAAGGAAATAACTTACTATCTTGTGGTGGAGGAAAGAGGAGTGTTGGCATTTTTTATGCCTTTTCTTGGAGTTGTATGGTGTACCTCAACTTATGTTACGTTTTCAACTTTTCATAATTGATCAGGCTTTCTAAGTTTTCTTCCTTGTTCCAGTTTTATTACCTCAAGAACTTGGAGATAGAGCAGAAGATAGTATTCTGCTCTGTTTGTCGTTTAATTAAAGCTAATAAATTATATATCAATCTCCTTCCATCTTTTCGTTACCATCTTCATGTTCTTCTTTCTTATGCTTATCAGGTTCTGCTGTTTGCAACTTCTAATGACTCGGATAAATATTTATCCATCTTCCAAGAGGCGGCAAAACTTTTCAAGGGAAAGGTGATTGTTGGACACTACTGACACAATTTACTGTAGTTGATGCTAATGTATTTTTGTAGCTTTTCCCAGATCAATGAACTTGTATATTTTTTATTTCATGTTTCATGTAGATTAGAAACATGTTAATATTAGAAATTCATGAATTATATTAGGAATTTCTTATATAGCTGATACACTGCATTAATTTTATTCGAAGCATTTCTCTGTAAGTGTCCTCATTTCCATGCGCAACCTCAAAGCCACGCCATTTACTCTAAAAATCAGCATCCAAGCGAGGGTCTGCAAAATTTGCTGCATGAATGTAAATTTCAGCAAATTTTGTGGGCCCGATCAATTTTTCCCATAAGCTCTTTTCAAACTCTGCAAACTTCACGCACATGGCTTTTTATATCTTTCACATCAGGCACCCCAGACTCTGTGGCTTGCTGCATAATGTTTAACCAATTCACAACAAGAAGGGATCAACACCAGTATGGCTAGCCTAGATGCTACACAAGTTATTGATCAACTTGAAATTAATATGATGAAATCAGGAAAACGAACCACATATCTCCCTTGTTCTACGAACGCCAAAAATTTCTGTTGCTCGAGAAATATAAATTTCATACATACTCATTTTCTCATAGTCAGTAACAGCTTTAGCAGCTTTCGCATAAACTTGCATGGCACGCCTTGCCAGCCCATAACCCTAACAGAGTTGATCTCACTTGAATTAATTTCTTTGGTAATGGTACATCCCTTGAATTCAGATGTACATGAGTTGGATGGTTTTGGGTAAAAAAACACCTGCTATTACCTCAGTTTCCACCACTTTCTCCTCTTGTTTTCTTAGAGAAGATGTCATGTAAACTCTTTCTTTCTTGTGCTCCTTACTCCACTAATGTGGTGTTCATCATCACATTTTATGAGCAAACCTTTTTTATGAGTAAGCATTTTTTAAGTAATTGGGATAGGATTCATTTCTGCTGAAATGGTAACTTCCCCACCTGTTCTTGTGACTATTAGATTTGGAATTGTGATCAATAATCAACTTAACCTTGAAATAACTAGCCATCATGTGTATGAACTTTCCTCTTGTGTACGTTACACTATCAGGTACATAGGCAGTATCTCGACTTTTTTATCAAGTTCAGACAGTTCTCAATTTGGTTATGGTTGCACAGACCTCCTCTGTTTGTAGTACTCGGTTATGATTGTGAAGTATCAGTTGTTACAAACACAAATGTATTCCAGTGTCTATAACTCATTGATGGTAATAGATAGTAATGGTTTCTAATGGCAGCGTCTTTTTAGGTTTTTTTGGAGTCCATGACTGATTCCGAGACTAAGAACACTGGAATTTGCTGTTTGTTAATGTGCAATCTGTTAACAAGGGCATGGAGAAATCCAGGATATCTAGAGGTGTCCCCCATTGTTTCTGCGTCTGTATGCTGTGTTGAATAGCATGGCCATACTTTAATTAGGCACAGGAGAATATGCCGTTTGGAAGGATCCTGGAGCAAGTAGTAGTGAGGTTCGGCAGAGCTGTTTGTTTATGATAATATGTTTGGAGAAAGTGTCGACCAACATGGCAAATGTGTTAAAAGTCACAAAAAAAAAAAGTAACATTATGCCTTGGTTTGGACCTTGAAGCGAAATAAACAGAACTGTATGAGCTGCTTGGAATCTGGACTCTCCCAAAGCATGGGTCGCTTTGTCATTTACCTCTCTTGTAAACAGTACAACTTTTAAGAGCTAAAAGTGTCAGTCTAAAACTATTGTTTCTTAAACAAGATTGATTCTTTGTTTTTTGTTCATCCATTGTTTCTTGTTGTTATTAGCTCTGTAAAATCACGGGAGGGACTCGTTATTTGTAGGTTTTCATCAGGCACAGAGCTACAGGAGAGCTGTTAGAGGTGTTGCCTTGGCACTCTGGTGCTGTTAATTGTGTCAATTGGAACCCAGCAAACCCACATATGTTGGCAGCGGCCAGCGATGATCGTACAATTCGTATGTGGGGATTGAATCGGCCGAGTCTGAAAAGGAAAGAAGCTGACAGCAATGGGGTGGCTCACCATTGCGACGGAAGCGCTACTTTATGATTCAAAATTAAAAACTCGAGCAGGTGACAGCAGGTACTTCGATTCTTCTACCATACCCAAGTTGCCTATGTAAATTCCTTGTATCCATCTCTGAATGATGTTTTTTGCTTTATGTATATGCAGGACTGGGGACAGAGTACCATAGAGGTGGTGATAGTGTGAGTGAGGCAATTATATTGAATGTAAACTGTTCCATATGTTATTGAGTGAGGCAATTATTGTTACGTTGAACTTACAACTTCATCCTTTGCTTGTTTGAGTGGCAATTTGTGTGGTTTGTACATGAAGTTTATGCATGTAAATGACATAATATTTTGTCCTTTGTTTTATTCTTTAATACTTTGAGATATGTAAATGAGGTTGAGGCAATTATATCAGGTTGATTGTAGGTAGTCTCTTAATTGAGCACAACCAAAACACAAAAAATTAAAAAAAAAAAAAAAAAAACAAATGCCGACGGTCCAATACCCATTGTCAAAAAAGACAAAGAACAAGACAAGAACCGATGGTACATAACCGTCGGCCATTAAAACAGAAACCAACGACGGCAAATAACCGACGAGTCCCAAGAGTGAAAAAAGATGCCGACGACAATAACCCGTCGGCCCAATTGACGTGGAAATATACCTCACCCGACGGTGCATTACCGTCGGGCTATGAATGACTAATAATCAAATATTGCCCGACGGTATACAACCCTCGGCCTTGAAAAACCGATTCCGACGATGGCAACTAACCGTCAGCCCAGAGAGAGCTTTACGAATCCGACGACAATCAACCGTAGGGCCAATGAACATTGTATTTTAGCTGACCCAACGGTGTACGACCGTCGGGCAACATTCATCAAATTAATTCATTATACCTGACAGTACAACACCGTCGGCTCACCGACGCAACAGAATTAGAAAGAGCAAATAGCCGACGGTTTAGTACCCATCGGGCAATGATTTCTCCTTAATCCCGACGGTAGAAGTCCATCGGGCTAACACCGAGTTTAGACTTACGTGCCGACAGTATATTCCCGTCGGGCTACTCTTCTATTAAATTGTTAGCCGACGGATATATGCAGTCGCCCTTACCTCTACAATCGATGTCAATAACCCATCAGAAACGACCGTCGAGAAGAATACGTCGGGTATTCTTTGTAAGGCCGACGGTATTAATCCATCGGCCAATATCTTGTTAGGCGACGGTATTAACCCGTCGGTAATGACTTTTATGATTTGGTTATTTCGACCGCCGTGTTCGCTATTTGTTATCGTCGACTGTCATAAGCCGTCGTTATGAAATATTTAGGGCCGACGGTTGATTAGCGTCGTTTAAACGTTTGCCCAACCCAGTAATAACCCGATGGTTATTTCGCGTAGGGAAATTTTAAGCCGACGGTGTTGGCTGTTTAGCCGACAGTGTTTCACCACCGGGTAAACTCATTTTTCTACCTGTGAGGCCTTCTCCAGATGCCAATTGAATTACACAAGATGTTATATATCCTTCCCATTCAATTTGTACCACTCAAATTATTAAAATAGATACAACTAAAGACACCAACTTTCAAATGTTGAGGTAAATCCAGTTCCTATTTAAGAGTAAGCCACCCTTTTTTAGCATTCTAACCAAACTTTTGGTTACATTTAAAACATCAACTAAAAATGTAAGCTGGGTTCATGGACGAGAGAGTGAGGATTCAGGGGAATGTGGTACGGGTGGTTGTGATTAGTGTTATCTTAGGCCAGACCAACCAAGGGAAGTACCAGAATTGAAACATTTCTTGCATGGTTTTGATTTTTCATTTGGTTTAATGGGTTGTATTGCACATAGTAACATTTGAAGGGGACTTAAATAACAGATGAAATATGTGATATAGTAAGACTTTGAAGGGCAGTAACTAGCACACTTTGGCTCAAAAATGATTAAACTTGATTGAGAACATACGAGACATTCATCAACAGTCTTCAAACATAAAAACAATCCTTGCAATTGACACAAAGAGCCATTAGCGACCTCGACATAGCAGCCATGGCAATCTGTTGCTCTGCGAGTGCTGAATTTGCGATAAAGCGTTGTTTTAGCAAACATTGTACTACTGCTTGTGATGTGAAGTCGATCAATCGAAGGATCCTCATCCCAAACGGAGGTTAGAATGAGGATTTCTCCTTCAGCCACATATGTTTGTACTCAAATTCTGGAAATAGGCACAGGTAGAAAAAGGGATTTTCCCGATGGTTAAATCCCGTCGGCCAGACACCAAAAACCGTCGTTTAAAACAGTTACGACGAGAAACGACCGTCAGGTAATTACCGGGTTGGGAAAGCTAACTCCCAACGGTAAACAACCGTCGGCAAAGAAAATATTTCACACGACGGACCACAGCCGTCGTGTAAAAGATTTTTCTCCCCGACGGTTGAAATCTATCTAAAACCCACGACGGGTAAAAGTCGTCGGCCAATTATTTGTATCCCGACGGTATTTCACCGTCGGCCAAAGTTGAAGTTACCCAACAGTTTTTCACCGTCGGCCAAAGTTGAAGTAACCCGACGATTATTTGCCGTCGGCGACAGTTATTTGCCGTCGCCATCAATTCCAAAATGGCGAGCTGGTTGAATAAGAAAACCATGTTGGAGAGTACCTTTTAAATGAAGCAAAATGCGTTTGACTGCAGACCAGTGTATAGCAGTTGGTGCTTGCTGAAATTGACATGCCTAGTTAACTGCGTATTGAATGTTTGGTCTGGTGAGTGTGAGATATTGAAGAGAGCACCAACAGTAGATCTATATTCAGAAGCATCACCAAGTGGAGTTCCTTCAAATTTTGACAGTTTGGAGCCCAGAGAAACTAGAGTCGAAATTGGCTTAACATCTGCAAGACCGAGCCGATGCAGTAAATCACTAGAATACTTAGACTGAGAAAGATGAATACCAGCCTTAGTTCGAACCACCTCAATGCCAAGAAAATAATGAAGAGGGCCTAAATCTTTAACAGAGAATTCTGTTTGTAAGCAGCGAGCAAGAGCAGTAATAGCAGAAGGAGAGCAGCCAGTGACAATAATGTCATCAACATAGACCAGAATATAAATCACTGAATCGGCAGTGTATCTATACAGAAGAGAGGAATCGGCTTTGGATAAAACAAATCCAAGTTCAATCAGAAAAGATGTCAATCGATAATACCATGCTCGAGGACTCTGCTTGAGTCCATATAACGATTTCTGAAGAAGACACATCGTGTGGACGAGAATCATCAACAAAACCCAGAGGCTGAACTATGTAGACCTCTTCTGCCAATGTGCCATTAAGAAACGCATTGCTGATGTCCAACTGCTTAATAGTCCAATTTTTGCTGACTGTTAGAGTGAGAACCACTCTAATTGTTACAGGTTTAACAACCGGACTGAATGTTTCAAAATAATCTTGCCCTTCACGTTGATGAACCCATTTGCCACTAATCGAGCTTTGTATCTGTCAATACTACCGTCAGGTTTGGTCTTAGTACGAAAGACCCACTTACAACCTATAGCTCGTCGCCCCTGTGGCAAAGAAACAAGTCTCCAAGTATGGTTAGATAATAAAGCATTAAATTCGGATTTCATGGCCTCACACCATTCTGGATGCTTCACAGCCTGAGAGTAGGGCGAAGGGTTTGTTTATTTAATGGCCGAAGGTTATTTGCCGTCTGCATGTTCTTTGTTTATTTAATGGCCGACTGTATTTGACTGTTTTGTTGCCTGTCTTTTCTGTCTTTTCTGTCGTTATGGTTTAAAATATCATTGAGGTGACGGAGAAGGTTATAAGACTATAGATATCTCCATCTCTTTCAGCTTGTAATTGTCTTTGCTTCTCAACATCTTTAGTTGGATGAAAACAGTAAAACATGAACTAGAGGAATTTATAAAAAATTATGTCCTCTGATGCCATTTGAGGAACGCGTTCACACTCAGATCTTACTTAACCTAAAGAGTAAGCCACTAGACGAATCCTGATAGAAACGAATCCCAGTCACCCAGCAGCAATGCCAGAAGCAAGCTCTTTTTTGACCGAAGGCGGCGCGAAAAAGCAATAAGATGAAGCAGGAGGGAAACAAGCGAGTGAGTAGATGAACCAGTCATGAAAAGAAGAAAAAGCAATGAGCTACAAGATGACAAGAAGTCGGAGATAAAAGATGGTGGAGGAAAAGGAACAGTCTCTTTCCTCGGTTTGTGGGGATCATGATAACACAATCAGCACGCTAGTGCACCCCATTCAAATGAGTATCAATTAGTCCTTAATGATCGACACTATTAAGTATCTCCGATACTGTTGGTTCCATCTCATGTCTTCTCTATAAAAGCCTAAGTCGCATCCCGCTTCCCTCCCAAAAGCTCTCCTGCTTCTTATATAGGTCGCAACTGGATAATTAGATGGTTAGCTATCCAAATGCTTTGATTTTGGTAATGTTTTGGGATCTTAATTTATGTTTAATTTGTATATATGCCTCAAAGCTAGTAGGGAGTTTATAATGTCGGTACTGATTGGTACGTTTGTATGAAACGAACGTGAGCTGATTCGCCTAATTTTGATAGCAGGGACCTCGCGCGCAGGATGGACGGGGACATCGTGATGGGTTATATCGCGGATTCATAATCTATCAGACTCGGTCACTCATGAAATATTTCCTGCTGCGGAAGTAGATCCAGCTCCTACGATGCTCAACTATTTCCCACTTCGTCCTTCTCGATACCAAGTAGTAGGCTGCAACTAATTTAATTTTAAGCTGTCCTGTCATCTATACATTCTTAATTACTTTCAATCCTCTCTTAATATTGAAAATATTAACATAAAACTGTTGTTTGTCAGACAAGATTGATAACTCTTTTTTAGTCATCCATTATTTCTTCTTTTCTTGTTATTAGCCCTGCAACATCGTTGGAGCTGGTTCCACTTCTGCAGCCGGAAATATTTCAGGAGTACTGACAGAGTCAGTAGATGGTGAATCCGTGATATTTCCCATCTCGATGTCCCCGCCCATCCTGCACGCGTGCTCCCTTCTTTCAAAATTAGGTGAATCAGCTCACGGTCGTTTTGTACAAACAGTCACCGTTATAAAAGTTAACCTTAATTTGAAGGATTCAAGATATTGATCATATAGCATTTGGAATGTAAGCAGAATGCGCCAAGAAGACTGGAAAAGCTATCAGAGAATTCCGATCCAAGTGGAAACTGGAAAAGCTAAGGGCAAGTTTGGGTCCTACTGATGCTCTCTTTCCTCTGAATTCCGATCCAATTGGGAGATTGTCGCCTACGTGGGTTCACTTCACGTGGGACATCCTCCTGAGGCACCCATCTTACATCCTACAGCACGCTTCTCCCTCTCCCGCTCGCCGCCGCGGCCTTCCGTCTCCTACTCCCGCTCGCGGCGGCGGCCTCCTGTTTGTTTGTCGACTCAGCGTATTACGTGGATGGCCACGTAAGCCGTCCCCTAGCATTAATCATTAAAAAAAGTCCGAGCATGGAGTTTGTTTGTTTGGGTTCACTTTGGGACCCGCCCCACTGTGACTCAGCACAGAGAGAACGGGGCCGTCGTTGTTTTGTTTTGTCTCCTTTCCTTTCAGCCAGATAGGAACCGAAAATGAGTATTCTCTTTCCTCGGTTTGTGAGGATCACACCCTTTTGTTTTTTTCTGTTTCACAGCGGTCACGAATGTTGAGAGGGCGACTGAAATATAGCTTCGTGTCGTGAACTTTGAGTTTTCGATCATGTTTATAAACATGACAAATAAACTTTGATTTGCTATTTATTAGCTATTTTAAAGCTTTGATTTGCTGTGTTAATTGTTCTTCTGCTTTTTTCATTTTAGTTAATTTGTTGATACATTGGGTGAAACCTAAACTACTATTTCTGGCCCTTTAATTTCTCGTGTGGATATTATTAATGAATCACTCCCTCTACTAAATAAAAAGTGTGGAGTCTTATCCGACCAATATACCCTAAACCTTAATCTCTAAGCCTTTCTTCGTATCGAAGCCTTTTTCTATTCAAAATAACCTTTTCTCGGTAGGATCATCCCCCAGATTCCAATGACGTCAGGAGTAAAAATTATATTTTTATTTCCTGTCTCCATCAAAACATGTGTGCGGGCTCTCATTGGCCCTTATGCAATCTTCCAAAAAGTCTTTTTTTAAAAAATATGGCACACGTTTCACATTGGAATTTTTCACGAAAGCCGGTAGCTTTTAAAGACGCTACTTAGAGGTCTAATCTGTTTCCATAAGAGGGAATCCCCTTGTTGGATTTATTTTAGTGTTAATTGCATTTTGCGGAATGCCAAAACAGGTTTTTTGCAGCCTAATTAGTAGTCCAGATAAGGTTTAGAATTAAAAAGTAATGCTCGGCACATTTAGCCGACATACATGTCCCATTTACACACTGATGTGATGGCTATCAGCGCGTTAGCAAACAAAATCCCCCGCCGCCTCACTCTCTCGCAGGGGTCTACGGGCCTGCAGGGACTTGCCTTCGTGGGAAAGCCGTCGGACCGAAATCACTTTGATCGGAAACCAATTTTCTTGCTTAAACTTCCACAGCTTTCGACTTTCCAATCCTTTCTAAACAAGCATAAATAAAGTGTATCCAAGCGGATATATAATCTCCAAATAATTGCTAGGAGCAGCTGGGTACAGCTTTCTGAAAAAAGCAAAGTCCAACAAAAAATTCAAGTACAGAGCTGAATCCAGAGTGGAGACACACAACAATTCCTCGCACACAAAAGGCTAACAATTATGCCCAAAGAGAAAATGCAACTTTAATGATGCACCTTAAATGCATGGCAGATCTATACAATAAACTACGCCTCTTCCTTTAAATAGTCATAGATAGAGAACGCAGTAGCTCAATCTTATTTCCTCTATCTATACTCTTCCTTTATTTGTAAAACAGAAAGACACTTTCCAAGATTATGTGGTAAAAAAAAATTAACTCCGTATTCCTCATACAGTCATCATAGAGTTTTTCAAAAAGATTGAAATACTCTAACAAGACTCAGTACCGCCCCGCAACACATGACCACCGCCATTGATCCTATGACTACACCCATAATAACTTTGTTTTTCGAAGACTGGAGTACTACTGGGTGAGTTGGGTGAAACATAGAGAACCTGAATAATGCAACTCCGCAGACACCAAAGATCAGCATCGCAAGTATGCAGGTCACCAAGATAAGCTTCTCTGCTACACTCGTATAATTACCAGTACTTCCCGTCAGTATGGAGATGAAACCAGCGGAAGAGATCCCAGTTGCCCATAGTGCAACCTTGAGCAATGTCTTTATAGATATTGAAACGTGACCCTCCTCTACAGCTCTTGGTCGTGCCGCGGCATGTTGAACAATATCAATTGCTGTGAGCATCGGAGGAGCTGGTTCCACTTCTGCAGCCGGAAATATTTCAGGAGTACTGACAGAGTCAGTAGATTGTGAATCCGTGATATTTCCCATCTCGATGTCCCCGCCCATCCTGCACGCGTGGTCCCTGCTCTCAAAATTAGGTGAATCAGCTCACGGTCGTTTTGCACAAACAATCACTATCGTTATAAAAGCTAACCTTAATTTGAAGGATTCAAGATATTGATCATATAGCATTTGGAATGTAAAGGGAGGGGAAGCTGCAGAATGCGCCAAGAAGACTGCCCATCTTACCTAGTTGCGATCGATATACGAAGCAGGAGACCTTTTCGCTTCTTTCCTGATTAAGAGCTGCCAGGGTTTCTAAGGGAAGCCCTGGGAATTTATAGAGAATTTTCATTTACGCGCGGACAGAATTTTCTCGGGTCGTTACTTGCTTAATTCTCTCTCTTGCAGTGAGAGAATCCAGAAAAGAGAGAATGAGGGAACAGAAAATCTAAAGGCAAGTTTGGGTCCTACTGATGCTCTCTTTCCTCTGAATTCTGATCAAGTAGGACATTGTTGCGTACGTGGATTCACTTCACGTGGGACATCCTCCTGAGGCACCCAATCTTACATCCTGCAGCATGCTATCAGAGAAACTAACTCGTAGCGGACAGGATGGCCAAGGAAGATTCCTCCTTAGCTTCTGTTCCTCGTTCTCTCCCCTTCCTCCTTCGCTCTCCCTTTCCTTGCTCGAGCTTTTATCTCTCCTCTGAGAATCGTCCAAAGCCACGCTGACAGGTACATTTCCATATGTTTTGGCCGACCGAATCCAGATTCAGTTGCTTTATGGTTCTGATTCAGCTACTGTTTTTTTCGTTTTTCCTTCGATCTTCTGTTTTTCGTTATTGCTTCCATATTCCCTATTTGACAACAATCTGTTTCGTCTGTGGTTTGCTTTTTCCAGTCATCTTAAGAGGTTGAAGGCAAATTAAGTAATTACATTTGATTTTAAAGTTAAAAAAACTTTTTTTATAATTTTATAATTTTTAATCATTTTTGTATTTTTAAACTTATTTTTTGAATATAGAGTTATGAATTTTTTTAACTCAGACACAGTTTAACTACCGGTTCAGTTGAACCGATTGAATTCGGATATTCAACCGGTTCGATCACCGAAATCGGATTTTCTCTCTCTCTCTCTCTCTCTCTCTCTCTCTCTCTCTCTCTCTCTCTCTCTCTCTCTCTCTCTCTCTCTCTCTCTCTCTCTCTCTCTCTCTCTCTTCTAGATCTCTCTCTCTAAATCTCTCTCTCCTCTACATCTCTCTCTCTAAATCTCTCTCTAGATCTCTCTCTAAATCTCTCTCTCTAAATCTCTCTCTAGATCTCTCTCTCTAAATCTCTCTCTAAATCTCTCTCTAAATCTCTCTCTAGATCTCTCTCTCTAAATCTCTCTCTCTCTAAATCTCTCTCTCTAAATCTCTCTCTAGATCTCTCACTAGATCTCTCTCTCTAGATCTCTCTCTCTCTCTCTCTCTCATCTCTCTCTTCATCTCTCTCTAAATCTCTCTCTCTAAATCTCTCTCTAAATCTCTCTCTAGATCTCTCTCTCTAAATCTCTCTCTAAATCTCTCTCTAAATCTCTCTCAGATCTCTCACTAGATCTCTCTCTCTAGATCTCTCACTAGATCTCTCTCTCTAGATCTCTCTCTCTCTCTCTCTCTTCATCTCTCTCTTCATCTCTCTCTACATCTCTCTCTCTAGATCTCTCTCTCTCTTCTTTTTCTTTTTCTTTTTTCAGATTTCAGCAAACGTGAGATTTTATAAGGATCGTGCATCCCATGAATACGCACCTACCCAAAGGACAAAAACCAGAACCCGAACCACGGATACTTTGAAGAGTAATGCTACACGAACGGAGGTGGTACTCCGCCCGAGTACAGAAACTACGTGAATGGCTTACGTGCCATATATCCACGTCAAATGCTGAGGCAACGAACCGAAACTCTTTTAGGGCAAAAACATTCGGGTCTAGCCCCGCGGTCCCGCTGCCTCTCTCCCCAGTCCCGCTGCCTCTCTCCCCAGTCCCGCTGCCTCTCTCCCCTGTCCCGCTGCCTCTCTCCCCAGTCCCGCTGCCTCTCTCCCCTGTCCCGCTGCCTCTCTCCCCAGTCCCGCTGCCTCTCTCCCCAGTCCTGCGGCCTCCCTCTCGCAGCGTCTCCACCCCTGCCTCCCGACCGCGGCCTCCCTGCCTTCCGTCCACGGCCTCCCTGCCTCCCTGCCGCGGCCTCCCGACCGCGGCCTCTCGACCTCCCCAGGCACCAAATGAGGCCGTGGTCGGGAGGCTGCAGCAGTGAGGCCGGGTGGCCGCGGGAGGGAGGTTGGGAGGCCGCGGGAGGGAGGTTGGGAGGCCGCGGGAGGGAGGTTGGGAGGCCGCGGGAGGGAGGTTGGGAGGCCGCGGGAAGGAGGTTGGGAGGCTGTGGTCGGGAGGTTGGGAGGCGGCGGGAGGTTGGGAGGCGGCGGGAGGGAGGCAACGGTACCGCAGGAGGGAGGCGGCGGGAGGGAGGCAGGGAGGCCGCAGGAGGGAGGCCGGGAGGCCGCGGTCGGGAAGCCAGGTGGCTGCAGTAGGGTCGCCGTGGTCGAGAGTCTGAAAGGCCGCGCGAGGCAGGCAGCGGGGCCGCACGAGGGAGGCCGAGAGGCTGCGGTCGGGAGGCCGAGAGGCGCACCGGGGAGGCCGAGGTTGGGAGGCTGCTGCCCAGGCAGAGAGGTAGCGGGATTGTGGGGCTAGACCTGACTGTCTTTGCCCGAATAGGGTTTTAGTTCACTGACTCAGCATATGACGTGGATGGCCACGTACACCATCCGCGTCAGTTTTTGTACTCGGGCGGAGTACCGCCTCCGTTCCCGTAGTTTTACTCTACTCTGAATCGTTTAACTGCGACGAGACCTTTTATTATTGAGCAGTGGTTCGGGCACAGCCGCCTCTCACACAAAATTAAATAATATATTTCTTGGATTTTGTAAAATATATTATTTTAATTCTATGTGAGAGCCGCTGTCTGAGTCGGGCACAGCAGTTCTCACATAGAATTAAATAATATATTTCTTAAATTTCGTAAAATATATTATTTTTATTCTACGTAATAGCTGTTGTGCAACTCAGACAATTCCCGAATCATTATTATTTATTATATGACAAACAATGTAAGCACATTATAACATGTACAGCAGTACTAGAGAACTCTGGACCGGTGCAGATGTCCTCCTAATTGTTTCCTTTTCCGCAAATTTAGTCTCCATTGCTGGCAACCTCGAGTCTCACATACCAAAATTGATCGATAACAAGACCGCATGCTCTAAGACGACGTAAGAAACAGTAGCTTTAATTATCCTACCACTTCATTTATGAATATCACCAAAAATGAAGAGGTCGACCAAGGAAACTAGCTAGGAATTTTTGGAAACCCAGTTGGTTACATTTCAAAGAAAATTAAGGATTTGGAGTCGAGGACAGCAACAAGAATCGAAGTTTCTTGATACTAAGGTTAATTCTTTACTTTTTAATATTTTGTTCAATCTTTTTGCTCATGTACTTGAGTCTCGAACCAGCTCTAATTAATCAAGAAATTACCAAATAACTCAAAGTTCTATAAGGTTCCAAGTAGGATTGCAGCTTTTAGAACATGTGATAATACTTACTCTAATCAAGAAATTAAGGATTCAGTTGGTTACATGGGAGTGTGGTCAGCGTGGCTGTCTCCGGCGGTGGGAGCTACTTGGGAGTCGATCGACGGAATATCAATGGCGGCCATTGTAATTAATTAATTCAGAGGAAAGAGGTATTGAGTTGAGATGGATCGCAAGCCGGAGTGTTTGGGTAGTAATTAAATATCTTAGTTTTTGTTGACAGTAAAGTATGAATTAACAATATTTCCCCCGCCCCACTGTGACTTAGGAGAAGGCGGTTGTGGCGGCCATGTTGGGGTACTCTTTTGACGACAGAGAGTCAATTGACTGCCAAATGAAAGCTAAGGAGATCCGAGTCGCCCCCGGCTGCCACGTACCCCCGCCAACGTGTTTCCAAGTTTCTCGGTGCCGCAAAACGATCGGATGGATGTTCACCGTGATTGGAATATTTTATATTTTTTACACATTTAGTATTAATTGTTGCATAATAAATAAGAGTGATATAAAAATATAAAAATATATGATATAATTGATAAAAATTATAATATAATATTTTAATTAAGTAAGAAAATATTAAAATTTTAAAATAAGAACATTGATAAATTTACCATATTATCTTTATTTAATCGATAAAATAGAATAATGGATTTGAAAGAAGGCTGCTGCTACTCATGCTTCTCTCCTTCTTTCCTCCCGGCGGCGGCGGCCGATGCTGTAATAAGTCCCTCCGTTCTGCGCGGAAGAAACTGATGTGGGTGGCCTTCGCTACAGCACCACTTGCATGGGCATCGGACTTTACCTCGTATTATACACTACTAATACTACTACTGCATAGCTGCTGCCTACGAGTGTGTGCTTCCTGTTCCTCCCTGTGCCACGCGCGTCTCTACTACGCCACGCGCGTCTCTACTACGCCACGCGCGTCTCTACTACGCCACGCGCGTCTCTACTACGCCACGTCGCTTAATTGCCATTTAGTTTTTAAAGCTTAGATTTGCTCATATATTGATTTGCTATTTAATTCCCTCTATTAAATTTTGATGCACATGATTTAATTTGAAAAGAGTAATGCTATACCATGTTTATGAATAGAGTAATGCTACGGGTAAGGAGCAGGAGTAAAAAAAATGGTGGGACCCGTGCACTTTGGTCCAATCAGCCTTCACCAAAGTGTGCAGGTCCCACCATTCCACATTCATAGGTTACAGAGATCGAACTAGTTTTATTGGTTCAACCACTGAACCATTAAATGGATTGAACTGTGTATCGGTCAACTTACAATTGGATAAAACCATTTAAATTAATTTTACACATAAACCAAATTGAAAAAGTAATGAACTGGTGTAGTTAATTATATTTGATTTTTAAACATTATATTTTATTTTAGATGATAATTTTTTGCACTTTTAATAGTTTTAATATTTTTAAATTTATTTTTTGAATATTGAAATTTTATTATAAATTTTTTTTAATGAAATGTAACTCTCCCCTGGACCCAATTCAACTAGTTGAACCCAATTGAACCATAATTAGTTGCTCTATTGGTTCGATGTCCAATTAGGTTTTTAAAACATTGGTACCGAATTGAAACATTGGATGACTTAATAAAATAGAAAATTATTTTAATTTATAAATGATGAGAAAAGAAAAATAGTCGAATGGAAATCAAAACGGGGAAGAAAAACAGGAGAAAATTGATGATCGAGTCAGTCAAAAGGAGATGAGAATAACGGGCGGACAAAAAGAGGAAAAAACAAGTAGCATTTTTGCAGAAATGCAGAAGTAGAATGGTGAAAACTTAGGAGGAGAAAATAAGCGTTGAAAGAGAGATCTAGAGAAAGCAAATGAGAGAGCAAATGTGAGAGAACCATTTCACATACTACAAACTCTTTTTATCTCAACTGTAAACTACCTTGCTACTGAGTCTCCCATATTTGGAGGGTTCAGTACTCTAGAATTTACAAAATCATCACTGAATACAGATGAATGTTTACTAACTTATATTTCTCATAATGAACTTATGCTGCAGTACAGCTATCCCCTTAAATAATCACTGTAGTGCTGATCTACTGAATTGGGTTTAATTCTTTGGACTGTTTTTTCTGTTCACTAAATTGTTTACGCAAGGTACTCAGCCACCCGCTGAGTTACCTCATCTAAGAAGGACACAAAACCAACCACACTTGTTAAACCGTTACCATCAACATCCTGCTCTTCAATGAGATAGTTCTCAAACACACTGGCATCATCATGGCCCCCTCGAATAAACGTGAGCTTCGGAGTGATACTTCTGTCTTGTTTAAGTTTGTTGATTGTCGTTCGCAATAGGCCTGCAGCAAAGAACATTTATAATAGTGGGTGAAGAAAAACAATCTAAACAATGTTTTTGAAGCTGTTAACTCAAGGTCTGGAACCCAAAGGGAGATTATATATAGCACCCAAGAGAAATAAGCAAGCAGATGATCTTTGGTTTCTGAGTAAGAGACCCATCACGTCCGGATTACTTTCTCATAATGATGCATAACATTAACTAAATATTTCCTAACTCAAGAGTCATGCTCAACAAACATAGGCTATCTATCCATAACTGTATGGATACTATCCCAGACTGATATCACATTTCGATGTGTTCCAGCAAAAAATATTGCATAAACATCCCTATAGCCATTGACACAATGCCTGGATCCTGTCTCCCAAATCTCTACTAAACATTTAGACCTTCCTCTTGGTGTGGGTAATTGATGAACCACTAAAAAAACATCTGGTTTCAGATCGTGCAGTTCAAATAACTAAAGCTTCCTCCTGATGAAAAAATCACATTTAAATACCTGGAAACCCGATATACAACAACTTCCTCCAAGCATCAGTATTTTATAAACCAGAAAAGGAAATAACTTACAGTCTTGTGGAGGAGGAAAGGGGAGTGCTGGGTCTGCTGTTGAAGAATAATACACAATCAAGTTTGTAAAAGCATCAAGGAAAAAGATTGGGCTTCCGCTAGTTATTAGAGCTGCACGACTCAACGAATGACGTGGATATGCTTGTTTATCAGGGGTAGCATAGGACGTCAGTACAGGATATACAGCTTGGTGAAGGGAACCTGGCTCCAATGCACTGCATTAACATGATCAGTCAACAAAATTGTCAAGACAAATTTTGTTAAACTCCAACATGGATAAAAATATCCAGACGAGTCAAATGCATCAAGCACCTACCTAAAAAGGCATTGGAGATATATCCGAAAATCGGGATGAACCCCTTCTTCATGCAAGCGAAGAAGTGGGCTTCTAAGCAGAGCAAACACAAGTCGAGGCAGAGGCTGCAGCTGTGGACACTGAGAGAAAGCCACATCAACACGAGAAAGTAAAGATTCATTTCCGTTTTGAACCAGCTTATAGGCCTCATTATACTGTGCTGTGAGAATAACAAGCCAATCCTGAAGCAGAATCCTCCCCTCCCTAACTCCTTGCTCCAATGAAGCTGAAATAACCTGAAACATGGTACCAACACCAAGGACAGATCAGCAGAAGCAAGTACAGTGATAGAAAAGATAAAAGCACCCAAGTCTCCTACGAGAAGCAAACTCAAGATTGTTATCTTTTTAATCTTTGTGTGTGTGTCTGTGTTGGTGGGGGTGCGGGGGATGCATATTTCACTGAAGGGTCCAAGCCAAAATAACAGAGCAGAAGGATTTCAACAACGAGAAACACCATCTTTAGCTAGAAGACTGAGTGCTGAACTAGCATATTTTGCAACTAATGACCACAAGAAATTACAAGAAAAATACATACATAAAAACTTCAAAGAAAATGGAAACTTTCTTTTCTGAATCCCAACTGATAAAGCTAGAAGAGTCTTGATGATTAGGTTACCCTGAGCTGTTTAATTGACTAAAAAAAAGTTCCCTCTTTATCCCTATTGCCACATGTGCTGGAGCTTTAAGAGATAAAAAACCATGAAGGCATATTTGGCACAGAATATTTATTTTTCAACATCAAAAGGCAACCACGTCAATATATATATATATTGCAGATTGCAGCATTTGGCAATTCTCATTTTTTTAAGCGAACTATTATATATTATTAAATGCAAACAAAGACAAGTTCCGTACAAGAAGGCTGCATAGCATTAGCCAAAACAATCAAATTGCTAACAAGAAAAATAAACAAAGATACATGAATAATCAGCAGTGACATTGTATCACACAATAAGGGAACTAATGCATCTAATCTTTTGCTTATCCAAAAGACATAACTTATCACCTGAAATTTTATGTGTTTATTTCAATCCAGTTCATCAACAGCAAATAGTAAATTTTTCAATATCCAACAGTAGAAAAGATTTCGAATCCCAAGATGATTCAACAGTTCTGCTTATAACGTGAAGCTGAGCATAGCTCAGTGGTAACACCAAACACCGAGGGGTGTGTTGCGGGAGGTCTCAAGTTCGAGCCTCTCAGACTGCAAAGTATTAGGCTATTGTAGCCACTGTATTAATAACACATGTAATGGAATCAATCTCTTCAAAAAAAAAAAAAAAACTATTCTGCTTATAACATTTTCCTTTTTTTCTAAATGGTAAAACTTTTATTAAAAGTAAAACAAGTAATACAATAGTGTTACAGCAGTAATAGTACAAACATAAAGATACAAGGCCAAGGCCTATTTTGAGTGCAATGCACAACTATGCTATCACACAAGATCTGTTATGCAGTAAGAAGCTATGAATGTAGTTCTTGAGATTCCTGCTTTGCCTACAACATATTTTAGGCCCCCGAAAAGTCCATCAATCAGAAAACCATTCAAAATGGTGAGACAATCAGGTCTTACTGATAAAGAAATGTCTCACTTACCAAAGATATTCCAATCTCGAAATAACTAGCTTGTTCTATATCAAGAATAAATGAAATCTAACAATAAAGAAATAAGTAAATAGATGGATAAGAGACAACCTTATGAACCAGGATTGACAACACAACTTCTGGATCAACACTATCATAAAGTTCATTCATATTTGCAGCTGTTGCATATTGCAAAGTCCTTATCCTTAAATGCCGCTTAAGGGTATATCTGGACCTACCGAAAGTACATTATTAAGCTCTCAAAAATGCAGTAAAAAGAATGTTAAGAGTTTAGAATCATTGGCAGCAATATTCCGACAAGGAAAAAGGTAAAAACACTCTTTTATAAGGACTTCCTAGCATATACCAGTTGGTTAATACATACTTGCGAGCAGAAGTTGATTCTGAGTCTGGAGATTCCTCATGTGGCACAATGACAGTATATTGGAAAGCAATTTGTACCACGGGAGGCTCAGTGTGTCTATACAAAATAGAAGACATTATTTCCTAATTGATAAAAAACCATCATAATCAGCAAAAGACTTCAGGACAAGATCTGACTACCTCGAGAACCCAACAGTGTTAGCAAAATCGAAATCATAACCATAAGTTGCATAAGAGTCACAACATATAATGTGCTGAACATTTTCATACTGAGGATCTGCAAAGAAATGGCCATACTATGGAATAAAAAGAAAAACACTCAATCAGACCAGATAAGAGCAACTCTTAGTTAGATACAAATCAGAAGCAAAAGTTATGATTTTAAAGACTTCCAAGACCGTACCGAGTGTCCTGGCTGGAAATCAGAGGATGTTCTCAATCTGAGTATGCATTGAAAGGCGTATGGACGACTGAGCATCCGATACCTAAAAAAATAAGCATATTTTTAATTCAATGGGTTAGTCAGATTAAACAAAAGATTTAACCATAAAAAAAGACAAGCCCATTTCCCATTTTTTCAGCACTCCAGACGCTACTGTTCTCTCCCTCCTCCCTCCCTCCCTCTCCGTGGCTTCTACGATGTAAAAACAAGACCAAACAGTTGACGGAAAAAAAGGATCAGTTGCTTTCAGCTTTCTACCGATCAGCTGATTTCAGCTTAGTACTCATTAATGTAAAAAAGAGTTAAATAAACTAATTGAAGCAACTAGAGAGCTTCTAAGTCCCTCTCCAAGAAAATTTTGTAAGAAACCCAACAAATTCTAGTGACTGCATCATCCCCATCACTGCACAGCATCTCCTATTCATTCTCTACATAATTCCCAATTTTAGATGGTTGATATATTCAAGAGCTGGTTACAAACATTAGAAGACTGAAACGAGTGACCATCTCCAACCCATCTTATACAAGAGGAAAGCAAACACCTATAATAGGATATCAACTGTCACAGCCACCCTGCACTAAGAAAATATCTTTGAAATTTTCTGAGAACAAGATTGTGTAACAAAGAAAGAAAAAGAAGAGGACCACAATCTTTGGACAGTTACTTTAAATCTTGGCCTCCTCCACATGCTACGAAACCATCTGCAAGCTCACTTCTCCCTCTCTCCAGATGGCACTAAACAAGTGAACATTTTGACGCGTGAGTCAATTTTACAAATGGAGACCAAAAGAATCAAACATCATTAGCACCTTCCAGGCTGCACTATCTATGACAGTAACAGATCAGCTGCTAATTGCAGTACTCTCCTGCTGAGATGACTTTAATAGAGCCTACAGCAGTTTGGGGGAAACCTTCGGCATCCTTCAGTGGGAGGAAGAGGAAGGGGGTCTCTTTTGAAAGTTTTTAAATTAGAATTCCAAAATTCAATTACGAGGGCAACTTAACCAAGACCAGTTCTAACTTACTTCCCAAATCAGCTATGAGGTCAGCAATGGCTATTAGTTGACTTCACCAAAACAGACCGACCAGTTCAATCCAAGGTAAAACAAATGAGGCAACTCCAATCAATCAAGTTCATTTATTACAACATTGATACTAGCATTAATTGGGTCCAGCCTGCACACCCTATCCCAGTCCCATCATAATGTGACTTTAAAACAACTAACAGGACCCCTATTAAAGACAGTTGAGTTCAGGTTGAATGCATCGGTTGCCTTCAGGTTGGAAGCCCATTTAGGTCAGATTTTCCACCTCTTTACTCTGACATGACAACCATGATCTTTTCTGAGTATGGCACCGCTTGAACAAAAAAGCAGGCCAGAATTTCTACCAAACTCAGTTCCAAAATTAATATGGCTATAAGAAAGACCACTTTTTGCCGAGTGATTATCGGTAATTTTAGCCACCATGCAGAAGAGAAGTTAACAAGGTGCAATTATTCAATCATTATTAAAAAAAGGTGATCCCTCACTCATTTCCAGAAGAAAGTTCATTTCACAAGATGGATATAACACCAATCCTACTTACATGTCCTGAGGAAGTGTAGAGTCGTCAGTATTAGAGTACAAAAACAGTGATCCACCACTCTCGATGCTCAAGAACTTTAACGAAGCTAAGTCAGTATATTCATTGGTAACAGCAAATACGTCGACACAAACCCCTGATTGAACAGCAATGGCTGCCTGTGAAAAGTCATGTCAAAGATCACTATCATAAAAGTCTGCAGATTCAAAAAACTCAAGCATCTAAGCACTTGGGTGTTTATGCAGCACAAGGCAATATACCAGTTCTTTATAGAATGGTGTTTGCTCTGGAAGCAACGCACGGTCTGCATCCTCACCTTTACTGGCATATTGCTCGCCATAACGTCTTGTATCTAATTGACCAGCTCCATAATCAGGAGGTCCAGACAAAAATGCAAAAACCCTAGCTGCAATCAAATTTTAGAAATACATAAATAAAAGGCGAACAATGCCATTAATACAGTAATTTTTGACAAAAACAACAACAGAAAAAAATGAGGCAAAATATTCTTCCAGGCCCCCTTGTCACCCTTTTGAGGATCAATCCACATAAGGAAAACAAACAAATTATTACCTAGTAAGAGGAAACAGCAGGAAAAATTGTGACCGTTGCTTTTCTAGAAAATGTTCATCAGGCCTTTAAAAACTCTAGTTTCATTTAGTTGACAAAATTTACCTCCTTTCAGAACCATTATAGTTTAACATGATATAATTAGAACAGAAGCAGCAAATACCAGGCAACTTTAAAAAAAAAAAAAAGTGATACAGACTTTCTAAATGCTAAAAGCAGTAACTACAAAAAAGAAGAATAGAAATACAGTGAAAGACTCTACAGATTTATCCCACACAAGAAGTTAAATGGATATGACTCATAGACATCAATAATAAAAGAACAAATAAAAATTAGTTAAAAAAAGAAAAAGATAAATAAATAAACTAAAAATGTGGGTCATGACAGACAAAGAGAGACAACAGAATCCCAACCACATCAAGAATTTCTCAAATAAACCTCCATCTCCAATCTTCTTGGATGAGCATCCGGCAACAATTTTTTTTATTTTTTGAGAAAGAACATCCACCAAAAAAGTGGAACAAGATGTTTTAACTATTCAATGCCAAAAAAGAATTTATCAAAAAATATTAATTATAGAGACCTTTCATGGCAAAAACTGCAAGAATATTAGCTGACTAAATATAGTGACAAAAGATAAGATATCAATAAATACAAAAATTAAGTGCATTTCTTCATAGCAGTACACCATCCAAAAATGGAAATCCAAAGCCTTCTCATCCAAGGATGTGTTTTGCAATTTAAGACCACTTCCTGAGAAATAAGGAGTGATTGGTGTTTCAAGAAATTCATACACAGGTAAAACAAATATTCCTGACTTTCAATAAACAGCAGTAAACAGTAGAATTTAGAACCAATACAATCATAAAAGAAACATATAAATAGAATCACAGAGGCAGGTTTTATGCTTTACCATACCCAATGCAAATGTATTTCCATATTCTGATCCAAGGTAGTTAATTAGAGCCTCCATTGAAGTTCCAAAACCTCTTCCACCTAATAGTATACCATCAAGTCCTTGTCCAGCAGCCGTAGTTCTTTCCCATGAAGTTGTAGGTTTCAATGTTTCCAAGGCTGCAGCTATTCGGTCCTTGCAAGTATCCACCTGTTGGAGAATTAACCAAACCTTCACTCCATTTGCCAATTGACTGTAGTGTTTGGTAGAGTTCTTTTTAACAATTTGAAGTCAAGGTATGATGACATTGTCCATCACTAACATACAGGAGCCAAGAAAGAGAACAATGGCATGACATCTTCAAGCTCAAAGGGCAATGATGTATCTGTATCTGGGGGAATAAAGACATTTTTGACAACTGGTATGGGCCCTTGCACATCGTATAACCCTATCTTATGGCTGAAGGTAACAAGCCCAAACAAGGAGCCCGGCCCAAGTGCTGTAAATGTCAAAGGTAACTAAGATTAAAACAGTAAGGATAATAATTACCAGTGTAAACCACAAATGAGAGAAAAGTCAAGGATGATCTTCCAAAATATTCATCACCTAAAGAAGTCTAGCACTGAAATAAACAATTGCTCACCTTCTAGTGCAGCCAGTAGAGCACTTTTGACTAGCTCCAAGAACTCCTCAGATGCTGCATTAATATTTAGAGGTTCAAACAAAACTAGTAAGGCGTTTCTAGCACTACGTAAGCAATAGGAGATGCCAAAAGTTAATCTACTATATCACTAATATGTTCATAACAATTAATGCGGCTTTCAGAAAACATAATAATGAAGCCAGCTTTGAGCCATCTAGAAGACGTAAAATGCTACTAACATAAAGAGTATCTTCATTCATCTTGCTTTTGCTTCACAGCTGCAAACAATTTTCCAATGGACTTTTGAGGAATATATTTTGGAAATTTTGACTACTATAATCCATTAAGAAAAAATTCAGATGAAACAAAGTATAACAAGAACAGCAGTTAAACGTAATGGATGTGGAGTAAATTGAGCTGATAATTTTACAAATAGCTATACTATACAATGTCCCCTTCACATGACAGTAATTTTGTTTTTTGAAGATACATGACTGTAAATTTAAAAAGGTGGTCGTTTTTACTGCATGATGATAGCAAAAAAGAAAAAATGAAAATGTCTATTATCTTCTTCAAATGATTTTTCACGCAATATTGCTCCTACATGTGACATTAATACAAGAAATGATTGGACATAATGTACCTTCTTTATAATTAGGTTAGCCAAGTGCATAAGTTGCCATACTCTATCCGGACACGACACTACCAAGTGAAAATGAAGAATTTCCATTTAATATAGCTGGGTAAGTATGTAAACCATGCCAAGCCAGTTGACCATGAAATTTGACAAAGTATAATGGTGATATTTGAAAGCCCATATACATTCGAGTGACAAGTTGCTAGTAGCATTTTACAAATGTATAAAGATTCGAAAAAGCAACACATTCAACTCCAAATATGATCCTCTAATCAGTAAAAAATGGGTAAAAAAGTCCAACAATGACAATAAAAATCATCACTATGACGTTTGCCACACAAACTACAACTGACAATTTTTAAACTTCACTTCGGGAAAGCGCACAATGAAGCAACAAATCATGGAAGACAAAATATCGTTCATTTCGCTTACAGAAAGAAGGATGTGATCACGAAAATTATAATCACAAAGGTTGTCTGGTCTTACATGCAAGATCCACTGCAGCAACATAAACCGGCCGAGCCTGCCCAGCTCCCCCGTCTTCATCTAGTATGACCAAAAACTATCGAAGCATCATATCCAAACAGTATCAAAATTTGGGCTTCAACTTTAACAAAAAATGAAATTTTACCAGGCAACTCGAGATCGATGAAAGACGAGCACATCTCGGCGCACTCCTCCGGACGAGAGTAACGAGCAATCGTTTCCGACGTCAACCCATTAAGCGTGCCACAGAGAGAACAAGT
The DNA here is from genome assembly GCA_022405105.1 of Aristolochia contorta. Taxonomy (NCBI): domain Eukaryota; kingdom Viridiplantae; phylum Streptophyta; class Magnoliopsida; order Piperales; family Aristolochiaceae; genus Aristolochia; species Aristolochia contorta. The sequence continues at coordinate 232,864 of JAHZSQ010000064.1, read as the reverse complement.
CCATGCCCATTGTTCCAACTCACAGTAGGAATTGAAATAAGCCCAGCAATTATCGCAGCGGGGAACAAGGTTACCATTGGTCCCGAAAACAGGGGGGTTACCTTGCTCGTCAATGGGAGAAAATGGGGTGACGGTGACTCCCCAAGGAAGGCCGGAGGCTTCCTGAGCATCTGGATCGATCGGAAAACGCGATATGGTGGCCCTAATCGCCATCGATGGGAGGTGCGGAAGCAAGATTGCAGAATGGCAGCGTCGATAAAAATCGAAAACGGGGAGGAGGGGAATGTTTTATTCTAGCGTTTTTTTTCTACTCTTCTTGAATCGATACAACGAAGAAAAAGGCCGGTTCAACCCGACCCGAGTATCTAGGTTGTTAAAACCCGTCCGAACATCGGACCATTTACACGACCCGGGTAGGAGAAGACATGAATTACATCGGGCCATTCCCTTAATTTCCCCTGCACCGCCGCCGGACGGGCGCTTCCAAGCCTCACGCTTCTCCTCTCCTTCTTTTCTCACGGCCGCCGTAATTCCGTCCGTTCTGAGTCGAAGAAACTGATGTGGGTGGCCTTCGGTACGGCACCTCTTGCATTGGGCCTCGGACTTTACCTCATATTATACACTGCGTAGCTGCCTATGATTTGTAAGCAGGTGATTTGTCTCGTTATCGTTTTTCAAGCTTCGTGAATGTTGAGTTCTCGATGTTAATCGAGTGGGTGCTTCCTGTTCCTCTACTACGTCGCTTTGTCACTTAGTTTTAGAGCTTTGATTTACTGTGTTAGAAATTTATGTATGTGGGAAGGAGTTTTTAATACCCTTTATAATACTTGGAGGTACGTTAATTTGGTGGCAATTGAAAAAGACTTATCAACCGGGATTCGAAGAAAATTTCTTCAACCAGATTCTAGAAGGAAATTCTTAATGCAGTCAAAAGAAAATATGTAAAGGATATCTGAGAACAAATCAAACGAAATACTGCGCAGAGAGAAAGTATGTCAGGAACAAAATCAGTATCTTGTTCGAGAAGTGCATGATTTTCTGTCATTTGAATCATCCTGTAATGCCAGAAGCAACGAATTCTGATAGCACCACGAAAAGAATTGCAGAGGCCTTCTCTAGACCAGAAACGAAGATCAGTTTGAATGTATATCGTCCGGGTTCTCTCTCATGACCACCGGATATTATGTTGATGGTGCTTATCTTCACCGGCGGTGTCAGAACCTGTTTCTATTGACCTAGAATGACTTTCAGTTTTACTAGCTTTCTTCCCCCGAAGGAACTGAAAGGAAATTAACCAGGTGGGCGTGATCGTTCGGTGATCAACATCAAAGCAGTAATATCTTTGAGTCACACGTATTTGCAGTGATATTTTACGGAACAGAGCAGAGAGGAAGGGAGAGAAGAAAAGAAAAGAAAGAGAGTGAAATAAAAAAAAAAAAGGAAGAAGAAAGGGAAGAAACCCGAGAAAGATAGAAGCTTTAATTCAATTTAACATCAAAACGTAAAACCATCCATAAACTATAGCCTATTTATAGGCTACGTATATAACTAAATAAAGACTTTGTAATCTAATATAAGACTGAATAAAATACTAGACTAAAGAAGAATCCTAATTCTGCTACCAAATCCAAAATTAATCATCCCCCCCTCGACTTCGTCGAGTTAGACTACAAATAGGTCTGTGGAGCGGCGATCTTTCCAACGCGCAAAGAAACGATAAATGCCAACAAAAGATGAAGTCACATGTGTATCATCTAGAATGTCCACAGAGACATCGTGGGGAACAAGGGGCGACGTTGAAAAACTTGGAGCAATTATTGAGGATAGAGGCCTGCAAGCACAGAAAAAGGCAACACTGGAGGTTCATCGGTGCCTTAGTAAGCAAAGAAATCTACCACATTGAATATTAGACTAATAGATAAATCAAGAGGCAAATCAAGTACATATGCATTGGATCCGATCATACAAGGATTAGCAAAAGGTCCAGTATGCATGTGGTGAGTAGAGTGTAGGGGTAAGACGAGCCATAATATAATCACCAACCTGAAATTTCTTACCCATATGATGTGCATCAGTAAAAAATTTAAAATTATCATTACTCAAAGCCAATTTTTGCCTAATCTCAGCATGGAAACTGGAGAAAGGATCAACAAAAGTATAAGCAAAATCAGACGGGGCAAAATCAGACGGGCCAAAATCTATGGTGAATAGAATAAGGTCAGTAGGCTATGGGGATAGGCTATATGCAATCTCAATGTGGTTGTTGTCGGTGGTGTGGTGGATAGAAATATCATAGATAAACGCACCAATGGTTAAAACAACAGTCCAAGTAGCAGGCTTGTCCCTCACTAAACAGTGACGCAAATCTTCCAAACCACCTCCTTTTGACCATTGGTTTGTGTTTGAAAAACAGAGGGACATTTTATGGAGGTATCATCAATCTTAGTTTTCATGGCTTGTGAAGCTGCAACCGGTAAGATGCATCCCATGAAAGCAGAATTGTGGGTTGGGCCTATAAGAGAATCATCACATAAATCAGTCGCATCTTCTAAATTTTCCATTAGAGTAATAATAACAACATTAGACTCCTCCTTAAGTGTGTTTTCATAAACACGTTCCAACGCTAAGGTGTGGTTTGGGCATCGAGAAACAATGTGACCTTTCTCATGACAATGATGACACTCTATTATATATCGAGAAGCAGGTAAAGTGGTTTGGGCAACCTTATGCTCACCATGATGAGGTGGACTATGAGTTGAAGGAGTCTGAAAGATGGGTGGTTGTGTTCCAGTGATGTTTCTAGTAAATGGGGTCGGTTGTTCCTGACAATGGTCACAGGAAAGGCTAAAAGGTTGCCTAGATGGAGGGAAGTGTAAGTATCATTTAAATTCTATGGTTTTGTGATATGCCTCCTATAAAGAGTCTGGGGCATGGACAATGACTTCTCGTTTGATAGCCTCTCGCAACCCATTAACAAACCTATACACAGTGAACCTGGGTTCTTCATTAATATCATTCCTCATTATCGATTCTTCAAATTTGGTAATGTATTGATCCACACTAGATGTTCCTTGCCTATGGTTTAACAATTGGTTGGTCCTTATGGTAAGGTGGGAGGTATTTTTCTTTCAATTTTTCTGTCATTTCAGCCCAAGTGGAAATGGGTGGATGTCCCAATCTTTTAATGTTACACTGAACAATTTGCCAATAGCGTTTGGCAGAACCTACCAACTTTATTTTCGTGAAACAAATGCGTTGAGCGTCGTTCATTTGGTACCACTCAAAATAATCTTCCATGTTGTATAACCAATCAATAAATGCACTGGGATCTAATTTTCCATCAAACTCAGGGGCCTCTACCTTGACCCTCCTAGACATGTCACCTACTTCATCATGAGGATACTTAGTATGATCCAAGTGGTTACGATGTCTACCTGTAGCTCTATAACCTTGTCGAGTAGGCGGGGGCAGCTGTGAGTATTCTTCATTAGAGAAGATGTCCTCCTCAACAGTAGGTCGGTGGTCAAACAATGGGGTGGTTTTTGGTTGTGGCAAGATTCCTGTCGGTTTGGTTCGGTCATTTTTATAGGAATGTGACACAATAGAGCTTTAACCCCTAACGGTTCCCAACTAGGTTTCCTCAGTGGCTGTTTTTCACGGTTTCCATGAATAGCCACATAGTCATCATGAAGGCGGTTAACCAATTTAGTAAATTGATCAACTGTTTTTGTGAGTTGGTCAAGCTGGTCTTAGAAGTTTGTCATGTTGGTCTCACTGGTGGTTATTCTTTTTTCAAGTTGATTGTGTTTTTCCTTTAAGTGTACTGAATTTGGCTTCAAGCTCTTTAACGGTCATGATGGAAGGAAAAGATGAAAACAGATAATGTTGAGATAAAATAGAATAACTTAGAGTAAGAATATTTAACAATTCTACAAACAAACACAATAGGTAAATAAATCAAGTAAATAATCATGCAAAGAGTTTTCTTTTCAAATTTGGCTCAAAATAGAATTAAAAAATAGTATCAAATCCAAATACATAAAAAGTAAACCTCCTAATAAACGGGAGTGAACAGCTTGGCTCTAGCTGGAAGATGATGTTGTTGGTTTTTGCTGCGACCACAAAAAAAAGGTTGTCACCTTTGCAGCAAATGAAGCCCAAACACAAAAACGGGAGTAAACAGAGCTTGGCTCTAGCTGGAAGATGAAGCAAACGAACAGCCACTGCAGAAAATTTACGATTTTGTTTTTGTGCTCTCGTTTGTTTCTCTCGGCTAAAGCAAAATCTCTAGCCAAAAGCAAAAAGGGAAAACTTGATTCAGCTGAAAAGTTGCAGGTCAAAGGAACGAAACCCAGTTCTGATACCAATTGATGTAGGACGGAATAGGGCAGAGAGGAAGGGAGAGAATAGAAGAGAAGAAATAGAGTGAAAAAAAGAAGAAAGATAGAAACTTTAATTCAATTTAACATCAAAACGTAAAAACATCTATAAACCATAGCCTATTTATAAGCTACGTACATAACTAAATAAAGAGTTTGTAATCTAATATAAGACTGAATAAAATACTAGACTAATGAAAATCCTAATTCAATCCTAATTCTGCTACCAAATCCCTAATTGAAATAGAACTCTGCATTAACAATTTTGCCTCATCTGGTCACAGGTGTGAATGGCACTTTTTGCAAGGGCTAAGAAACAGTGTGCTACTCTGCTAGCTTGAGTCGCTACCAATATTTGGCTGGTTTTGCACCTGTGTTTGTCCACATTCTCTTTCATCAACCAATTCCTTGAGGGTTTGGGAGATTTATTGTTGCCTACTGAGTTTTTTTACAACTTATTTTACATACTATTCATAAGTAGGTACATCATTGTTGCAATAAAGTTTCTTTGTATTAGAATTATGTGATGTTCTGTTATATTCTGCATGTTTCCCACTAGATTCTTGTAATACTTTTAAGTTCAAGAGTTTCTCGTTGTAGTGAAGTAGAGATGTAGAATAGATTAAGTGTCATTTACTGGAGCTGTAAATGCAGAAGTAATTGGAACATTTTTAATGGGTTCTTGATCTCAAAACCATCAAAATACTAGCTGATTCTTAGCTAGAAGTTTTTCCTAAATGCCTAAAATTATGATCACAAAGACTGCCAACATCTATAGTTCTTTCTTTTATTATGCTGGATTAGAAGTGCTACATTTTGTGACTCCTTATTTTTTGTTCTAGTTAATTTGTCTCTTTGCTTGGGGTAGGTGTTGGCAAGCACATCATGATGAGTTATGGTTTCAACAGTTTTTAGATAATGGAAGATATTTGGCCTCCTCGTCCGGTAATTGTTCAGCTATTACATGAGAAGTAAACTTGTTGACTCATTTGTAGAAGTAGAATGTTCAACTACTTTCCCTGTTGCAAGGGTAGTGGTTATTCTACCTACTATATATCCATTATTAATGTTTTAGGTGTTCCTTTCTTGAGTTTCTTTTCTGGGATTTTGAATACAAATGTGTAGATTGACTGCAAGTATTGACCAGTTAAAGTAACAATAGCAATGCCTTCTTCTTTTTCTTTTTCTTTTCTCTTTTTGGAAATCGGCTGTTTCTTGTTTCTAGTATTGATTTGTCTCTGTAGTACAAAAAAAAAATTTCTACAGTTTGTTTCCCTTCTTTTTTAATGAATTCAGAACACTTAAATGTTATCAATAGTGAAAGGTTTTGAATTCTTAAAACAATGTTATGGTTTGAGAAAAATATTATAAATAGAAGGACTAGCTACGTATGTATAGATTCCTCGACCAAATTTTGGTGCAGCAAAAATTAATCGAGATAGTCTTTTGACTAGGTAAAGTGCAAGCCCGAAGTAATCCTTTTAATCAATATTTATTTATTTTTGTAACTGTTCATCTTAATTAGTGTTATCGGAATCTGGGTTGACATCCTGAAGAATGGGACAACAATACAAAAAATTCCTTGTTTTCTCTAATTACTGATTGTACGTCATTTAGTTACTATGTGTGGTTTGTTCGTTTTTACTATTGGTTCGGTTTCGCTAAGCCAAAGAGTTCCAGCTTGGTTTGACTTAAACTTGACTTTACTTGAATAATTTCAACTTTGAACAATGGTTTTATCTTAAATGAAGTTCATCTGGTTGATTGAGTGAAGCCCAAACTTTAAGTAGGTTCAACTAGGGGTTTGAGAAGCCAACTCGTTATATGCAAAATTAAAGAATTAATAAAATATGCCCAATACTACACTTCTCAGTTAAAATAGTGAAACTTCGAAAATGAAAAAAAAAAGGAAGTCTAAAAAAAGAATTAAAAATAAGAAAACAAGCTTTACTCTCTTAAAATTATAAGTGGTATTTTCTAGCATTTTATTTTGAGGAGAGTGATTTTTCAATTCAATTTCTACATACTCCAATTTTTTCATGGTGCAGGAGACTCGAACTCAAAACATCCTGTTACACAACTCTCTGTGTTACCACTGAGCTATGCTCAGGTTCATGTATTTTCTAGCTTTTTCACTTAATGGTGCATTGTTTTCGTACGCTTGAAAGGGTTGTGGTTACCTTCTACTTATGAACATGTCGAACTTGAACCAAGTACGAGCCCTCAATATTTTGCTTGAGCCTTCTATAAATTTTTCTTGAACACTCAATATTTTGCTCGAGCCCTCAGTATTTTGCTCCAGGGCTGAATATATTGCTTGTGTCTTCACTATTTTTCTTGAGCCCTCAATATTTTTCTTCAGTATTCAATATTTTGCATGGGCCCTGGTATTTTTTCAGCCCTTGATATGTTGCTAGAGTCCTAAAAAATTTTCGTGAGCCTCAATGTTGTTTGAGCATGCTTAAATCATGTACTTGCTCAAGCGAAAGTTTGGAAAACATAGTTTGAGCAAAGCTCGTCCCAACTGAGGCAGATGCCATTAAGGAAAGCATGATTTTCAGCAGCTAATGAATCAGCATATCTAGAGGGGCCATTGTATCAGAGAATTTTTTTTACTCTCATGGTTATAGGATGACCTGTGGAGGTGGGGCTCCAATGATAGATAGTCAATGGCTGAGAAGGCTAGCTAATAGCAATTTAGTCTAATATCCTCTAATCTAGACACCAGTTAATCAAGAGAATTTCTTGTGAGTCAGGACACCCAGCAGAGAGCCAGACAAACCTTTCCATATTTGGTAGATGCAGGAACAACAATGCAACAATGACAGTCTCCCGAAGAGTAGTTCCTTATTTGGCCAAACTTGTATAAAAATATTGATGAACAAGGTCATGAAAGGTGGCAGGAAAACATACAATGTTGAAAATCCGTAACATGCTACCCCAAACTTGCAACTTTATTTTCAAGATTATAAAAGATGATCTATTATTTCCTTAATGTCCCAGAGAGCCTTCAATTTCATTTGATTGATTTGTGCCTCTTGCCTCTTTTGTGTAAGTTGTCTTTAAGAGTTTTACTGTGATAGCTCACCAACCAAAGAAAAGAGTTTTTAGGGTGTTAACACTTTCTAGACTAAATCAACAATGTGTTACGCTCCTGTGGGCCCAGCCTGGTGTATGGGAGTAGGGTTGGGCCCAGCCTGGTGTATGGGCGTTGGGTTGGGCCTAGCCTGGTGTATGGGCGCTGGGTTGGGCCTAGCCTGGTGTATGGGCGCTGGGTTGGGCCTAGCCTGGTGTATGGGCGCTGGGTTGGGCCTAGCCTGGTGTATGGGCGCTGGGTTGGGCCTAGCCTGGTGTATGGGCGCTGGGTTGGGCCAGCCTAGTATGGGCGCTGGGTTGGGCCAGCCTAGTATGGGTTAGGTTTAAAGGCTTAGCTTTTTGTGTTCCATCAGCTCTAGAACTTTTGGCATATTGGCTAGGTACCTAACATTGGTATCAGAGCAGCCACTAAGTCACATGTTTGAACCGCGGAGGGGGTGACCTGTGGAAAGGGCTATCTCTACTAGCCCTCTTATCCAAAAAATGATTCATTGTTGTTGCCTTCAAGAGAAGATCATCAAGAATACTTAGCAAGCAGCTAACCCTCATGGTGACATCGTCACAGACTTTGACATTGAGTGAAGTTCCAATCAGAGCCTTGGTGTGGATGCCCTTGTTTCTTTCTAGAGATAAGGGACAAAATTTCACGCAGTTTCTCCCCCACCCAAACAACTAGTCGAGAAATTCACGCTAGTCCTTGACCTAATCATGAGTCAAACACCTTACTGAAGTTCATTTAGGAGCTTGAAGGAAAGCCTTCTTGCAGCAACCAATCATTTAACCATGTCATAACCACCAAATAAGTAAACAATTCTGAGCGAATAGAGCAAATGATGATGCCAGCAAGAGTAAGATTGGTGCTCCTAGCTAGTTTGTGGAGGAGAAAACAATATCATCACACTATCTGAAAGTCTCCAGAATTTGTTGTCCATGGATGTTCAATCGAGCAACCATGAGAAATTTATTTTGATCTGTGAGATGGAGACCAAGTTTGTGAGGTGGAGACCAAGCACAGCCTCATGCCTAGGGGCTGAGAGGCTACCCATGAGCTTCTAGTTACTCATAAAGATGCCTGGTGGAATATTCTTGAATTTTTCTTGAGTACTAACCCCATGAGGTCATGTGAAAGAAAAACTCTCGATAGTTGGGAGAGCATCTTTCATTCTGGGAATAATTGTAACTATGAGACCTTACCTATATCTTGGAACACTAGTCCTGATCCTAGTGCATCGAATGGTGTGTGAAACCATCTGAAGTATCTAACCAAACAACCTGCTCTTGAGAGCCTCAGTCCAGTTGGCAATGCTAGTCCGGTGCACCTTTCCAAATGGAAATTACCTGACAGCAGAGTAGAGGGCAGCTAGGGAGGTTACTACTTTGCTTAAGTCCCACCTTTCCAAGTGGAAAAACCGGCACTGCGTTTTTACTAGGGCTAAAGAGAGCAAGGGAGGGAGAGGGAGGGAGGGAGGGAGGGAGGGAGGGAGGGAGGAAGGGAGGAAACTTGTGATGGATCTGTAGAAGCATGAAACAGTGATTATAGACACAACTTGAATTAGATCACTGAAAATATATTTGCTGAATTACTACAACTTTCAAATATTTATAAAACCACAAATAATTTAGCACGTACAATCTAATTCTCTAAATGTCATTTCCAATAATCATCATAAATCAGAAACCCAAATTTCAGAATGACTAACAATCACAATTGAATGTTATAATGATTAAATCATAATCAATCTATCAAAGCATGAATAACTTAAAACAAAATGAATCAGATGTAAAGGAAATACACAACAACACACAATCTATTCCAGAAACTCTTATCTGATCCTTTTAACAATATTTGCACAAGCAAAGCATATTTAATCCAGATTACAACTATAAAAAGAAACAACTATAAATACAACAATAATATAAACAGAAGTACAACAACAATTCTAATTGAGATTTAATCAGATAGATAGACCTGTTAATACTTTAGAATTAATCCTGCATAATATGTGTTAGTTCAGAAAATTACTAACATGAGACATATTATTTCTAACGATAAGAACAGTAATTTTTCTCAATGCAAATAGAATTGCAGAGAATTAATTACAGTATACAAAGTTGACAACTATGATTCAAAAACAACTAACTAGTGCACAAAAGAATACAATATATAACGATTTGATGAAATAAAATTGAAACAAAAACTTATCGGTTTTTTAAGATTGGACGAAGCTGCGGCGTGGAGAACCCACTGCCTTAAAGACTTAATCGGCGATCTCGGATGCACAATTGATGTTTCGATAGTCTCCCAAGGTGACGCAGCTCTCCTCCAGTGAGGTGCACTCGTCACCGGAAGAGTGGAATCGTCGAGAAAGAGCCTAGAATAGAGGAACAACACAACGTGTTTGCACACGGGAAACAAAATGAGAAAGATTAAACTTTTAGGAAGAAAACTGAGACTGAGAATCAGAGATATTTGAGCCGCAGAGAGATTGAGTGAGCCACAGAGAGATTGAGCGAGCTACAAAGAGAATGAGCGAGAGAGATGATTTTCTTACCTTTTAGTTTCCGGGAGAACCCTTTTATATCTTCTCCCAACGCTTCAACGTCTCTTCTTCTTCAATGGTAGGGAGGAACTCTTCGTGTTGAAGAGATCTCGTCAAAACCCCCTTCTTGAAGAGTCATCATTTTCCGTTCGCTTGAAGCCCTAATTTGACGAACAGATAGGGAAAAAGGGGGAAGGAGATTAAGTCGTCATAACTTGATAAGAGGATCCGGATCCGGAGCCGAACCCGGATACGGACACGGACACGGACACTGACACGGACACGGACACGGACACGGACATTGACACGGACACGGACCCATAACCTTACTCGGACTGTCATTTTTCCAACAACTTGTAGTCTCGGTGATGGATTATGTGATCACTCTGTCCAAATTTAAACCAGATGTATTATATTTGGACGAATTAACCTGCTATGCTGGGTTGGTCTCGAAAGGGTAAGGAGAGATTTTTGGTGAAAGGGTGACTTGAAGGGGCCATGTGCAATGAAAATGGCATAGTCGACAAATTGGAGAAAATATCACAGTTGAGCATGGTGCAAATAGGGCAACCTTCCCAAGAGAAAAGAGATGAGTGACATTCACGATAAAATGTTAAAAAGGAGCAGTGAGAAAGGATTGCCTTGCTGTATATAAAGAGATCCTTCAAACACTCTATCAGATATCCATTGGTGTGGGCCATCTAGGAAGCAAAAGAATACCATTGTCGTAGGCCCCAAGCTTATCTGCCTAAGAGATTATCCCGAAAACTCCAACTTACCCAGTCAAAATTTCAGCCAATCATTGTTACTGGGATTCCATATGATTGGTAGTCTCCCATCATTTATACTTTCGGCAAATTTTTTATGTCATGATTTTTGTTCAAGAACATTATGATTCAGTTGTTTAGCTTATAAAAAGACAATGTTGGATACTGGAATGAGAAATTAGTGCATTACGACAAATGTTCAAGATTTCGTAGGAAACATTTACGAAAATTCTATGATTATTAATGTCCACTAGCTTTGTGGTTCATATTCATCATATCATTATGTGTTTCAATCTGCGAAAATATGGAACTAATCCTTGTTTTAACAGTGACATTCTCTTTTTTAATTTTGTAATGTTGTAGGTTAATGTGGAAGGCACAGTATTAGAAAAAGACGCTCGAACTGGCCAATCAGAAGCCTGAAGTCCTGATGACCATCAGACTTACCTGTGGAATGGGGGATTCTATTTGCCGCTGGGATGTCCTCTCTGGTGCATGCGTTCCTACTTGTGGGAAGCCTGGGCTTGGCCAAGTATCTTGTGGGTGGTTGCCTGATGAATGAAGGGTATTGTCTGGCTTGACGGATAAGAGTGTCTGCATGTGGCATTTGGTTGTTGAATTTGATGGCAGATTATTACAATATGTACGGTAAATGAAATTTTGTTTCTTGAGAGGAAAACAAAGCACAAGAGGTTGGTTGAAGAGAGCAGCAATAATTTCATTTTCCAGTCTAGAAGTGATAAATGTTTGTTGTAAATCTTATAAATGAAGAGATTCATTTGTGGAGCATAGTTGGGAAATTTAACTTGTTGCCAAGGATAAAGGTCATAAAAGGACCTGATTTGTAATAAGCTCTTGCTTTGGTGGGTTTAAACAAGTTTTCATTGCCACTGCAAATGAGGATTCACAAGTAGTGTTTATGCTCTATTATCTGATGCTTCAATTTTCTTTTATATCCTAACCAATTATTAGGAAATATTGTTTCATATCTATGTATTATCTAAACTCCAACACCACATAGTTGTTGAATCTGAACTTGAAAAAAAAAACAGAGCTGTTAAATCTTAATATTGTGTTGTTAGTTCTGGCTTTGCAATCTGTTTATCTCTAAGATCGTGTGTTTCCAAGAAAACAAAAGTATTAGGTGGTAACTGATTTAGTAACAACAACATGTACTGTGAACATTACACTTGCTTTTGCAAGCAAAATTGGGTGAGCTTTTACCTGTGATTTCCCTCCCTGTGAGTTGATTTGTGAGTCTGCTGAGTCGACTTGGTATTTCAAGTGACTTGATTGCACTGTGGATGCGACTCCTGGTATGAGGCAAGTCCTCTCGACTTGAGCTGTGTCTGGCCATGTTCGGCCGAGTCTGACGGTTAAACCCACTCAACTCCATTGACCTGACTCATATTATATAACTGGGTTGGATGCTTCCTGGTATAAGAACCCTGCTTTTACCTCAATTTCCGGCCACTTCTCATCTTGTTTTGTCAGAGAATGGCATGTTAAAAACCTTGCATTCTTAGGCTCCCAGAAACCTATAATGGGAAGTTTTCTCTGTTAATCATGATGGTCACATCGCATTTTATGAGCTATTCTATATAAAGAGTAAGCATTTCTAACCTGTTGTTGGATTCATTTATCTTTTGAACATGCTTCCCCACTTGTGCTTGTGATTGTATTCCACTTGGAATCATGATCTCGAATTCACTTTACCTTGAAATAACAAGCCGTCATATGAACTTCCCTCTCTTGTTCTCTACCCTATCTAGTGTGTAGGAAATCAAGTCCTGGTAGTTCACAGTATGATATGGTTGCACACACCTCTTCTCTGTTTGTAGCACTCGTATTATGATTTTGAAGCATCATTTGTTACAAATTTAACAGAATTTCAGTGTTTATAATTCGTTGATAGCAATATATAGTATTTGTTTCTTCTGGCAGTGTCTTTTAAATGAATTTCAAAGTCCATAACTGATGTCTACATTAAGGACATTGGAAATCTGTTGTTTGTTAATATGCAATCTTTTTGCCTAGCGACTAATGTTTTGGCTAAAGGCAAATGGGAACCTCTAAAGATATTGGAGTTGTTAGAAGAGTGGAGTTCCTACAGCTTTACGAGTGCATGGTGAAGAATCCAGAATATCCACTTTACATGTCCCCAGCACAAGTCTCACTCAGGTTTTAGAGGCCTCCTTCATAATTTCTTTATTTGTATGCTGGGTAAAATAGCATGGCCACATTTTGGACGAGGCGCGGGAAACAATGCCTTTTGGATGGATCCTGTAGCTAAAGGTAGTGAGGTTCCAGTACTATTTATTTGAAAAGCTTGTGTGGATGTAGGTGTCGAAGGTCATGGTAATTGTGTGTTTAAGTTACAAAAAAGTAAGGTCTGCACTGGTTTGGATACAGAAGAGTTGTTTGGATTCTGGACTCCCCATGGCATGGGGTGCTTCTTATTTACCATTCTTGTCACCCATACAACTTGTCAATGCTGAAAAAATCAACATAAAACCATTGTTTGTAAGACAAGATTGATAACTCATTTTGTGTCACCCATTATTTCTTCTTTTCTTGTTATTAGCTCTGCAAAATAACAGGAGCAACTCGTTTTTTGTAGATTATATTTGCCACAGTGCTATAGGAGAGCTGTTAGAGGTGTTGCCTGGGCACTCTGGTTCTGCTAATTGTGCCAGTTTATACCCACATATGTTGGCATCGGCCAGCAATGGTTGTACAATTCATGTCTAGGGATTTAATCGGCCAAGTATGAAGAGGTAACAAGCTTGCAGCAAACGGGTGGCTCACTGTTGCAATGGAAGCCTTTGTGATTCACAATAAAAAGATCGAGTTGGTGACAGCAGGTACTTGATTCTTCCACCATACCCTGGTTGCCAATGTAAAAATCTCCATTCAGGCATGTCTGACTTGGCAGCTCATGGCAAAAAATGTGTAAATTAGAACGCTCTTTCTATCAGCCAATGAAGTGTACCATGACCAAATTGTAGTTTATCTTTTACATATTTCTTTCCTTCATTAAAGTTTCTTAGGCAGCATTGAGGTTCCTACCCTGGAGTTTGTGGATATGGTACTTCGAACCTGGGGTGGTGGGGGAAGTTTTTTTCACCGTAAAACTTTCATTTAGCTCTTTTTAGCCAGATCACTTGTTGGTAACTCTTTCTTTCAAAATATGTGTATATTAACGCTCTTCCAGTGGTAGTTTTTCACAGGTCTAGTATGTGGCTATGTATGGCCCATCAATTGTTAATAGTAGTTGGGTATACAGTCTCTGGTTTATGTCTTGTTTAATGTAGTTCAATTGATGGGGTCTGCTTAGTTAATGTTGATTTATATTTTATCCTTATATTTAGAATAAGAGTGAAGACCGGCCCGAAGGTACAAGAGAGTTGGCTATCACAAAAAGAAAAATTGAGAGCAAACACAGATGGTATCTTGTTAATCCCTTTTGCATCAATGGAGGTTACTGAAAAGAGGCTTCTTGCTTTATCTCTTCGAAGGAAGAGTAAATCCTCCTAAATGGATATATTCGTTATTTGATGAAATGTGCTATTTAAATATGGGTAATTGAAAATCAAATGCTGAGGATTAATCCAGTTAATATTTAAGCGTGAAGCCACCACTTTTCAGCTTTCTAATTAAAATTCCGGTTGAGGCAACAACTATAGTGACATTTGAAACAAAGGAGTAATGCCATAGCTGGAATACTGCTGATACTAGACATTTTCCACTCAAATTTTCCTTGTTGATTCACAACATTAAAAAATCATAAATACACTGTTGGAAACAATTGTCTGTATGGGGTTTGCGTGGAAGCTCTACAACGTCATGTAGCTTGCACTACTAAAATTAACTACGCTTTAGAACTTGGCAGTTTGTAGAAATTATCGGGATTCTTGATACGCAAGATTTGTAAATGAAACCCATTAATTCACCATCAAGGAACTAAGAAAACCAAAAGTAAAAAGACTGAAAGTAAAAAGACTCGTGTTTTCTTGAATTCCGTAAATGAAAGAGGAAACTTCATCGTCGAAATTGTGTCATGAGCCCTTAAACTTTATTACTTCAAGATTCGTCTCAACAAAAAAAAGGAAGAAAAAAATTGAAACAATTATACCAATCAGTTCTTCATTTTCTACAGAAAGATCAAAATGATCAGAATATTGTACATTGCACTTCACCAAAATCACTCTAGATCGAGCGAATTCTTTTTTACAAACAAAGAGAAAAGATTCAAGCGACCGTGACTCCACGATCTTTATTTCTATTCCTTACAAAGAACCTCGACGGCTTCGGATGGAAATTCCTCCGGCTGCAGTGAAGGTCATGAGTGCAGTTGGTCGACGGAGCGATGAGCCGAAGAAGAAGGGCTCTCAAAGCCATTCGCACTGAGTAGTACTCTTGGCCATTGACAGAGACCGCGAGAGCAGTAGTAGAAGCAGTAGTAGCAATGCTAGGATCAGTAGAATTCCTGCGTGTGTTTCTGTGGAAACTGCAGCGGAAAGAGCTGGGATGATTCATCAGCGAGCACATGCAGGTGCGCCGAGAAGGAACATTTTGGGGCCTCGCCGTGGACGAAAACGAAGAGACCATGGCTTCGATTGAAACTGGGTTTCTTGATTTCTGATGCACGAATCAGAGCAGAGCAGTGCGAAAAGAATTGTAAGACTGAGAGAGCTAACGAGAGAGGGAGTGAGTGAATGAGGTAGTTATAACTGATTACTCAAATGGAAATGACTATTGTTCTCTTAGTTTTCTTGGAAATTACTGAGTTAAACAGATTTAAAAATACAATTTTCTTTCTCTCTTCCATTTACTAAATGGTAAAGGGGTATTGTATTATATAGAACTGTCCATTTCCTTATATCAAGCTAAAATTTTCATCTTATACATATTATATATGCGAACCTTGCTAACCCGTTTGAACCAGAACGAGGACAACCCACATCAACTTCTGAACCAATATGCGAACCAGCAGATTGGGAGCCCTTGGCAGCATGTCTACTCTGGTGCATGCGTCCCTATTTATACTTGCTTTTGCAAACAAAATTGTGTGAGCTTTTACCCGTGGTTTAAATTTCCACCCTGTGGCTCGAATTGTGACTCTGCCAAGTCAACTTGCTTTCTCAAGTGACTGAATTGCATTGTGGGTCGAACTCCTCCTGTTATGGGGCAAGTCCCTCCGACTTGAGCTGGGTCTGGCCAAGTTCGGCTGAGTCTGAGGGTTGAAGCCACCCAACTCAGTTGACCTGACTCGAATTATGTACCTGAGTTTGATGATTAATCAGGGGAAATTAACCCTGCCTTTACCTCAATTAATTTCTGCCACTTTCTCATCTTATTTTGTTAGAATATCACATGTAAAGCCTTACATTCCTCCGCTAATTAAAGCGGTGGTCATTTTATGATCGAGCTATCCCTTTAGAGAGTAAACATTTCTAAGCTGCAATAATAGTTTCTTCTGGCAGTACTGCTGTTTAGTAATGTGCAATCTTTTTGTTTAGCGACTCATTTCCTAGAGAGAGGCAAATGGGAACGATGTTGGAGCTAGTTGGAAGAGTGGAGTTCCTACAGGTTCACAAGAGCATGGTGAGAAATCCACGTACGATATCCACTTAATTTGCAAGTCCCTAGCACAAGGCTCGCTCTGTTTTTAAAGATTTCCTCCATAATTCAATGTTTGTATGCAGAGGAAACTATATACGCCTTTTGAATGGATCCTTTAGCTAGAGATAGTGATGTTCGACAATGCTATCTATTTGTGAAAATAAGTGTCGAAAATCGTGGCTATGGTGTGAATAAGTCACAAAAGTTACAGGTGCAGTGTGTGGGAAGAGAGGAACAGAGGAGCTGTACGTAAGAGCTGTATAATTGAGTCTCGACTTCCATGCATAGCATCGGTTGCTTCTCATTTACCCTTCTTTTCACCAGTGTACAATTTCTGATCAATGCTGAAAATATCAACATAAAACTATTGTTTGTAGGACAAGATTGATAACTCATTTTTTGCCATTCATTAATTCTTCCCTTCCTTGTTATTAGTTCTGCAGAATCACAGGATCGAACTCATTGTTTGTAGATTTATGTTTGGCACAGAGCTACAGGAGAGGCGCTGTTAGAGGTGTTGTCTGGGCACCTGTTACCGTCAGCCAGCGCTGTGATATTTTTCCAGTTGTCTGTAGAGGGTTTGCGTGCAAGCTATGCAACATATACGTATCAAATTGCACTTGTAGAATCAACTACGTCTCAGTAGTACTTGGGCAGTTATATATATGATCGGGATTCTTGATATGCAAGTCTCGTAAATAAAACCCTCATGGATATAGTAATTAATTACATCTTGTGTTAAATGAGGAACTAATTAAGAAAACGAAAGTAAAAGACTTTCATTTAATTTTCTTGTTCCGTATTTGATCAAAAAGGAAAATTCCTCTATCGACATCGTCAACATTGTGTCGAAGTATGAGACCTTAAACCTGAATTAATATCACTTCAAGATTCGTCAAAAAAAAAAAAGAAAGAAAAAAAATTGAAACAATTATATCAATCAGTTCTTCATTTCATATGCAAAGATCAGAATGATCAGAATATTGTACATTTGTACTTCACCAAAATCACGCTCGATCGAGCGAATTCTTTTTTTCTAACAAAGAAAAGATTCAACCGATCGTGACTCCACAATCTTTATTGCCATTCATTACAAAGAACCTGGACGGCTTCGGATGGAAATTCCTCCGGCTGGGAAGGTCATGATCAGTGCCTTTGGACGGAGCGATGAGCCGAAGAAGAACGTCTCTCAGAGCCATTCGCACTGAGTAGTACTCTCGGCCATTGACAGAGGCCGCGAGAGAAGTAGCAGTGCTCGGAGTGGAATTCCTGCGCGTGTTTCTGTGGAAACTGCACCGAAAAGAGCCGGGATGATTTGTCGGCGAGCACATGCAGGTGCGCCGAGAAGGAACTAATTTATGGGGCCTCGCCGTGGACGAAAACGAAGAGGCCATGGCTTCGATCTGAAGGTGGGTTTCTTGATTTCTGATGCTCGGAGCAGAGGGGAGCGCAGGGAGTGGGAGAGTGAGTGAGTGAACTCCTTGTGTTAGCAGCCCTGAGGTATTTATAATAGATACTCAATACTTGAAATGGCTCTATTGTCCTCTAAGTTTTCGTGGAAATTACTGAGAAGGGCAACCGAACTCAGACGGCATACTCTCGTGGCAATTATAAAATCGTTAATGATCAGGTAAATTGCTTTTCTTTCTCTGTTCCATTTATTAAATGATAAAGAGGTATATATATATATATATATATATATATATATACTCGATCCATATATATCATATTTTCTCTCAATAGTCAGGCAAATTTAAGAGAAACTGATCATGTTGTGAGTCCTTATTTTTAAGAGTTTAATTTTATACTCATATTGTTTTGTACTTTCCTCGCTCTACGTGCAACGAACCCTCAAATTCCTGTCTGTAGGTGTCTTTGATGCCAATTTCATTGAGAACTGCAAGTCTCGCTTCAAATTTGATCTCTTTTTTAATGAAAAAAATAATTAAACAAAAATAATTTGAAGTCAGCTGGTTTAATTACTCATATTATCTTTTAAGAAAAAATAAGACCCTAAAATATTAAACTAAACACAGATAAATGCCACCGTCATATAAAAACAATCTTGGCTTGTTGACTCGTGCACTGCTTGGGCCCGGTAAGTTGCTACTTGTAACTTAACGTTGGCTTAGATTCCATCATTTTGATTTTTTTTCACACAAACACATATATGACTGAAGGCAGAGTACGTAGAAACCTATGCTGTTGATTGACTTAATGCATGCCTTAATGCGTTGCTAGCTAGGTTGCTAATTGGTATAGTATTGGCTTTATTATACACTTGGTTTTATACACGACAGATAATCTTGAGACATCACTAATTGAAACCAAGACATCATTAATTGAACCAGAATTATTGAAACCAAGGCATCATTAATTGAACCAAAATTATTGAAATCAAGACATCATTAATTGAATTAGAATTTTAACTTTTACAAAGAAAAGTTTCTATATATATACATTTTTGTTTGCCTTTTATGTGAATTAAACTAGAATTATAGAAACCAAGACATCATAAATTGAGATTACTCAAACCCAAATTTTTCATGATCTCCAACAAAAATTATGAAGTAATTAATGTATGTCGTCCGTGTTCTTATACAATGCATTCCCATTTATAAAAACGGAATCATAGATTTTGTAAAAAAGGGATATGACAGAAACTCCTCCGAGTTAATTGGGCGGATCGATTTCAACAGAAGTGATGAATAATCGTGGTCGCTGTCGCAATAAGAATCCGTTATCTCCATGAAATTGAGGGACTTCCAGCAAAGAGGGCTGCGAGAAGCTTCATATACCAGGATTCGCAGGCAGAGGGAACGGCTGTAATCCTCCTCTCTTCGAGATGGACCCTCTGGAATATTTTCTCCAGCAGTGAAAATCTCTCCACCTGTTCTCTTCGGTTCTCCCCTGCATTACTTGAATTTATCCGATTACCGAAAAACTGCTATTTTCATCCGACTCCTCTCCATTAATTCTTTCTTCTCCCTGTCCCTCTGTTTTTTTCTTGATCCGCTCCGATGAAACCCAGAGGAATCAGATCGCTCGTATTAATAGTACCAGAAGAGAGAAGGCCCTGTTTGGCTACGCTTTTCGTAGACTCGTTGCTATCGTCTTCCTCTTCTCTCCCCTCGCTCGCACGCACAATAGATTTCTTCTTTTCTTCTTCTACGCAATGAAGCAGACCAGCTTCCTACGATAGAAAAAAAGACAAAAAAAAAAAATAGATTTTTAGGAAAGATGAAAAGAGGTAGGCGGCGCCAGGCAAACCAAGGAGATAAATGACGTGACTCTTTTGTAAATAAAAGGGTATTATTGTGAGTATATATTTGAAAGCGGCTCTTTTGTTTTCTTCTTGACAAACATGATTTTCTGTTTTTCTATTTGATAAATCCCTTTAATAAATGTAACCAAGTTATCAAACATCATTTTCATTTTCTAAAGAGTTATTTTACAAAAAGTACTCTTTTAAAGAGTCTATAACAAAAAGAGTAATGCTAGATGCACCTAGCCCACATACATGTCTGACACACATTTAATCTAAGCCCTTAAAAATATAAAAAATATTTTTTATTTTATAAAACCATATATTTTAAAGGATAAACCCTGGGCATCAAGGGTTTAGATTAACATGTACCTGTACTGTCAGGATAGGTGCAGAAGCTAGCATTTTCCATAACCAAAAGCTCTATATCAAAGAGTTATTTTTTAAGTTTTTCGTTACTTTCAAATTTTGTACTAGTGGTTTTGCTTAATTATTATTGGCTTTTAATGCTTTAATACTAAATTAGCTTTATCCCATCATTGTAGTGGGCCTTAGCCGTTTAGAACTTTAGGGTAATCGTATGATGGTGAATATTAAAAATATTTATATAAAAATATTAAAATTATAAAATTCTCGGGGGTATTATAGAAGTGTTAATCTATTCCATCATGGTACTTAAAAAATTATAACTTATTTGATACTTGCTTCTTGGTCATGGGAATGGAAGAATAATATGGAATTGATAAATGAATCAACGATAAGGAATGGGAAAGTGGGCATATAATATTTGTAATTTTTATTTTGGCTAATGTACAATTATGGAAAATTGCCTCTTAAATGTGTATGTGATTTAATTACGGACATAGAGGCATATTGACTATTGCTTAATGAGGTAATTAAAAATAGATTTATTGGGTTTCATTCGAGCATAATAATTCATGTTAATAAATTTAAGACTTTTGCTTGATTTAATAAATATTCGCATATTCAATATGTTATAAAATAGTATTAATTGTTCATTAATAAACAATAGCAATAACAAAATAAAGCATACTATAAACTCGATTCATTTTACTATGCCTAAGTGAATACTCATACAGGATAAATTAAGCAGGTTAGAATCATAAGATCAATGATAAAAAATTATAAATATAAACTAAGAATATATATTTAATTTGGGGGAATAATATTGTAAATGTTTATATAATAACTATTAAAATCCTTTCTATTAATTTTATCAATTTGAATTATCGAAAAAAATAAGTAGAATATCATTTTTATAGTTATATTTACATGATATTTTATTGTGTTGGAAGTGGATTTTCAATAAGTAATTAGCAAATTAATCAATTAGGAAAATATGGAAAGTTAGAAATGCAAAAGGTTGATAAATTTACTATATTACCCTTATTTAAATGATAGAATGGTAAAAGCGGATTGGGAAGAACTATTTCTGTTTACATTCCGTTTATGAGACGGTAAAGCGGTAAACGGTAAAACAGTAATCCGATAATAATATTTTTGTTTCCATTGTGTTCTGTTTAATAATCAATCGGATGCTAGAACGGATAATTGGATACTGTCTACACCCCTACTAACATATTCTTGCGTATTGCGAATGCGAGAAGGATGATCAAGAGGATGAGATGGAATTTACTGACGAAGAGTGGCCCCTGGGAATGATACCAGCAGCTGCCTCTTCCATCGAGTGTCTAGAAAAGAAGATAGTCGAAATCAAAAATCAAAGAAAACAATCAAAATTAATCCATTTTTCTGGATTAATATTTGGTTCTTCCATTTTCAACAATTTTTTATTAGTTCTTTAAGTAATCAGATAATAATTGAAAAAGTTTTAAAAAATATAAAAAATTATTAAACTTTAAATAAATTGAAAAATTAAAAAAAGACTGAAGAAAAGAAAAATAATATTATGTGATTATGAATCACAATAAAATTACAGCACTACTTTATCCTTTAAGCAGTTCAACACCATATTATTTTCCATATTAGAGGAAAATGGAGAATTAGAAATAAAAAGGCTGATAAATTTACCATGTTACATTATTTAAACGGTAGAAGTAGAACACCAAAAAGGATTCTGAAGAGTTATTTCCGTTTCAGTTCCATTTATTAAACGGTAAAATAGTAAACAATAGAACGGTAAATGAATAATAAAATTTTATTTCCTTTTTATTCCATTTAATAGTCGGTCGGACGGTAGAACGGATAATTGGATACCGTTTACCCCTATAGGACGGTAAATGGATAATAATATTTTTATTCAGTTATAATGTATTTGCTCATTTTAATCTGTAAATTTTATTTTGAGCACTCTCTTGATTGATTCAATTTTGACTTTTGTATATATTGTAAATTAATATTTATATATGTAATCTATCTGTATAGAAATGCAATAAATAATTTCTATTTTCTATTATTTCTTGCTAATATGATAATCGTCTTCTTTATTTCTCACCTAGTTTCTACTCCATTTCGCATTGTGGACCGGATCTATTAGTAAATTAGTCGGGTTGGACCTGGTCTGGTTTAAAGAAATACACTTGAAAAGAGGAAAACGTTTGGCGTTGGAGTTAGGCAAGATTCAAACCAAAGACGCCTCAAACACCATTTTCTTAAGAGTAAGAGCCTATCCAGCTGATATCAAAGCTGTTTTTATGATTTATTATGAATAATTTTCTAAATATTTACAATGTAACCTTCACCATTGGTTTAACCCAATCCAACCGGTTGCCAAAACTGGACTTACTACTGCTTAGGTGGCGGTTGGGTTTTTAAAATTGGTCCAAACCAAAATGTCCACTTGGAATGGACTCCATTCAAAATTCAAACCACTAAGAGCAATATGACGCGCCTAGGGGCCCACATATTATCAATAGGTAAATAGGTGACCTATTTTACTATTGTACCTCTACTTTTTTTTTTTTAGGAAAAGACATGTTCACTTGAGTTTTTCAACTTGATCCGTTAATAAGAGCCATTTTTTCTCAAATTTTATTATATATATATATATATATATATCTATTATTTATTCTCCAAAGTTTGAGGTCTTTATCTTTTTTCGTAGCGGTAATCTTGTGAAATAAAATTCTTAGCTATTCTTAAAGTTTTATTATCAGACTGATTTATTTATAACATTTATCTCAAATTAAATTTATTTTATTTAACTATCATTAATAAGTTTTAGTCTATTCTAACTACCCATTTATATATATATATATATATATATATATATATATGTCACCAAATAATTAGAGTTTTATATTTTTGATATTGCAGGCGTTATGTATAAGGCAATCCCCAAACCGTTATACATAAGAGTTAATATAACTAAGATTTATGAATTAGGAAGCTTAAGTGCCAAGCAATCCCCAAACTGTTTCAGCCGTTAATTTTTTTTCCCACGAGACCCAAAATAATCTCCCTAAGTAACTTACATTTGCTCCTCGTGGTAGCCGCGTGAAACTTTTCAGTTATGTGCATGTCTTAAGAAGATACTAGCTGTCAATCTTCCTTGCATCTGTGTGAAGTGGTCGAGATCGGACCAGCTGGAATCTCCCACTTCTTTGGACGTCATAATTGATACTAATGATTAGAATCTAATATTAGTACCTAATTTTGATTGATCACTGTAAAAATCATGAACTCGTACGTAGAATCAAATTAATCAGATCATATTAACAAATGACTTGTACGTTACTTCATTCAATATTAATTACTTGGAGGATACATTTTGTTTCGGCAAATCAAGGAATGCTTCATTTAATGCATTCTGCGTGGGTACCGATAGTTTCGGAAGTAATTAATGAATAGTAACCCTATACATATCAGTACTACCCTTGTTTCCAGTTCTTGATCACTCGGATCAGTTGCTCACTCTGATCAGTTGCTCACTCTGATCAGTTGCTTACTCCGATCAGTTGCGATGAGCTCTTTGGGGTCTCGTTCTTTGTTCCATGAAGCGTTGCAGGGACCTGGGCTTTTATCACGCCACAATGTGGAGATGAAAGCCTACGGCTCCCCCTGCAAGGAGGAGAAACAAGACTCAAAGCTTATTTCCAGTTCCGGGCATACAAATCCATGGAGGTCCGGCGTCTCTCTGAGGAAGGCGGCGTTACTAGCGAGACATTACCGATGGGGTACCCAGTCCTGAGCTTCTGGCAATACATGATGGAGATTCTGACAAGACCCCAAGATTTTGAGTGCTGGCTCACCGACAATATCCTCTCTACCAGGGGGTTGTTGCCGGAGACCCAAGATTTGTTTTGGAAGGGAATGTCTCGTTTCGTTCTCCAGATGATCAGGGAAGCTCTGAACAGGGGGTTGTTGCCGGCGAGAGAAACAGAGGAAGTATGCACCGTCTGCATGAGCGACTTATCTCTCGGGGAAGAGGCTGCAAAAATGCCCAGCGGTCACATCTTTCACCATGAATGTATTGTTCCATGGCTGGAAACCAGCCATTACTGTCTCATTTGTAGATCGGAGATTCCCACTGACATGATTCAGTGATCACGTATTTACTGATTTTATATATAAAATCTCTTTTGGGGCATTCTTTTGATTGATTCAATTTTGCCTTCTGTATATGTTGTAAGTGATGTAATCCCTCTGTACATGAGAAATGCATTAATGAACAGTTTTTCTTATATTTGTGAATATAATCATCGTCGTCTTCTCACCACTCTGTTTCTGCTCCGTTTGCCGTAAATTTTTGGGGAAGGCAATTCCGAGTTAACTCGGGCAAGTGAGTGCAACTTAGTTACCCATGTGCCATGTGGCAACTGAAACTCTACTGTAAAGTGCTACGTAATCACGAAACAGTGCTACTTCCCGCCAATTTTTCTCTGGGAACTCGAAATCTTCCCAACTTGTTGCTCCTGACTTGGGAACTGTCGCTTCTTTCGATATTGACTGTTCGGATGCTTTGGCTAAAGCCATTTCCTCCTTGCTCAGTAGCATTATCAGGGATTTTCAATGCCTGAGCGGAGAATGTTGGCAAGAGCCAGGACCAGTTGTCAGCGGCGCTAGATCGTCTAATGGGTGGTACGTTTTGTTTGTCTTCGGGTGATTATTTCTATTTGATTGAATGATTTTTTTTTTGTTTAGGATTTATTCTTTCCGAGATGATTGTGGTGTTTGTTATTTTTTTTTTCCATATTTTTTCGCTCGTTTTGAGAGGCTGGATTTTGGTTGATATGTTTGTATTTGATAACATCCTAGGAAAAAAGGTTTTTTTTAGGAATGAGTGTGCGGAATATTTTGTTTAATACCCAAGTTAATGATAGTTGAAACACTCAATTATTTGCAGTCTTTCCTACAAAAAATAATTAGGATTAACTTATTTAGATAAGCATTCATCTACTTGTGTATTTTAGTCTTCTCCAACCGTAGCATCTGGGAAGTAATACAGTGTCTTGGATAACTGGAGATGAGGCACTGACTCTATGTTAGCTGCACTTCCAGGGTCAGAGACTGCAGCAACCCTTGTATTGATGTGCATTCATCCCAATCCTCCTGCACCTGTTCACTTGATTTGCTCCTAAAGTGTGAGATGTCTTTCTTGAATAAAGATTAAAGTTTTCATAGTTTGTGATCCTTAATAGTTGTATTATTTTTTACAACCACCGCACATGGAGAAGATAAAGCATAACAAATAGCGAAGGGTGCAAGTTGATGTCATTACTGCACGTTGGAATGAAGTTGTCAACTGTGCTGGAATTGGACATCCATTCTGTGGGAGTTGCTAGCGTGTCCTCCCTGACTGGAAGTAGATTGGAAGACATTTTCTCTTTCTTGTTGTGGTGGTTGGTGATGGTTGCTGGCATTGGTTGTTCTGTACTTATTTCTCATTCCTCTTCTACTTACTTAACTGCAAACCGCTTCCAATGAAGGAGTAGAAATGGTCAATTGTGTACGTCATTGAAGTATTATATGAATGGAATTCCAAAGTCTTGGTGCCAATTCCTCTACTGAGAGACGAAGATGGCGAGACTTGGGAGGAAGATTTCTTAACATGCGACATGTCCGTTGAGGGAGTTAAGCTATTTCATTTTACAGCAAGTAATTGGATGGTTGAAACTTCAAAAGGATTTCTATGGTATGGAGACTGGGGTTGTATGGACATCCTGGGCCGAAATTGCGCATCTACAAGCAAAAGCACACCAGTCCAAGTATGGGTTCCCCCACCTGAGCAGCATGTAAATTGAATTTTGATAGATCTCCGCCACATGTTTTACTAAATCTCACCTAAGTGGTCCACTTAACTCAAACGTCATTATTTCATGGTGTAAAGGTGATTGTCGGTCCCAGTCAGTGCCGCCAAAATAATAATCTTCTCTTGGTGAAGTTAAAACCAAATATAACACTTAATTTTCTTCTCTCTTTCTCTTCTCGTCTGCTCCTTAAATAGAGACTTGGGTTACATATCATTTCATGGGATTGTAGGGGACATAGATCCTGATTTAAGGGGACACATTCCCTGATTTCAGGTTCCACTAGTATTACTATAATAATATATATTCCACTAACATTTAATATACGTAGTAGAACCTTTTTGTGACCTACGTGGCTTTTGATGAGGCATAGGTCTATCTTTAATGAAGTGTGTGATTTAGTTTATGTTGCAGTAAATTGAGAGCATGCATTTAGAGGCTCCAATGAAAAAACAGATGAATTAGCAAAATTGGGGGTCCAAAACCAACAGTTATTTGGACTCCCTAGTCTACCGAGGTAATCAGATATTAGGCTTTGTAACTCTTTTTGATGAATTAATAAAATCACACTTTTCAAAAAAAAAAGGGAAAAATTGCAGGAGAGGATATAATTTATGGATTTAAAATCCTCCCCTCAACTCAGTTTGCTTGAGTGAAAAGATCCCTCTCTCTCTCTCTCTCCCTCCCTCGCTCGCGCTCTCTCCCTCTCTTGCCCTCTCCCTCGTCTCCTCTCCCTCTCCTCCCTCCCCTCCCCTCCCTCCCCTCCCCTCTTGCCCTCTCGCTCAACGCAGTTTGTTTGTGTGACTAAAAGATACTTTCTTTTATGGTGATGGAATAGAAGTGCTACATTTTGTGACACATTAGTTTTTGTTATGGTTAATTTGTCTCGTTGCTCGAGGCAGGTGTTGGCAAGCACATCATGATAAGTTATGGTTAAAACAGTTTTCAAATAATGGAAGATATTTGGTCTCATTGTCTGGTGATGCTATTACATGAGAGGTAAACTTGTTGACTCATTTGTAGAAGGGGAATGTTCAACTACTTTGCAAGGGTAGTGGTTATTCTGTCATTTTACCTGCTGTATATCCATAACTTTGTTGATGTCCACTTACTTTTTTGGGTGTTCCTTTCTTGAGTTTCTTTTTTGGGAGTTTGAATGCAAATGTGCAGATTGGCTAAAAGTATTTACTCTTTATCTTTTTTTTTTAAATCGGCTGCTTTTGTTTCAAGTATTGATTTGTCTCTGCTGTAAAAAAAGAAGATTTTCCTGCAGTTTGTTTCCCTTCTTTTTTAATGAATTTAGAACGCTCAACTGTTATAAATAGTACAAAGTTTTGAATTCTTTAAAAAAATATTATGATTTTGAATCATCATTCATTACAAACTTAACTGTATTTCAGCATCTGTAATTCGTTGATAGCAATATATAGTATCTATTTCTTTGTCTTTTAAGTGAATTTCAGAGTCCATAACTGATGTCTACACTAAGGACATCGGAACTTTGCTATTTGTTATTATGTTATCTTTTTGTCTAGCGACTCATTTTCTGGCTAGAGGCATATGGGAACCTCTAAAGATGTTGGAGCTGTTAGAAGAGTGGAGTTCCTACAGCTTAACGAGTGCATGGTGAAGAATCCAGAATATCCATTTCGCAAGTTCCCAGCACAAATGACATGTCTATCTTCTAGATGCAGCGATTTTCGATGGTGGAGAGACGATTTCCGGCCAAAGTCAGGTGATTCCCGACGAGAGCTCGCTGGAACCTAGTATAGCGTAGAAATCAGCAGAATGGGACATAGGAAGTTCCGATCCAAATCAAAAGAGCCGTCCGAAAATGAAATCGAAGGGGAAGAGAGGGTAAACACCTTAAATGGAAATCCAGAGCTGCTCGAAAAAGAAATTGAAGGAGAAGAGATGAACGGAAATGTCTCAAATGAAATCATCGAAGCCCCGAATGAAATCCGCGAAGGAAATCCAGGCGAAGACAATGGATTAGACCAAGCAGGAAGGGAAGAACACCAGCAAAATGGTGAAGAAGAAGCTAGGGCCTCTAGAGGCGCAAACCCAGTAGGAGAAGAGATAAACGGAAACCCAAATAGGGTTTCCGAACCAGTAGAGAATGACTGGCACCTCGTCACAGGAAGAAGAAGAAGCGTAAGCGTACCTCTGAAGTCCAGCTCAATCTGTGACGCGGACTGGACACTAAACATCGAAGAGTGGAACGACAGATCTGGAGCGAACCCAAGACGAAGCTTCAAAATCTCCACCTCCAGAGGAGATAAACGATCCTTCATACGAATACCAGCGTCAATCAAGGAGGAGTGCAGAGCCCTAATGCGTGAACTCCTCAACCACGGTAATCCGAAGAGGGATATTCGGTCATTCAGCCTGAAAGACGAGACCATATCACTGATTGTCTCTATATACCCAAATCCCGTCTTCAAGATAATCCAAAAAAAAGGAGACCAAACCGTGGCAAGGATACGCATACCTGATAAATCTCTTGGCGACTCAGGATTATCGATTTGGATGAAGACCCTCGAGGTTTTAGAAACCATGGCGGCTGAGACGGAGCATCCGAACGCATCTACATCTCTGAACTTGCCAGAAAAGGAAGCACCTTTACCCCCACAGAGGAGGAACGACCAACCTACCCAAGACTTGGAGTCGATTTGGGCGCGGGGAGAACAAATCTTGCAGGAATCACTCGTAGTCTCCGGCATGACTCTACATGAGTTAAAGGACCACGCCGAAAAGATCAAACTCCTCCTCGGCCTCAGCTACGAGCCGAAGCTCTCCAACATAGGAAAAAAGTTAAATCTGGTATGGCTACAATCGGACGAGGTTGTTAGACTCACGATGGAGAGATGGAAAGAAATTTCAGACAAGGAAGGAGTCACAATGCGACCCTGGAGAAACTCAGATAAAGGGGACGGAAGCTTTTGGCTTCGCATTTATGGTCTTCCACTGCAGTTATGGGAGGAAGGACTCTTAAATAGGATATTAAAGGAGTTCGGGAAACTTCTTAGGCTCGACGAAAAAACCAAATCGGGAGCATCCCTTCTAATGGCTCGCGGTTTAATCCAGCACGGGATTAATTGGCCCCATGGAGGCATAGTCAAAATCCGGGTCAGGGGTTAAAATCTTTTCCCTGATTGGTATACCGGAATCGGAAGGAGAGCCACCGGAGCTGGGGAAGGAGACGCCGAACCTGGAACCCGGACACGAACGAGTTGACTCGCCACCCAGTGAGTCAACTCAGAGCGAAGGAGAACAGACTCGTGATTTCTCTTTCAGGCCGTGGGGACAGACTGAAGTAGACCCACCCATCCAATTAATCGAAGCCGTGCAAGAGGCAGATCCAAGAAACCCGGGAAGAGAGGGAGAGGTAAGCAGAAACTTTACATTCCATTTAAATTCTAGCCCCCTACCGGATCCGTCATGCAGTCCCATCCATTGGGACTCTGCAAGAGCTCAACCGAGTGAAGAGGAAACCTGGCAGACGATGCAGGCACCTGTGGTCCTCTGGAAAATCGATTCGCGCCTCTCCTTGACCCTCAGTCACAAACTTTTCTCGAGAGGAGGACGGAAATCTTGCACCAACCTGGAGTAAATGAGCCTAACCGAGGCACCTCAATAAATCTCCATGTCCATTCGGGAGAAATCACCCGAGCACCAAACCAAAGTAGCGCACCCCTGAGAGAGATGGCTCCCCCTGTTCGCACTTACCATCGCCAAAACCACAGTCCAGCCGCTT
Organism: Aristolochia contorta; assembly: GCA_022405105.1. Lineage (NCBI taxonomy): Eukaryota > Viridiplantae > Streptophyta > Magnoliopsida > Piperales > Aristolochiaceae > Aristolochia > Aristolochia contorta. The sequence continues at coordinate 203,205 of JAHZSQ010000064.1, read as the reverse complement.
ACTCCTCCGACCGTGAGGATACCGCCTCTTCAGAAAGATGTAGGCCCATTTTCCGGCACCCTCCTCCCCCTCCTCAGTTCCCACCTCCTCCCCCTTCGCCCCAATCACTACGGGAGCAGTATGATGAACAATACGAAGAGGAGATGGAGTTGAACTATGAATGGCCCCCAACCCAGCAACAGCAGAATCGGCCTCCAACTCAGCAGCAACAGATTCAGCCTTTGGGAAGAAACTTTCACCGTCCTACACAGAACTACCAAAGGAACAGAGCTCGGACTCGCATGCATGACCCCTCTGAACTTGCCCCTCTCACCTCGGTCTCGGACCCAGCAGTCCGATCCTGGATTGAGAGCATGGGTACAAATGTTGGTCGTCGATCTGATGAATATTGGAGATTGATCCTGCGTGTTGCACAAATTATGGAGGAATTTCGACTAGCAAGAATGGCTGCAGCTTCCGGAATCCATCAAGTTAATGCACCAAGAGGCAGGGGAGCAGCCAACTGTCGTGGAGTCCGTAGGAACTATGGACGTTTTTGATGTAGCTTCTTTCTTGGAATGTAAGAGGGTTAGGCGGACCCCTTAAAAAAGCCAATGTGAAAAACATTTTGTACGGAATTGTAATTTTGCTAGAAACTAAATTATCCAATGTATCCAATGCAGTCATCAATGAAATTGCGTGTTTTGATAAGCCTGAATGGAAGTCTATTGATGCATGTGGCACATCTGGTGGACTTTTAATCTTTTGGGACTTGAGTCTTATTGAAGTGGAAGACTACGAACCAGGTGCATTTTGCCTAGAGTTAAGAATTAAAGATAAAGTGCAAAAATACACATGGAATTTAGGGGGCATTTATGGCCCGAGCACCTACCATGGCCGTAATCAATTTTGGGATGAGCTTGGGGATTTAATGTGCAGGTGGGTTGGACCTTGGATTTTGGCAGGAGATTTTAATGCCATTCAGTTTTGTAATGAGAAGAAGCCTCCGGCACAGTCAATTACAATGACTATGAGGAAGTTTAATCATTTCATAGATGAATTTCACCTTGTAGAAGTCCCCACATCAGGGAAGAGATTCACATGGAGTAACAAACAAGAACAACCAACCCTGTCTAAACTAGACAGATTTCTGGCCACCCCTGAATGGCTAGGGTTATATAGGGACTCCATGGCACGGGTCATGAGTAAAGTGGTCTCGGACCACTGGCCAATACTTTTGGACACAAATATGTGCCGGTGGGGGAAGAAGCCCTTTAGAATCGAGAATAAATGGCTGGCAGATGACTCATTCAAACAACAATTGGCACCTTGGTGGAATGAAATACATTGTCCTAGTAGCCCAGGCACATCAATAATCCCAAATAAACTGAAATCGCTGAAAGGCAAAATTATCCAATGGGCCAGACAACAGAAGGCTACAGAGGAAGCCCAAAAAAGATTGCTTAACATCCAAATTGATTGTCTTGACCATGTTGAAGAAGACAGAACTTTAGCCCCAGAGGAAAATCAGGATAGGAGATGCTCTTCAAACCTTCTGAGCCAACTCATTTACAAAGAAAACATATTCTGGAAACAGAGAGCTAGATACAGATGGCTCAAGGAAGGAGACTCTAATTCGGCATTCTTCCACTCAGTAGCATCCCACAGAAGGAGAGTTAATAGAATAAGTTCAATGAAAGTCAATGGTGAAATCATCTCGGACAAGGAGGGGATAATTGAAAACGTTGTATCCTATTTCCTCGAATTATATAAAGATGAAGGTTGCAGACCGTGCGTTGAAGGGTTATCCTTCCCAAATCTGAACCTAGAACTCAGCTTGGGCCTAGAGGCCCCCTTCTCTCTTGAAGAAATCAGACAAGCAGTCTCCTTGATGCCAAAGGACAAAGCCCCTGGCCCAAATGGACTTAATGGTGAATTTTTCAAAGAATCGTGGGAGTTTATGGAAGGGGGCCACGTTAAGCTTTTTGAGGATTTCTACGAGAACGGTATAACACATCAATCAATTGGAGCCTCAATCATTGCCCTAATACCTAAAAAAAGAGTGGACCAAGTGAAAGACTTCAGGCCCATCAGCCTAGTATCAGGGGTGTACAAAACCATCGCTAGGATCCTAGCAAATAGACTAAAAGGAGTCCTTAACCAGATCATCAGCAAAGAGCAAAGTGCCTTCATAAAATCTAGACAAATTCTTGATTCAGCAATGTTCGTGCATGAAGCAGTTGATCTATTTACAAAGAAAAAAAAGTCGGTATACATGTTAAAGCTGGACTTAGAAAAGGCTTTTGATAGAGTCAACTGGAGGCATCTAGATCTAGTTATGAAAGCCATCAGGTTCGGCCTTAGATGGAGAAGATGGATATTTTCCTGTGTCTCCTCGGCTAGGTTCTCCATCTCCATCAACGGGGGTCTCTTTGGATATTTCAAGAGCTCTAGAGGAATTAGGCAGGGAGACCCACTCTCTTAGGCAACTCGTGGCAACAGGGTGGCTAGAGAACCCATTTCAAGATGAGACTCCACCCATTGTCCAATTCGCAGATGATATGATGGTGTTTTGCGAGGGCTCCCACCACCAAATTCAGAAACTAAAAGCTGGCCTGTCCCTAATGGAGATGTCAACAGGGCAAAAAATAAATTGGAGGAAATCATCCCTTATGGGGATAAACATTCCCCAGAATTCATTAGAAGAGGCCGCCAGAGAACTTGGATGTAGCGCTGGAAAATTCCCATTTACACACTTAGGTTTCCCTGTGGTGCAAGGGAGACTACACAAGAAAATATGAGACCCCACCATTGAGAAGCTGAGAAGTAGGCTCACGGCTTGGAAAGGAAAGCACCTTTCAAAGGCTGGAAGGTTGGTTCTACTTCAATCGTGCCTACTTGGGATCCCTTCATATATGCTTTCTTTTATCCCATGCCCCAAAGGGATAGCAAATGAAATTGAAAAAGTTATGAGGCAATTCCTATGGAAGGGCACCAACAACGAATTTAAATTCCATCAGGTCAAATGGGAAGAAGCTTGCACACCAAAAACCTATGGAGGGCTAGGAATAAGAAGGATAAAACTATATAATCAAGCTCTTCTCATGAAGTGGTGTTGGAGATTAAACCAGCCCAGTCCACCCCTATGGGCAACCTTCCTACGTTCCAAGCTCTCAATCTCAGAATCTGAGTGGATCCTAGGATGGCACCCAAGTGACTCCTTATCCCCAATTTGGAAGCACATCCACAATCTTTGGGAAAACTTCAGGGACATGTCCAGATTTCTTCCAGGAAAAGGAAACAAAGTGGATTTTTGGACCGACCTTTGGATAGAAGACAGACCTATCCGTCTCTCTTTCCCAGAATTATATAGAGTTACAAGAAATCCTCAGACAAAACTTAAGACACTCTTGGAATGTAGAAATGGGAGAAACTTCGATTGGAGTAATCAATTTCGGAGGGAACTAAGAGATAATGAAGCCTCTGAATTATCTCAATTGGATCAGCTTCTATCTAAGTATTTCTTTGATACCCTCAGTGAGGATAGAATTTTATGGAAACACAGTCCAAATGGTGAATTCACGGTCAAGGCCACATACGTTGCCTTGGAAAACTTAGAGCAAAGGGACCCTCACCCGGCAAGGTGGGCGTGGAAGCTCTCTTGCCCACCAAAAGCAAAATTCTTTATATGGACAACACTCCACAAAAAAATACTCACAAGGGAAAATTTATCCAGAAGAGGAATGACACCACCCTCAACTATATGCACTTTCTGCAATGACAATCTGGAAACCTGTGACCATGTGTTGGTGCAATGCAATTATGCACAGGAAATGTGGAATCACTTCTGGTCCATGTTTCGCTTTGCCACTCCTAACCCAACCTTCCAAAGTCTCCATGGCATCATTGAGCACTGGTTAAGTCTCAAGCTGCCTAGGAAAGGGAAAATCATGTTTGAAGCATGCATCTCCTTCATTCCATGGTGCTTATGGGAAGAAAGGAACAATAGAGTATTCTCAGCGAAGGAATTGGAGCCTGGTCAGCTAAAGGAACTCATTTTCGGAAGAGTTCTCTAATGGATCAGTGCATTACCGGAAATGCAAAGCCTGAAGGGAATCAATCTGAGAGCATCATGGGACAGAGTCGTAAATCTGGCCTCCCCACAACCTGAATCGTCCATTGGGCACCCCCACCTCTTAGAACCATCAAACTAAATGTAGATGGGTCTTCCAGGGGCAACCCTGGCCCAGCAGGGTATGGGGGTGTCTTTAGAGATCACAATGGCCAAATACTTCTATCTTTTGCTGGACCACTGCCTAGCACAGATTCGGTAGTTGCTGAAACAGTAGCAATGCTACAAGGGCTAAAAATATCCAGGATAAGCTTAGCGGTGAACTGGAAGCCGAAGGAGACTGTTTGAATGTGATTAATTGGTGCAACAGAATAACTCATCCTCCTTGGCGATTAGTGCCTCACTATAGGGAAATCTGGGCCCTTGGCCGCATTACATCATGCAAATGGACACATGTCCCAGGAACCACAAACTCGATTGCAGATTCTCTAGCCCGCGAGGGAGTTTCACTAGTTCAAATGGAAGTGAGAGATCCCCCGTAGAACCATACTGGATTCGGAATTGTAATCCCAATTTTGCATAAATGAAATCCAAATCAACCTCTTCAAAAAACAAAAAAAAAGTTCCCAGCACAAGTCTCACTGAGGTTAGAGATCTCCTCATAATTTCCTTATTAGTATGTTAGGTGAAATAGCATGGTCATACTTTGGACGAGCCATGGGAAACAATGCCTTTTGGATGGATCCTGTGGCTAGAGGTAGTGAGGCTCCAGTGCTATTATTTGTGAAGCCTGTGTGGAAAGAAGTGTCGAAGGTCATGGTAATTTGTGTGTTTAAGTCACAAAACGTAAGGTCTGCACTGGTGTGGATATTGAAGAGAAAGGAACAGGAGAGCTGTAAGAGCTGTTTGGAGTCTGGACTCCCTATTGCAAGGGTTGCTTCTTATTTACCTTTCTTCTCACCTGTACAACTTGTCAATGCTGAAAATATCAACATAAAACTATTGTTTGTAAGACAAGATTGATAACTCTTTTTGTGTCATCGAGTATTTTTTCTTTTCTTGTTATAGCTCTGCAAAATAACAGGTGGAACTCATTATTTGTAGATTACATTTGCCACAGTGCTACAGGAGAGCTGTTAGAGGTGTTGCCTGGGCACTCTGGTTCTGCTGATTGTGCCCTGTTCATACCCATATATGTTGGCATCAGCCAGCGATGGTGGTACAATTCATATATGGGGATTGTAGAGGCCAAGTATGAAGAGGTAGGAAGCTTGCAGCAAAGGGGTGGCTCGCTGTTGCAACGGAAGCCTTTGTGATTCAAAATAAAATGATCGAGTTGGTGACAGCAGGTACTTCGATTCTTCCACCATACCCTGGTTGCCGATGTAAATTCTCCATGCACGCATGTCTGACTTGGCAGCTCATGGCAAAAAAAAATGTGTAAAGTTTAGTGCTCTTTCTATCTGCCAATGAAGTGTACCATGACCAAATTGTAGTTCATCTTTTACATATTTCTTTCCTTTATTAAAGTTTCTTAGGCAGCATTGAGGTTCCTACCCTGGAGTTTATGGTTATGGTACTTCTAGCTTGGGGTGGTGGGGGAAGTTTTTTTTCACCATAAAACTCTCATTTAGCTCTTTTTAGCCAAATCACTTGTTGGTAACTCTTTCTTTCAAAATGCATGTGCATATTAACGTTCTTCCTGTGGTAGTTTTTCACAGGTCTAGTATGTGGTTATCTATGGCCCATCAATTGTTAATAGCTGTTGGGTCTAGTTTGTCTTGTTGAATATAGTTCAATTGATGGGGTCTGCTCAGTTAATGTTGATTTATATATTTTAATCTTATATTTGGAAGGAGAGTGAAGACCAGCACGAAGGTACAAGAAATTTATCACAAAAAGAAAAATTGAGAGTAAACACGAGATGGTACCTTGCTAATTCCCATTGCATCACTGTGAGGTTACTGAAAAGATGCTTCCTGTTATATCTCCTCGAAGGAGAGTAAATCCTCCTTAATGGATATATTCGTTAGTTGATGAAATGTGCTATTTAAAGGGGTGCAACTGAAAATCAAATCATGAGGATTAATCCAATTAATATTTTAGCGTGAAGCGACCACTTTTCAACTTTCTAATTGAAATTCTGGTGCTGCAACTATAATAAATAGTAATGAATTAAAGATATTATTTATAACTTATTAGGAATTTAAATAGGGTATATGTCATGATAGGATAAACTAATTGAAATAAGATGAAAATTATGTTGTGTATTTGTTAATTATATTGTTTATCTTTGTATAATTTTTTAATTATGAATTATAATTTGTTTATTTTTGTATGACGAATGTTTATATTTATAAAACTAATTGACATTTTTAAGAAAATGAAATATTTTAAAACTTAGATTAATAAATACTACCTTAATTAGTTAATTATGAATTTATGATGTATGAACTATCATCTATGATTATGACTCTATGAGACCATGAGTCAATAGAATAATGACTTTGCGGTTGGGTGTGCGAGTCGTGCACTTGGTCTCTCACAAGAGTAAAATATTATATTTTTGGGGTTATGTGAAATATAGTATTTTACTCTCTTGTGGGAGAGGAAGTGCATGACTTGCGCACCTAGTGCACGAATTATTATTCGAGTCAATATATATTGACTTTTAATAATTACCAAAAATATAAAATATTCAAATTTTCTCTAAACTTTTCAACTCTACAAATTTTTATGTTAAGTGATATAAAAACATATTGGAAAGATATTAAGGTTATGCATATGAAAAATAAAAAACTTATGGTTCAACTAAGTCGATATATAAATTTACCATATTAACTATTTCTGTTTCCGTTTTGTTTATTAAACGATAGAGCGGAAAAAGGTAGAATGGTAAACGGATAATAATATTCTATTTTTGTTTTGTTTCGTTTAATAGTTTAATAATCAGTCGTTTTAGCGGGTAATTGGCTCCAGTTTACTGCCTACTTTGGGGGAAGGGCGTAGCACGCATAACGAGCGGGAACTTAGGTTAGATTCGAAATCAGGATTAATAATTTTACGTGTGCTTAACGGTCCCATATAAATTAGAACCCAAAAAGGCCCAATCACTGGATTTACTTCGTCGGTTGGGTAACGTTAGAGTTTATTCAGCCAGCGGATTGTTTAGAATTGCCGGCCAAATTTGATTCCGTCGGCGGATGGATTGTGCCGGTGGAACCAATTTTTTTAGCAGTGAATGCTCTTTTTAACAGCCAATGAAGTGTACCATGACCAAATTGTAGTTCATCTTTTATGTATTTCTTTCTTTCATTAAATTTTCTTTGGCAGAATTGAGGTTCCTACCCTTGAGTTTGTGGTTATGGTTCTTGGAACTTAGGATGGTGGGGAAGTTTTTTCACCGTAGAACTCTCATTTAGCTAATTTTAGCCAAATCACTTGTTGGTAACTCTTTCCTTCAAAATATATGCTCATTAACATTTTTCCAGTGGTAGTTTTTCACAGGTCTAGTATGACGTGGTTGGTAGTTTTCACAGGTCTAGTATGTGGCTATCTATGGCCCATCAATTGTTAAAAGCGGTTGGGTGTACATAGAGTTTGGTTTAAGTCTTGTTGAGTGTAATTCAATTGATGGGGTCTGCTCAGTTAATGTTGATTTTCAGTTAATGTTGATTTATATATTTTGACCTTGTATTTAGAATGAGCTGGGTGAAGACCAGCCCCAAGGAACAAGAGAGTTGGTTATCACAAAAAGACAAATTGAGAGTAAACACGAGATGGTATATTTGCTTATTCCCTTTGCATAACTCGAGGTTACTGAAAAGACGCTTCTAATTGGTCTATCTCGTCCAAGGAGAGTAAATCCTCCTAAATGGATATATTCGTTAGTTGATGAAATGTGCTATTTAAAGAGCTGCAACTGAAAATCATATCCTGAGGATTAATCCAATTAATATTTAAGCATGAAAAAGAATCTATATTAATATTTAAGCGTAACCACTTTTCAGCTTTCTAATTGAAATTCTATAGTGACATTTTAAACTCCAATATTTAAATGAGTAATGCTATGGGTAGTGTCAAAGTAGGCATTTCGGTTACTTCTGATGATGTGGACGTCAATGTCATAATCCGCCTCACCAAATTTAAACTCTAATCTCTGAATCTCAAACTCTAAACCCTATAACTTAAATTGTAAACCTTGAACTCAAACCCTAAATATTAAATCACAGGAAGTACCCAACATGCGTACTTCCTACCGTACACATGTCATTATCCCAATTAAAGATATAAATGAGTTTGTGAACTAGAGAGAGCGAGAGACAGGAGGGGAATATAGTATGGGATCGACTCGAAAATTTAATGGTTTCAATCGATGTTATTAAGACAAGTAATGGTATGTCCACGGTGGCCGTGCACATTTATTATTTTAATGTCTTTGATTTTCGCATTAAAATAATGCTTGTGAGGGGCCGTGCACAATAAATGCGCACGGCCGCTGTGCTCAAAGTATTATTCAATTAAGACCAAAGTAAACCAATGCAACTCAGAAGAAGTACCCAACATGCGTACTTCCTGTTGATACTAAACATTTTCCACTCAAAGTTTCCTCTGTTGATTCCCAACATTAAAATATCATAATTACTTTTGTCGTTGCACCGTTGGAAACAATTGTCTTACGGGTTTTGCATGGAAGCTCTTCAAGATGTAGCTTGCACTAGTAGAATTAATTAACTGCGTCTTAGAACTTGGCAGTTTGTAGAAATTATCAGGATTCTTGATACGACAAGTTTTGTAAATGAAACCCATTAATTCACCATCAAGGATATAGTAATTACATCTTATGTTAGTTAATTGCTACAATGGATTAAATGAGGAACTAAGAAAACCAAAGTAAAAAGATTCATGTTTTCTTGTTCCGTCGACGTCCAAATTGTGTTGAAGTATATATGAGACCTTGAACCTTAATATCACTTCAAGATTTGTCTCAAAAATGAAACGGAAGAAAAAACAATTGAAACAATATCAATCAGTTCCTCATTTCCTATAGAAAGATCAAGAATGTACATTGCACTTCACCTAAATCACGCTCGATCGAGCGAATTCTGAATTCTTTTTTACAAACAAAGAAAAGATTCAAGCGACTGTGAGTCCACGATCTTTATTGCCATATTTCATAACAAAGAACCTCGACGACTTCGGATAGAAATTCTTCCGGCTGTGAAGGTCATGAATAGTACGGTTGGATGACTCTCAAAGCCATTCGCGCTGAGTAGTACTCTCGGCCATGGACAGACCCCGCGAGAGTAGTAGTAGAAGCAGTAGTAGCAGTGCTCGGATCAGTTGAATTCCTACGCGCGTTTCTGTGGAAACTGCACTGGAAAGAGCCGGGAAGGAACTAATTTCTGGGGCCTCGCCCAGGACGAAAACGAAGAGGCCAGCCATGGTTTCTTGGTTTCTGATGCTCGGAGCAGAGCGGATCGAGTTCAGAGAGTGAGTGAGTGAGGCCCCTTTGTTTGCAGCCATGAGGTAGTTTTTTATGTCCTCTAAGTTTTCGTGGAAATTACTGAGAAGGGCAACCGGAGTCAGATTTAAAACTAAATAATTAAGCTTTTCTTTCTCTGCTTCATTTATTAAATGATAAAGGGGTATAACTGTCCATTTAACCCACCGAGCTGAAACTTTTTGCACATATGTATACGGAAAAAATAAAAATAAAAAAGGTAAATGGAAAATGTCCCACATAGGAAAGTAATTATAAAGAAAAAAAAATAAAGGGAAATTAGAAGAAAACAAAGAGCATGCCTATGGGGTATAGCATATGCGAAATAAATTTAGGGCAAATTAAGAAAGGGATCGGAGAGATAAATACAGCCAAGGAGAGAATTAAGGAAAAATTATATATATACTCAATCCATATCATATTTTCTCTCAGTAGTCAGGCAAATTTGAGAGAAGCCGATCATGTTGTGAGTCCTATTTTTTAAGACTTTAATTTTATAATTCACACTTCCTCTGCCGTGGGTAGTTGAGGAACGTCCATGACCTCCCGCCGGTAGGCGAGAGTTGTTTCTATTGATACGATTTTGTGGGGCAGATGCTGCAGCAACGGTGGACAGAGCCACGGGAGGAATGGCTGGATGATGGTGCTGTTCATAATCGATTAATTGGGCTGAAATAGAGGAGAAGGTGGCGTCTTGCTGGGAGTCTATAACTGCTATCATTGGATCAAAATCAGAAACAGGCCACGTATTGCGCAAAGGATCAAGTCGTCGTCTTCGATGGGATTCCCTGCACTTGCGAGCGCCAATGTGATTGATTTGGCGTGGACCAAATAGTCATGAACATTTTGAGTTCCTTTCTGGAGATTATGGAGCTCAGTTTTCAGCTGCTGGACGCGAGACCGGGTGACCGTTCTGTATACTTCAGCAAAGGTGGACCAAGCCTCATGAGCCGTTTGATTTTCCACCAGACGAGGGAGAATCAAGTTAGAAACTTACTGTAATAGCCAACAGAGAACCAGCTGGTCAAGACGAATTCATTTTTCAATTTTGTCAGGGAACCCGCTTGGTTTTAGAAGGGAGCCGTCGAGAAAACCCATTATTTTGTGACTGCGTAGAACTGGAAAAATCTGCGTATGCCATATGATAAAATTGTCTGCCGTAAGTTTCAGGGAGACCTTTTGTGAAATACTTTTCACAATAGGAAGGGAGACAGAGGCAATGTCTGTAGCAGTCATGGAAGAGGAAGAATCCATTGCAAAGGACTAAAAAATAGCTTGGTTTTCTCAAAGAAAAAAAAATAAAGAAAGTAGACTGATGGACTTTCGACCTGGTTGCTTGGATACCAAGAAAGAGTGAATTAAATTCCCTTGATTTACTTGAGTGGAATCGATACATATTTATATACAATGTTTACAACATAAAAGGAGATGAAGAAGAGTGAGATCCATGCAAAGAGGATCTACGAAAGAATAGTACTAGACTGAAGAAGAGGTGAAGAGTAAGAAGCGGTAAATGAATGACTCTGTCTAACAGCAAATACCTATAATATGATATCAATTATCACAACCATCCCACCCTTAAAAAATACACTAGTAGAAAAATGGCTTTCCCCGACAGTCTAGCATTAAAACCGTCGGGTCTGAAGGCTAAGGATGACAGTCCTGGCCAAACCGTCGTTCCAGTTGCGGAAAATCAAAAACCCGTCGTGCAAACTTTGGGTCTGAACGACGATGGTTTTGGCCCATCGGGGATATAAAGGTACTAACCCTGATGGTTCTCGACGAGAATAATCCGTCGTGAGTAAAATTTATGGGACGACGGTCATAAATCGTCGGCCCAAGTTTTTAATTTAGAAAGATTACGGACGACGGTTCTAGACCGTCGTGCAAAACATTAGAATTTCATCCTTTGCCCGGTGTGTTATTAGGACGACGGCCATATAACGTCGGGCCCAATTTTTAATTCTGTAAGAATTGGCCCGACGATGATAAACCTTCGGGCAATAGAATTTATGGCCTGACGGTTTAACCAGGTGGACAACGTTTTTTTCTTAGCTTGATTTTAGAACGACAGTCGTAAACCATCGGCCCAACGGACTTAACCTGTCGTTGTTAAACCGTGTTGACCGTCGTGAAGCAAACTTAACTGGAGGGAGAGGGCCGGTGAGCGATAAAAGGGATCTTTCTCTGCGTGTTACCGTCTTCCTCTCGCCCTCTTCGCTGAAGCTTAGCTTAGCCGGATTCCGACACCATACGTCGGAATCTGCTTGTGGAACGCCATACGCCCTCTTCGTACCACTCTTTCTCTTCTCTGCACCCTCTTTTTCTCCTCGTTTCTCTCTCTCTCTCTCTCTCTCTCTCTCTCTCTCTCTCTCTCTCTCTCTCTCTCTCTCTCTCTCTTTTCTCTTTCTCTCTTTCTCTCTTTCTCTCTGCTTTTAATCGTCGTTTGTGTAATAACTTTTTCTCATTCTTCTCTTATACTATCTTTTCCGGTTCTGTAGAGGAAAGGGGAGCGGTGGCGCATTTTGATCCCTAAATCTAGGGTTATTGAAGACGAAGAAGACGAAGAAAAGGAAGAAGAAAAAACTAGAGAGGAGAGGGATATTAAAGGAAGAAGAGACTGCAAGAGGAGGATGGATGAATGAGATGATCAGGGTTATTCGGCAGTACATATTTTCATATATGTTCTGCTTTCCTCGTTCTTGTTTTATATGTGGTGTGAAATTTCTTTTTTTTTTTCTAGTCTTATCATGATTGGCGCTGTAACTTGTAGGTTTCTTTTGACTCTTGTGCTAAGGGGTCCAGCGGCAGATTTAGTTCCTGTTTTATTTGGAGAGAAACCACCAAATTTATCAAACAAGGCAGCTGCTTTCACTCCATTTAACAGGAACATGGATCAGTCCCAGTTGTTTGTTATCTTGCTTCTCGAGTTAGTTTTGGTTCTTAATGTTTTTGTTTCAAATAATTTAATCGACTATCTTTAATTGTAGAAAGATGCCATTACAAAGGCTCTTGCATCCCGTAATGTGTTTTTATTGCATGGGCCTCCTGGGACTGGGAAAACAACAACCATGCTGGAAATTATCTTACAGGAAGTGAAGCGAGGATCCAAGATTCTTGCTTGTGCTACTTCTAATATTGCTGTGGACAATATTGTGAAAGACTATTTCCTTACAGGTACATTGGTTATGGTATGTTCTGTCAGAAACTTTAATTCTACAAGTGGTGGTACTTACAAAAAAAAAAAAATCTACTAGTGGTGGTACATCCTCTCCGAATTATATGTAATAAGCAAAATCTTATTTTATATGATTTTACATTTTACCACTAATTGTCAGTCCTGAAGACTTGTGCCTGGTGAACAAGCTAAAAAGCCACTTTAATAATGCAGAAGTTAAGTGACTGCAGTTTCAGAAGCTAAAAAGCCACTTTAAAAAGCCTCAAGTGTTGGAGAGTGCACTTGATGCATATGTATTCCATTTCACCTTTAAAATATTCTTGAATTTGATCATTATTCTTGCTTTTCTGTAGATTATTATTTTTCTCAAGCAGTACTGCCTTTTTTGTTACTCCCATTATCTTAATCTTATATTTTTTGTTTCTGTTAAACCTCTGAAAGCTGTATATGTCCCTTGTAGGTGTGACATGGAGGAAAAGAAGGATGAGGAAGGTAGCTCACTGAATGAAGGGGAGGCTGAAGTTGCTAAGATTCTGATGATTGTGCAACAATCTGACAACATAATATTCTAGATGTCATGAACATGTATGTTGTGTTTTTCCATCCGACCAAATGCCATCTTTTTTGTGCTTCTACAAACTGCTTATTTCTAAAAAATTTCAGATGGCATCAGAAGACATAATTTTTAATAAATTCCTCTAGTTCATGTATTACTGTTTTTTGTACGCATTTGCATGTTTTCACTTTGATGTTTTTCATATTTATGTGTTATAGATTATAGAAAACTGTGAAGAAAGATTGAAGGGTAGGATGGAAGAAATAGCAAGTCTGGTGGTTGAGATTATACCTCCCCCACCAGTGAAGCCTGAAGAGGCACCTGATGGAGGAGCAGGTGAAGAAAAGGAAGGTGGTGATAAAGAAGAAGAATAGCAGGATATATACTTATGTATAACAGTACTATATAGTGTATACCATGTATATCAACTCCATTTTGTGAGAAACGGATGGGCGGTGTCTTTGTACCCATGAAGTTAATCTATAGTCTTCAATGTAACCTTCTCCATCACCTCCAAATCAGTTTTAGTTACGGTTGCTACTTAGTATCTGGTGAAATGCTATAGAAACCTGGAACCAAATTTGAGCTGACTTTCTAAATGATAACGACAGAAAAGTCACGCAACAAAACAACAAGTCCGGCGGTCAAATACCGTCGGCCATTAAATAAACAAAGCTCATGCCGACTGCAAATCATTGTCGGCCATAAAATAAAGAAAGCCTTGCCGACGGCAAAGCACCGTCGGGTTACTTCAATTTTGGCTGACGGCGAAAGACCGTTGGCATACAAAATATTTGCCGACGGCGAACGACCGTCGGGATACGAATAATTGGCCGACGGCGAAAGACCGTCGTGGGTTTTTATCAAATTCTAGATGAATTTCAACCATCGGGAAGAAAAATCTTTTACACGATGGCTGTGGTTTACCGTCGGGAGTGGGCTTTCCCGACCCGGTACTTACCTGATGGTCGTTTCTCGTCGTGACTGTTTTAAACGACGGTTTTTGGTGTTTGGCCGACGGTAGTTCACTTCTCCCTCTCGTCGGATGGCACTAAACAAGTGAACATTTTGATGAGTGAGTCAACTTTACTATTGGAGACCAAAAGAATCAAACATTAGCACCTTCCAGGCTGCACTATCTATGTTAGCAACAGACCTGCTGCTAATTGCAGTACTCTGCTGCTGAGATGATTTAAATAGAGCCTACAACAGTTTGGGGGAAACCTTAGGCATCCTTCAGCGTGAGGAAGAAGAGAGGGATATCTTTTGAAAGTTTTTAGATTAGAATTCTAAAATTCAATTACGAGGGCAGCTTAACCTAGACCAGTTCTAACTTACTTCACAAATCAGCTATGAGGTCAGCAATGGCTCTTAGTTGACTACACCAAAACAGACCGACCAGTTCAATCCAAGGTAAAACAAATCAGGCAACTCCAACCAATCCAGTTCATTTATTACAACACTGATACAAGCATTAATTGGGTGCAGCCTGCACACCCTGTCCCAGTCCCATCGTAATGTGACTTTATAACAACTAACAGGATCCCTATTAAAGACAGTTGAGATCAGGTCGAATGCATCGGTTGCCTTCAGGTTGGAAGCCCATTTAGGTCATATTTTCCACCCCTTTGCTCTGACATGACAACCATGGCCTTTTCTGAATATGGCACTTCATGAACAAAAGAGCAGGGAAAATTATCTAACCAAACTCAGTTCCAAAATTAACATGGGTATAAGAAAGACCACTTTTTGCTGAGTGATTATCGGTAATATTAGCCACCATGCAGAGGAGAAGTTAACAAGGTGCAATTATTCAGTTAAAAAAAAAAGAGTGATCCCTCACTCATTTCCCGAAGAAAGTTGGCACGCTTGGAAGCTCAGCAAGATGTAGCTAGCTTGCACTAGTAGAGTTAACTACGTCTTAGAACTTGGCATGCAGTTTGTAGAAATTATGGGGATTCTTGATACGCATGTTTCGTAAATGAATCCCTTTAATTCACCATCAAGGATATAGTACAATAATTACATCTTGTGTTAGTTAATTGCTACAATGGATTAAGTGAGGAAACTTCCTGCATCTTCCAAATTGTGTCTTGAGCTAGCCCTTGAACTTTATTACTTCAAGATTCGTCTGAACAAAGAAAAGGAAGAAACATATTGAAACAGTATCAATCAGTTCCTCATTTAATTTCATACGGAAAGATCAGAATGATCAGAATATTGTACATTGCACTTCATCAAAATCACGCTCGATTGAGCGAATTCTTTTTTACAAATATAGAAAAGCTTCAAGCGACCGTGACTCCATGATCTTTACTGCCATTCATTACAAAGAAACTGGACGGCTTCGGATGGAAATTCCTCCGGCTGTGCAGGTCATAGTGCATTTGGACGGAGCGATGAGCTGAAGAAGAACGACTCTCAGAGCCATTCGCACTGAGTAGTGTGATGGATTTCTACGAAGATCCGTCCTATCAGATTATCAAATTAAAGAGAGATGGAGACTTACCCGATTCCATCTTCTGAATAGCACGTGGGTTGATACTATAGCAAAATAGAACAGTGGCTTGTGGCTTTCCTCAACCAAATCCTTTAGTGCCCAAAGGCCTGAAATTCTCTAGACCAGATGGGAAAGCAGAGAGCGATTGATTTGGTGTGTTGGGAACCATAACCTTCAGCCTTTATATAGTGGTCCATCAGGGTACCCATTATCCCCTGATGGGCCAATATGGGTATCCACTCATAAAGCCCATATCGATTTAGAAGTCCACGGGCTTATCAAATTGGATCACTTAATGTAAGCCCATTAGTATAAATAGCTAATATAATTGTAAATAGTGTGATGTCCATATAGGAAATACGAAATTTCTAACAATCTCCCACTGGACATCATACTACCCGAAAATCAATTGCATTTCAAATTCCTTAGGCGCGCATCCGTATGCTATTTATCTGTGGATTTCTGTTTTAATACAATCTGGTCCATTTCATATATTAGTAATTGAACCACTGCAGCTTTTGTCATATTAATAATCATGACTAAACCCAATGATCACTATACCGATATACGGAATGACATAGATCAAATATGGATGAGCAGCATGGAAATTACATGTAATGTGATCTCAAACATGTCTATTTCCAACTGGTCCTTCTTTAGTCTTTAATGAGATCAATCAAAAAATCCTTAAATGCAATTCAAATATTGCATATACAAGTTCAAAAAACAGAATCATAAATCATGAACTTTATTCTGCAGATAATCAAACATTACAATGTTTAAAATATTACATAGAACAAAAAAGTTACTCCCACTAAACCAAGGTATAATCATAAACAACACCCATATGAGCAGTATGCTCATGAAAAACCTTAGGTGTTAAACCCTTGGTTAGTGGATCAGCAAGCATAGAGCTTGTCCCTATATGTTCTATAGAAATCTGTTTCTCCTGAACTCTTTCCTTAACAATTAGAAACTTGAGGTCGATGAACTTCGACTTCGTTGAGCTTCTGTTGTTGTTGGAATAAATCACTGCTGAGTTATTGTTACAATAAATCTTCAATTGTCTTTCAATACCATCTACTACTCATAAATTTGTGACAAGGTTTCGCAGCCATATCCCATGATTTGATGCCTCAAAACAAGCAATGAACTCCGCAGCCATGGTCGAAGAAGCTATAAGAGTCTGTTTAGCAGACTTCCAAGAGATAGCTCCTCCGGCCAACATATAGATGTAACCTGAAGTGGAGCGCCTGTTGTCTTGGCATCCCGCAAAATCGGAGTCAGAGTACCCGATGATCTCTAAACTGTCAGACCTCCGATAAGTGAGTATGTATTCTGTCGTTCTCTTCAAATAGCGCATCACACGCTTTGCTGCCTTCCAATGCTGCATGCCTGGATTACTCATATATCTGCCCAAAACTATCACGATAAATGCTATGTCAGGACGTGTACAAACTTGAGCATACATCAGACTCCCTACTACTGAGGCATAGGGAATCTTTTGCCTCTCCTTCATTTCAAGATCATTGTATGGACACTGTTTGAGACTAAATTTATCTCCTTTCGCAACAGGAGTATCACCTGGTTTACTATCTTTCATGCCGAATCTACTTAACACTTTATCGATATAGCTCTTTTGTGATAATCCAAGGATACCTAGAGAATGATCTCTTAGTATCTGAATTCCTAATACAAAAGAGGCGTCACCAAGATCTTTCATCTCGAAATTCTTCGTTAAAAATCTCTTGGTTTCGTGCAATAAGCCTATATCGCTGCTAGCAAGTAGAATATCATCGACATATAAAACCAGAAAAATGTATTTGCTCCCACTGAACTTGTGATATACACAGTCATCAACAACATTTGCCTCAAAACCAGACGAGGTGATGACTTGATGAAACTTGTGATACCATTGACGGGAAGATTGTTTGAGACCATAGATGGATTTCTTTAGTTTACAAACCATAGATTTTGGATCACCCGATACAAAATTTTCTGGTTGAACCATGTAAATTGTTTCTTCAATATCTCCATTAAGAAACGCACATTTAACATCCATCTGATGTAGCTCTAAATCAAAATGAGCTACTAGTGCCATTATTATTCTCAAAGAATCTTTCGATGATACTGGAGAGAAAGTTTCTTTGTAATCAATGCCTTCCCTTTGAGTAAAGCCTTTAGCGACTAGACGAGCCTTATATCTTTCGATTTTACCCTTTGAATCCCTTTTGGTTTTAAATATCCATTTACAACCAATAGGTTTCTTTCCTTCAGGTAATTCGATAAGATCCCAAACGTCATTGTCTTTCATAGACTTCAACTCATCCTTCATGGCATCAATCCATTTATGAGAGATAGAACTATGCATAGCTTGACCGAAGTTGATTGGATCATCATCTATTAAACCTATGCCATCCTCATGTTCTTGGAGAAATACGATATAATCATCAGAAATCGCACTTCTCCTCTCTCTTGTGGATCTCCTTAATGGCACTTCTTGAGGTTGTTGAGGTTGTTCTATAAGTGGTGCTTGAGGAGGAATATTAATGCTGTCTTCTATAGGATCAATGTCAAGAACAGTGAGGGGTATCAATACCTGATCACCTTCAATAATAGATTCTTCTTCAAAGACGACATTCCTTATATTTTCTTCTCCCCCAAACTCAACATCCTCAAAAAATCTTGCATTTCCCGTTTCAAAAAATGACCGTAATGTGGGATCATAAAATTTAAATCCTCGAGAGCGTTCAGCATAACCAACAAAATAGCAGCTTACCGTTCTGGAGTTCAGTTTTCTTTCATGAGGACGATAAGGTCGTGCCTCAACTGGACAACCCCAAATGTGCAAGTGCCTCATGCTGGGCTTTTTCCCAGTCCAAAGCTCGTAAGGGGTTTTAGTAACTGCTTTGCTTGGTACTTTATTGAGGATATAAACTGCAGTCTTTAAAGCTTCTCCCCAAAGAGTCTCAGGCAAGGAAGAATGACTAATCATACTTCTCACCATATCCTTAAGAGTGCGGTTTCGTCGTTCTGCAACACCATTCATGCTGGGTTTGCCCGGCATAGTGTATTGCGGAACAATTCCACACTCATTGAGGAAAAGTGCGAAGGGTCCTAGACGTTGCTCTCCTGATCCATCATATCTACCGTAGTATTCACCACTACGATTGGATTTGACAGCCTTAATTTTCTTCCAAGTTGAAGTTCAACTTCAGCTTTGAAAGACTGGAAAATGTCCAAGGATTGAGACTTCTCATGTATAAGATAGAGGTAGCCATATCTAGAGTAGTCGTCTATGAACGTAATAAAATACTGTTGTCCATGCCAAGATGCCGTAGGGAAAGGACCACATATATCAGTATGTATTAGTTGTAAGACTTCCTTAGCTCCATTAGCACCTAATCTTCTAGTATTAGTTTGTTTGCCTTTGATGCATTCAATGCAGACTTGAAAGTCTAACAAATCCAAAGGTTCCAGAATTTCATCCGACACAAGCCTTTGAATTCTCTGTTTAGAGATATGACCTAAACGCTTGTGCCATAAAATGGCGGAATTCTCATTTAATTTTCGCTTCGTACCACGAGAGCTTGTTTGCAGTATAGTATTATATAAACTTATAATGTCAAACATATATAGATTATCAATCAAACGACCAGAACCTACACTATTTGAATTTAGAGAGAGACTCACTTTACTATTTTCAAATGAACAAGAAAATCCTGATTTGTCCAAAGTAGAAATAGATATAAGATTCCGTCTAAAAGACGGTACAACAAAAGTCTCAAACAAATCCAAATAAAATTCGGTGTTTAACTGTAATCTAAAAGTTCCTATAGCTTCAACTGCAACTTTATTGCCATCTCCCACAAAGATGAATCTTTCAGCATCACTTGGAGATCGGCTCCACAGGCAATCCTGCATAGTCATGCTTATGTGAGTAGTAGCACCAGAATCTACCCACCATGTATCCTTTGGTACAAAAGCTAAATTAACTTCAGAACAAACTAGAGTAAGAAGCTTATATGTCTCTAATTTCTCATCCTTCTTGAAATATTGTTCTATCTGGAAAAGGAACTCTTGTGCATTGGTTTCACTAAGGGAGCCTCGAAACGATTCTGGAATGGAATGTTTCATGAGCATAACACACAAACGGTTAGACCGGTCCCACTTTTCAATCTTAATCTCATTGAGATTATCTAGAGTAGGAATGGGTCGCTCTACCCATAGTGCATAGTCTAAATCCATACATCCAAGGCTTATCTCAACATACTCTTTCCAGGTCTTGAAATTCGTCCCACTTAGCATTGGGATGTTAGGGCGTGGAGCAGAAAAATCCATGGCAGTAGTAGCATAAACTGAATTGTAGAACGAAAGAAATAATCATACTCACAGAAATTTGCATGTCAAAGAATAATCAAGACATGAATAAACAATCCAAATGGGGACATTATTCAAAATACCTAGCACAACATTAATTTCTAGTTTTTGGACAGAGAAAATTAATTGTAAGTGGTACTCTCCAAGCAATGATCAAACACTGATGATTAATTCTGCCAAATTGTGTCTTCCTTTGGGCCGATCACAATTCGCATGAATAATAAAACTTTAGAATCATCACGTATTTATCACCACAGGCATATCATTATTCTGCCAAACTGCGTCTTCCTTTGGGCCAAACACAGTTTGCATAAAAAATGTCACACTAAGCATCTACGTAATTTCAATCAAATCAATCTAGACAACAGAGGTTACTTTGGCAACAGTATTGTTTTAATCGATTTAATTAGAAAATACAAGACTGACTGAACATTATTCAGTCATATAAATGTTTTGGTACTGCCCCATAGTACCGACTTTAAGGAATTTTCAATAATAGCATGAGTGCATACTTTAAAACCAAATGCATGCTTGAAAAAGTAAATTTCCTCATGCTTTAACAGTTTATCCCCTCATGCAATTAACCAAATCCATCAAGAAAACAAATTGCATTAATAGGGTCTTGAGACAAACTCAAAAAATTCCCAAAAATATATCATAAAATAGAGAACACTGTATTCTACTTATGGTTAAATTTTCATCAAAAAATTCCAAATTTTCGTAATCGGATCCGGATCCGGATTCGAATCTTTAATCGGATCCGGATTTGGATCTGAAGTTTGGTCCGTATTTGGAAGCGGAGCCGAAACCTTAGTCGGACCTGGAGTCGGATCAGTAAATGGATCCTAATCGGATCCGGTTATCGAACTACAACCGGACCCAATAATAGGAGTCAGAACACTAGTCGGATCCGGTAATCGAAACACCATCGAACCCTTAGTCGGATCCTATTCGGGTCCAATATTCGAACTCAAATCGGATCCGTTAATCGGAGTCGGATCAATAATCGGATCCGGTTATCGAACTCCAAATCGGATCCAAATAACCGAAATCCGGATCGAATGGTCCGGTCTGCCTATTTTTTTCCCTGAATCGGTCCGATTTAAACTTATTGACCGAACCGGTTCGGTTCATCCTTTCATAAGGATGAACTTTAGGGTTTCTCCCTGCGGCGGCCGCCAGAGAACCCGGTTTAATAAATTTAAACCGGGTTGGTTCTTTAAAGAAACGAACCATCCTCTTCCTTAACGACGAACCGGCTGGAGAAACTTAGGGTTTCTCCCACCGGCGCCGCTTAGCTTCCGCCGGCGTTCCGGCCAGCGGTGTGGCCGGATTTTGCGGCGAAATGGTCGCCCAGCCACGGAAGACCATTCTCCGGGGTTGCCGCTGCCGCACGGCGACGAAAAACGCCGAAAAAACAAAAAATACCGAGGGGTGCTTTCGCAGCCCCTCTCAGCTTCTTTGCCAAATTTCCGGCCGTCGCAATGGCCGGAAATCGGTACGGAACGGTC
The DNA here is from genome assembly GCA_022405105.1 of Aristolochia contorta. Taxonomy (NCBI): domain Eukaryota; kingdom Viridiplantae; phylum Streptophyta; class Magnoliopsida; order Piperales; family Aristolochiaceae; genus Aristolochia; species Aristolochia contorta. The sequence continues at coordinate 181,526 of JAHZSQ010000064.1, read as the reverse complement.
GGCCGAAGGTCGGCGACCGTTCCTCTTCACCTTCTCTCCAGATTTCGACCTTGAAATCTGGCCAGAACCCTAAATTCCGGCGGGCCGAAATCGAAATTCCGACGGGCCGAACTCGAAATTCCGGCGGGCCGAACTTCTGGATTCTTTGAAAATCCGAATCAGACGCCTGCTCTGATACCACTTGATGGATTTCTACGAAGATCCGTCCTATCAGATTATCAAATTAAAGAGAGATGAAGACTTACCCGATTCCATCTTCTGAATAGCACGTGGGTTGATTCTCAGCAAAAATAGAACAAAGGGCTTGTGGCTTTCCTCAACCAAATCCTTTAGTTCCCAAAGGCCTGAAATTCTCTAGTCCAGATGGGAAAGCAGAGAGCGATTGATTTGGTGTGTTGGGAACCATAACCTTCAACCTTTATATAGTGGTCCATCAGGGTACCCATTATCCCCTGATGGGCCAATATGGGTGTCCACTCATAAAGCCCATATCGATTTAGAAGTCCACGGGCTTATCAAATTGGATCACTTAATGTAAGCCCATTAGTATAAATAGCTAATACAATTATAAATAGTGTGATGTCCATATAGGAAATACGAAATTTCTAACATAGTACTCTCGGCTAATGACAGAGACCGCGAGAGTAGTAGTAGCAGTACTGCTTGGGATGATTCGTGGGCGAGCATATGCAGGTGCACCGAGAAGGAACTAATTTCTGGGGTCTCACCGTGGACGAAAACGAAGAGGCCATGACACGAGGTTATTACAGATACACAAAACGTGAAATGATTCTATTTATCTCTAAGTTTTCGAGGAAATTACTGAGAAGAGCAACCGGAGTCCGATTTAAAACTAAATAAGCAGCTTTTCTTTCTCTGTTCCTTTTATTAAATGATAAAGGGGTATAATTGTCCATTTACCTATCCAGCAGAAACTTTTTAGCACATATGTATACGGTTTACTGGTAGTCAAAAGCGAAATGACTCTATTGTCCTCTTAAGTTTTCGTGGAATTAGTTAGTGAAAAGGGCAACTCGAGTCAGGTGACGGTGGAGCCCATTGCCTACAGTGTGGAGACGGCGTATCTTTCCTTCCTGGTACTAGGAGATCCTAGCTCCTTCGTTAATACATACATATTTTTGTTTGATAGTTCTTTTTTTTTATTCTGCAAAATGGAATGTTTTCGTTCTAAATGTTACAAATTAATAGGGTTAACGTTTACATATAATACAAAGTGTCTGAATCAACCGGAATATGACCATAAACATAGCATCTCACTAATAATTAATAAGCACATCCCAATATATATAAGGCCAGAAAGACACTTCACTTGAGGCCAGTATGGGTGCCTTTTTTTTTTTTCTAATACTGCGTCTTCCTCATTAACCTACAACACTACTAAAAACAAACGAATATTCACTATTAAAAAAGGATTAGTTCTATATATTTGCAGATTGAAACATATATATAATAAAAGAAAAATGATTTCAGTACTGCCATATTTTACTGTGAGTTTTTACATCCTGATGTGGCTCTCCTCCTTGCCATGGGGTTGATAGGCTGTTCTAGTGCTATTGATGAAGTGTATAGAGAGTGAGTGTCAAGGTGATGAGGTTTCTGTTGCTAGCGTTCCCCAAATGCTAGTTGAGTTACACACGAGTTGGTTCTCTCTCATCTCTGTTACAACAAAAAGAAAAATATGAGAGTACACAAAAGATGTTATCCTATACATTCAATTTGTATCACTCAAGTTTAGTAAAATAGATACAACTAAAGACACCAACTTTCAAATGCTGATCAGGGTAAATCCTGTTCCTATTTAAGGGTAAGCGACCCCTTTTCAGCTTTCTAACCATAATTTTGGTTGCAATTAGAACATCAACTAAAAATGTAAGTCAGGTTTGTGGACAAGAGAGAGCGAGGATGCAGGGGAATGTGGTACGGGAGGTTGTGATTAGTGTTATATATCTTAGGCTTGACCAACCTAGGCAAGTACAAGAACTAAAACTTTTCTTGCATGGTGTTGATTTTCCATTTGGTTTGATGGGTCGTGTCATACAAAGTCACAATTGAAGTGGACTCTCGTATATCTGTAATGGGTCTCTCGTATATCTGTAATGGGTCTCTCGTATATCTGAAATGGGTCTCTCGTACATCTGGAATGGGTCTCTCGTATATCTGTAATGGGTCTCTCGTATATCTGTAATGGGTCTCTCGTATATCTGAAATGGGTCTCTCGTACATCTGGAATGGGTCTCTCGTATATCTGTAATGGGTCTCTTATATATCTGTAATGGGTCTCGTATATCTGTAATGGGTCTCGTATATCTGTAATGGGTCTCGTATATCTGTAATGGGTCTCTCGTATACCTGCAATGGGTCTCTCATCTTAGATAACAAACTAGCTCCTCGAACAAGAAGCTGAAACTAATTGGGTTTAAAAAATGAAAGAGATAGAACGGATTGGGGTCTTATGGGTTAAAACGGCTGGAGATAGGAGAAGAAAATGGAGGGACAGATATGGATGGGGAAGTCTTCAAATGTTGTCACAGATGGGTAGGTTGGCGAGTGTAGATGGTAAATCTTCCTAATATATCCATGTGATGGGAAAATATTTCCACAAAATAACTTGTTAAAGTAAAAACTATTTTTGGGTCAAATAGGTTGTTCAAAACAGACTATTTGAGCGAAAGTAAATCACATACAAATAATTGCTTCAAAAATCTCTTTTCAACTACTGTTAGTAATAGTGATTGATAAAAAATAATCGGTAATTAAAACCCAAAGAATTTTTTTATAATATTAAATATCATTTAATATTTTTTTTAAGTTTGACACCCTTTTTGAAAGAAAAATGATACTAGTGCTGCCGTATTTTATTGTGAGGCTTTACTTCATGACTTACCTGTCCTCTGACCGCAAGTTGGCAGACGAAATAAGGTTTAGGGTTTAAGGTTACATATAGAATAGGAAAATAGATCCTACTGTATCTCTTACCGACTACCAATGAGGACACCACGTCACGCTATAAACCTTCAGAGTAAAATATGGCCGTTCACATATCACGGTATCACCAATCTTTTTGTTCACTTGTCACTTAAATGAATCAATGGTTGCCGTCATTTACATAGATTGGTGTCAATATTCTTGATGGGCCCTACGGACCCATATCTCTACATTGTAATAATATTGTCCGCTTTGGACTCAAGCCCGCACGGTTTTACTAATGGGTTTTACCCCAAAAGGCCTCAATACAATGGAGATGTGGGTTCCTTATTTTTATACCCATTATTCTTATCACTTCCTTTCAATGTGTGACTAAATATCTTAACACTCCCCCTCACGTCTAGGCTAGGTTTCAATAGCCCTGAGACGTGACAAATTGGACCTCATCTTATGAAGCCTATAAACAGATTGGGTCTCCCCTTCTTGAGCCTACAAACAAATTGGGTCAAACCCACAGATAGATAGGGAGGTTTTGGCCCATGCACGAAAGTGGCTCTGATACCATGTCAACATTCCTGATGGGCCCTATGGACCCACATCTCCACACTGTAATGATATTGCCCACTTTGGACTCAAGCCTTCATGGTTTTACTAATGGTTTTTACCCCAAGAGGCCTCAATACAATGGAGATGTGGTAAAAATTCAATATTAAATAACTAGTTTAGTTTTGGTAAAAAATCATGTGACGAGATTAACTTTCAGGCTATCTTATAGACTAATTGGCCTTCATCACGGAGTGTTTTATTTTTTATGTTTTTGATCTTCAAAAAGCTTAAAATATGTATTATATAACATTAACAATAGGTAAAGATAGTTCAAAGTCGATAGAGGGCAGCGTTATACAATCATCCGTAATATGAAGTTTGGGGGAGAGAGTAGCCCTGATAGAGCCTTCTACTAGAACAAAATGCAAAAAACTAGGAATGCAACTGAACCATATACAAATAACATCTTGGTCTGGCATTGCTTCCTCCGATCCCTTCTTTTCTAAGACGTCAGCAGTTCTGTTTGCTTCTCTAAGTTGATGGGAGAAATGCACATGTGGCAATGTCTGTAGTAAGGTGTGGCATGTGTGGACTATATTAGCCAACTTCTAGTGGCTGTTCTGAGTTCCCTGCATCATCTGTATAGCAAGTTGAGAGTCCCCATGAATAATAATAGAAGAAGTTGGAAATTATTTCTTGATTAATGAGAGGGTGTGGTGGAGGGCTAATAATTCAGCTTGATTATTTATTTTATGAGTTAATGATCTATATGCACAAAGCAGAATTTTCCCCTCTGAGTTTCAAATTGTGACAGCCAGCCTGGTTTTTGTTGAGTAAGGATGATCCATTGAAATTGGCCATAAGATAATTAGGATTTGGAGGGGACCAATGAATTTGAGTTCTATATATAGGTTTATGTGTGGATTTTGGGATATGTCGGTAGATGATGATTTGTTGAGAAAAGTACATGATTTGGTTTACACATTGAGTTGAAGATGGAGGTTTATGTTCAAAAAGGAGTTTGTTACAAGTACACCAGATTTCCCAAAAAATTACAAAGTGCATATATATGTGTTCTAGGGGGTGATTTTGTTTAAGGAGAGAAGAATAAAGAGTTAATGTAAGATGTAGCAGATTGAGTTTGATGTGTTGTTAGAGTATAAGGTTGAATCAATTGCCATATAGAGGAAGCAAAGGAGCATTTGATAAATAGGTGGTCTGGGGTTTCTTGTTCCAGGTGACAAATGGGACAGTTTTGATCTATTTGTAGTCCTCTTTTGCCTAATAGGGATGAATTTTATAATTTTTCTTTGAGAATCAGCCAAATTAATAATTTATATTTGGGATGTGTGTGGATTTGCCATATTTTCTTCCAAAACGGATCTAGGGGGTCCATATATCATATTTCCTTTAATAAGTTTAGAGTTAGCATGTGAAAGGTGATAAGCTATTTTAGTAGAGAATGACCCATCCTGAGATGAAGACCAAATATAGGTATCAGGTGAGGATGAAGTTACTGGAGTCTGAAGAATAAAGGAAGCCACATCAGAAGTCCACAGTCTTCTGATGAGAGGTTCATTCCAACTAGAGGTAGAAATAAGAAGAGAGGAGACTCAAGTCTGCCAATATAATGGGCCTTGTAGGATTCCATGGTAATTACTCAATGGTTGGTACAGGTATTCTACCCAAGTGTCCAACCATAGGGAGGAGTTTTGGCCATTTGCTATTTGAGAACGGATTTGAGGAATAAACTGATGAAGGTGTTTGGAAATTTGGTTCCAAACAAGAGATTTGCCTTGTTTGGATTTGTTAATGGGTTTGTGTGGTGATGGGCCATATTTAGTGCTCATAAATGCAGCCCAAACAGAATATCTTGATGCGTATGTACGCCATAATAATTTGAGGCGAAAAGCTGTGGCCATCGATTGAAGGTTTCGGATACTTAAACCTCATTCTCTATGAGTTTCATATAAACTAGACCAATTGACTAAGTGCAACCGGTGTGTACCTTTGTAAGACCTTAGAAAATGAATAGGAAGGCTGGATAACACTGACTTGAGGACTGTAACTTAGCCTACGAAGGAGAGGGCTTTGTTTATCCAGCCAGACAGTATTTTATCAATTGATTTAAGTAGGGGGTCATAAGTTGTGCGCGTCAGTTTTGTAGTAGGAATGTTGATCCCTAAATAAGTGCCCATAGATTCTGCTATGTTAAATGGTATAATGGAGCTAATATGTGTTTTGACATTATGTGGAACACTCATAGATAAAAATAGTGTGGATTTAGTGGGGTTGTAATGTTGGCCTGCAAATGTGGCATATTGGTTAAGGATACGTATTAGGGTTTGGGATGACTTGGGGTCTGCTGCAGTAAATAATAGGTGCCATCGACATAGTGTAGGTTACAAATGGGTTGCATTTTGGGAATAGGTGACCAAGGTTTAATTTGGTTAGTTAATATGGTTGTCTGGATTTGACTAGATAGTAGTTCTGTGGGGAGTATGAATAGAGAAAGTGATATAGGATCTCCTTGTAGAAGTCCACAAGGAGTGATGGATGAAGAAGGGGATCCGTTAATGAGGACTTGGTTGGTGGTGGTACTAAGGCAGGAATGTATTAAATCACTACTAGAAATAGCACTTTTCCCTACGGTTATAGAACAAACCGTAGGAGAAAAATGACTTTTCCCTACTAATGGAAGCTAGGGAAAAGTATTTTCCCCTTCGGTCCCCTTCCACCCATGGAAAAAACCCTTAATCCCTTGGGTTATATGCCGAACCGAAGGGAATAGTGAAAAGACAAAAAATTCCCTTTAATTCTTTCCTACGTGCGTGCCCTTGCCCCCGGCCCGCCCGACCTGCAGTTTTCATTTTCTGCCCTCGCTAGCTGAAGCCGATCGAAATGCTTCACGATTGCGGACATCCGATGGCAAAATCCTTCACTACTCGTTCCCCAAACTCTCTCCCACTTCGTTCGTAGTAGATCGAGATTAGGGTTCGCGTTACGGTAGATGCTAGGCTGTGCCGATCACCATTAATTGAAGCCTTTTTGAGCTAGCTTTTGAGATTTTTCCTGTGAAGGTTACTTTTTTTTCTTCTCGCTGTTTTTGTTATAGTTCTTTTCTTCATTCTTTCTGCTGCGTTCCTGATTCACGTCGAGGTGTTGCTACCAGTTTCAGTTCTCTCTTTCTCTCTTCATTGTCTTATTCCATTTCAATTAAAAATACTGAGATTTAACATTACGAAGACAGGGATACTAATGGCTTACATGTAATCTCATGTTGATGTAATATAGGTCTATCTTAACTGTAGATGGTACCCGGGTTTGGCTCAGAAGTTCTTAACGTAATGAGACCACTTTGGCAGGTCGGCTGAAACAAGTCAACAACGTTTAAATTTTCATTAGTTATTAAATTCTTTGCTGGTTATAACAATGATCGGAATGTAAAATGGAGTGTACAGGAACACCGGTCCCTGTACACTCCATTTTTGGCTAAGCCATCTTCTATTGCATTGGCTAATCTACGTACCTTGGAGCATATCACTTTCTAACCCAATACAAAGTCTGAGATTTGATCAAAGATTGGCTTTAGCCTCCAAGAGGAGCTGTTAATTTACTCGTCCAATCAATGGCTAGAGCAAATTCCCTTTCCTCTATTGCTGGTCCACTTGCATATTGCTTTAGGACATTTTTTTTTTTTCGAAATGACTGCTTTAGGAGCTTGTGCTTTTAATTGAGCTTAATTAGAGGACATAGGTCATAATTTTGTTTTTGAAAAAATGAAACTTATAGTGTCAATGCTACCTGAATAATTAGCCAAACTTAATAGCATTTTCTGAACTAACTCATGCGATATTTTCAGGCCTTGACTAAAGTGAGATTATTCTCCACTGTTTAACTCTTATTTCACTAACATGGCTGACACGTGGAAGGATCAAAGGCTTGTATTTAGGAGCAAATAAAGAGCTTGTATTTAAATAAAAAAACTATAATTTAGTCTTCTTATGTTAAAAAAATTTGGCCCTAGACAAAAGATTTCAATTTAGTATATTAAATAAAACGAAGAGCTGTGGTATGCACAACGTTTTATGTTTATTTGTTGAAATCTTTTAGTTTGAAAGATTACCATGCATTTTATTTCCATTTTATTTCCTCCAGGTAGCTGATCGAATATCCAAGGAGTTCAATGTTTCAGCCATTTGCTCCTCTGATTTGAAAAGAGGTTATGGGACTGCACAAATAATTTTGACAAGTTGTGGCTTGTCCAAGGTAATTATTAGTTGACCAATTGCTGTACTTTTCCTCTAGGTGGTTACTGAACAATGACGTTCCACTTAGGCGATGTCAATACCAATTTTTTTATGTGGCTGTATGAAAGTTCATAGATTTTTTCTAGGAAAACTCATAGCATTTTTTATCCTCGAAGTTTGAATTATAAAAATTATCTTGTAAAGTTAAAGCAATTTTACTTTACAGTTCTATCATTGTATTTGTTGTTAGGTCATTTTTTTATTAGGTCTTGGCCTTGCTAACTTGGCTTCCTTGTAGAAAGAATTGTTTCCAATAGCCGGTGACATAGTTCTTTCAATTATTTGCATTTTCATTTCTTTTTTCAGATACTTATACCTTTTCTACAGCTGCGTTTATCTAGGATCCCTCTCAAGAATTGTTTCCAGTGGCCGGTGAACTTGTCCTTGAGGTATTTCTATCAATTGATTATTATGTTTGATTCGTATTTCTTTTGTGAATTTATCTTTCCATAACAATATACTTTCTGATTGTAATTGTTCAACTTCTTTAATAGATATCAAACACCTTCAACCTCTCCAACTTGTGCTTCTGGCCTTTTGTAAGTATTTGTGTAGAGTATGTTGATACAAAAAATTATTTGTTTAGAGTATGCTGATTTAGAAACATCTTCCATTGAGAATCACTTATTTCTGTATAGATGCAATGAGATGGATCGATATTATATTTCAACAAGAATGCTTAATTATTTATATTGACCAATAGGGTTTTGGGGTATATATAGAATTCAAGAAATTTATTTTACTGCTCATTAAAAATATCATTACTCTTGTTAGAGATGGATGAAATTCAGAATTTTAAGGCTAAAATGCTTCAAGTCAATAATAAAGCACCCCACATAGGTTTGTTGATTTCATTTTTAAGTTAACTGTCGGGAAAAATCAACCCACACGTATTTATCATCTAATTTTTTTGTTGTTTAGTTTGTCTTTGATTGTTGCCTTAGAGATTGATTATCTCAATGACAAAAAAATGGATGTACGAGTACACCAACAAACATGACCGATGCAAGGATGAATTTGTGGGTGGAAATCGTTTCTTTGTAGAGTACGCAAAACAACACGTGGGGATCCAGAGAGATGGTGTTATGTTATGTCCATGTGTCAAATGTGAGAACACAAACTATGTGGATTGTAAGAGCATCAAATTCCATATCGTTAGAGATGGCTCCGTCAAAGGGTATTTGAGATGGCACCTTCATTGAGAACCACAACTACAAGAAAATGCTTCGATTGCCATTGGTCATGGACCAGAGATGTCAATGATGTTAAACGATGCTTTTATGCAAGATGTTGATGTCAATAATGCCGACGGTGAAGGTCAAGACTCGGAATTTCATAGATTTGAGTATTTGATGGACGAGGCAAAAATTCCACTCTACGGAGGATGTGAAAAATACTCCAAGTTATCTTTCATGGTGCACTTTTTAAGGATGCTCTTCCCCCAGACAATACACTTCCTCAGGACTAGTATGAGGTAAAAAAGATGATGTCAGACTTAGGGTTGGACTATCAAATGATTCATTCGTGCCTCAATGATTGTGTGTTATTTAGAAATGAATACAAAGATTTAAATTGTTGCCCAAGATGTGGGGCTTTGAGATGGAAAGAGAAAAAGGGTAAGAGGGATAGAACCGATTACAAATGAGTCAAAGTCAGACATTTTCCTTCAGCATCCATGGCCTGGCATGGGTCCACTCCAACTACAGAGGGGAAGATGATCCACCCTAGGGATTCTTTGCCATGGAAACATTTTGATGCCTAATATCCAAATTTCAGTATCGATCCACGAAATATTAGGTTGGGACTAGCTAGCGATGGATTTAGTCCTTTTAAGATTGGAATCGGTTTAAGTCGAAGTACTTTATCATGAGTCTGGGGGAAACAAAGTTACTTTATCATGAGTCTTCTTATCGATGGTCCGAAGTCCCCAAGTAACGATATTGACGTTTACCTACAACCGTTGATCGATGAGTTGAAGGTCTTATGGGAGATAGGCATGAAGACTTATGATGCAAACACTCGGTCACTCTTTCAAATGTGTGTTGCGGTGTTGTGGACTATCTCTGACTTCCCTACATACGGTATTTATCTGGGTGGAGCACAAAGGGGTATAAAGCTTGTCCTACATGTCATGTTAAACATGGATCCATTTACTTGCCTTGCAGTAGGAAATATGTGTACCTTCGGCATCGTAGTTTTTTACCTAATAATCAACCATGGAGAATAGATAAGAAGTCTTTTGATGGCACAAAAGAATGTGACGGTGCTCCCCAACTCTATTAGGAGAGGAAATCTTAAAGATATGGGAAGGATATGATAACTTTGTTTTTGGCAAGGTTAAACGCCCGAGAGCCAAAAGACATGAATTGTCCGAAGGGTGGAAGAAGAATAGTATATTCTTTGAACTTCCCTATTGAAAGAATTTACTGATTCGTCATAACTTTGACGTTATGCATGTTGAAAAGAATGTTTGCAAGAGTATCTTGAGTACAATTTTACAAAAAGATGGGAAGTCAAAGGACAATATAAGGTCAAGATTGGATATGGAGAAGTTGAAAATATGGAAACCCCTTCATCCAAGGCCTTTGGTAAGGGTTGCTGGTAAAGTCATTATTCCTCACGCTTCATACAACTTGACAAAGGCAGAAAAAACAAGGTTTCTTCGAGTGCTAAAAGAGTTGAAATTGCCAGAAGGTTTCTCTTCTAACCTCCCAAAACAAGTACAAATCCAAGAGAGAAAAATTGTTGGCCTTAAAAGTCATGACTATCATGTGTTAATGCAACAACTCCTCCCAGTGGCTTTGAGGAAATCAATTTCAAAACTAGTTGGCAAGGTATTAAATGAATATTGCACATATTTTCGAGAGTTGTGCGCCAAAGTGATTGATGTAAAGATGCTGGAAAGACTGGAGATAGCAATTCCTTTTATCATATGTAAGTTAGAATGGATCTTCCCGCCTGCCTTTTTTGATATTATGATCCACAACCATCCATCTAGCCACTGAAGCTAGGCTAGCAGGACCAGTCCAGTACAGATGGATGTACCCAATTGAACGTTATTTGTTGACGCTCAAAAATTATATTCATAACAAGAATTGGCCGTAGGGATTTATTGCAAACGGATATTTGATGGAAGAGGTTACCACATTTTGTGCCCGATATATTGATGGAATGGAATCCAAGTTAAACAGACCAATACGTTATGAGGATGGACCATTAGGGGCAGCAAGACCGTATCGACTTAAGGCTGAAGAGGCCTATCAAGTACACCGGTTTGTCTTATTTAATGGCTTTGAAGTGCAACAATATTTAACGTAAGTTAACTCCTTCATACATATGAAAATGTTTGAGTGTATGTAATTTTATATATTTAGTATCCTTCGAATGGTTGTAGGGAACATAAAGATTTTTTGACGATGTTGCAGCCCCAATGGAGTGACCATTGGGTCCAAAGAGAGCAACATACCAAATTTGTGCAGTGGTTTTGTGCACGTGTTAGTATTATTCACATGTGTATATTTTTTGTGCCTAAATTTAGTCATTGCTGTAAAAGGTGCATTTTACTTTGTGTTTTAGGTAAATAATTTGAAAGAAGGAGAAGTTATAGGTGAAGAAGTTAGCTCCCTAGCACGAGGTCCAAAACATGATGCTTATTCATATCAGGAGTTTTTTGTAAATGGATACAAGATCAACACAGTCTTTGTTGACAATATGCGAGTCACACAGAATAGTGGTGTTGCATCTCTGGGCGAGGGAGATGAAGTTTATTATGGTGTGTTACAATCTACACTCCAGGTAGTGTTTGACACATTGCCACCTATTAACTTGTTTAAGTGTAACTGGTATGACATGATGGAGGTAAGTGGCCGTGTGGTTGATGAGTATGACTTCAGTTTGGTGAATACTACCAAATGAAGTTTTGAAGATGAATCGTTTATCTTTCCATCACAAGCTCAACAAGTATTCTATTCGGTGGATCTGATTAAGTCAGAGTGGAGTGTAGTTTGTAGGTGGAGACCGAGAGACAACTACGAGGGCCCATCGACTGATGTTGATGGAGGTACCAAAGAAGATGATGCATTATTACTGGCCCAAGATCCAAGGGTGGGAGAAGGGGAGGAATTGAATTCTAACGATAATGTTGTGTGGGTGTGTCGAGAACTTGGTGCTGGTTTGTGGCTGGATAAAGATGAAATTAATGTTTAGGTATTCTTGCATGTTTTTTATTATCAAGATATAGTAATATATATTGATAAAATTAACAAACTTGTATTCTTCTTTTTTGTAGGAAAATGTGCCCCAGGCTAGCACCGAGGTCTTATATGAGGCGCACTCTACAGTCGAGGCCTGGAGCTGCATCGGAGTCAGCAGCCGTACCTATGTCCAATTCACAACTTGGATCGCCTGAGATAGCACACTCACACACGGTGTCGGAACAACATGATGATGTAGGTATATATAATGAATAATTTTTTGTTTTCTATTAATTGTTTTGCTTCATTTTTTACTTACTTTATCAATATTGGTGACGTTATTTTTGGTCTATCAATTTAAATGTATCATCGTCATCCCCTTTAGAGGAAGTTAATCTTGAACCCACCACTCAGGATGTTGTGCATCATAGGGGGAGGGGTCCCAGTAGAGATACCTCTCTTGATCCCCCTCATAACACTAAATGGAAGTGTGGAATCCAAAATAGGCAATTCAAATCAGGTGATGTTAGTACACTAATGAGAAAATTGGCATGTTATGCTCATAATGAACATTATTTTCCTTTACACTTAGTGTGGGCAGAGATGGATGAGAATAAACTAAAAAAGATATGCTATGAGTTGAAGGTATGTTTGTTTACTGAATGATATTCCATTTCCTTCGTTTTTGTTATAGCATGCTGAATGGTGTTTATTGTGTTTACAAGAGCAATATAATTTTTTTGATAGTGATGGTAAGGTTGTGGATATTGATGATGTATTGCCAACAATCAAGCCGTACATCCAAAGGTTAGTTCGGGACAAGAGGTCTTCTTATATGAGGAAATATTTTTGTTGGCAAGACTGATGATGATTTGAAAGAAAATCCGATCTCGATAATGACCCCACAATCATGGGAGCTGCTTGTGAAGTATTGGGGATAGGAGGAAAATTTAGAGATTTCAAAACCAAATAAGGAAAATCGGGCTAAGTTGAAGACCACCCACACACTTGGGTCAAGATCACTCAGTTGTCACTATGAAGAAGAGGTATTTGCATACTTTTTTATTCATTTCTTCAATTTTTGTAGAATAGTACTTAACTTATTCTTCAATTACATTTAAATCCAGGAAAAAGAAAAAGGCACCGCCTTCAATGTGTTTGAAGCGTTTGTTAAAGCACATCAGAGAAAGGATGGGAGTTACCCCAATAAGAGCAATGAGGAGAAATGTGTAAGTTTCTTACTTATCATGTCTTTTAAGTTATCAACAAAAGTATCTTACTTATCATGTCTTTTATGTCTTTACTTATCTTGATGACTGGAAATCTGTGTATAGATGTAAGTTTTACAGATAATGGAAGAACAAAATTTGAACTGTGGGGATTTACATGATTTGGGTGTAGTTTTGAATCAAGTTTTTGATGGACACTATGGAGGGTGTGAGAGAGGTGTTGGGACAGGTTACAACAGGGGAAGGAGTTATGTGAAAGCAAGTTCCAGCCAGATGAAAACACAATGAGAGTCCATTTCTGCAGAACTCGAGTCAGTAAAAGATAGAGAGGCTACAGTGATGGTAGAACTGAGGGAGATAAGAGAGAGAGAGAGAGAGAGAGAGAGAGAGAGAGAGAGAGAGGAAAAGGAGGAGGACTGGATGGAAAGGGAGATGAGAAGGGAAGAGGAGTTTTTGGAAAGGGAGAGGAAAAGGGAGCACGAGATGCTGGAAATGGAGAGAAAAAGAGAGCAGGACAGACTGCAAATGGAGAGAAAAAGGGAAGAGGAGTGGCTGGAAAGGAATTGGAAACATGAGGAGGAATGGCAACAAAAGGAGAAGAAAAGGGAGCGAGAGTGGAATAAAAGGGAGAAGAGAGGGTGAAGGAGGTGCTGAAAAGAGGGAAGAAAAAGGACAGAGTGGGCAAAAGAATACAGAAAAAATTGTTGTTGTTGAATCAATGGTTCAACACAGATATATCATCATCTTCAGGTTTCATAAGACAATAATTTCCTTTCTTAGTGAATTTTTGAACATATATAATTATTTAGTTTGTGTTTGCCCTCATTCTAATTAAATTTTTCTAATTGGCAGATCCAGAAGATGAAGTTGATAGTGGGCCTTCAGCATAAGGATTGAACAAAAGCCAAGATGAATTTGGATAGTGTGAACTCCATACATGAACATTTTTTGGCACGATGAAGTAGATTGATCACACTCCATACATGGAAATGTTTTGGGAATTTAACATTACTCACAGTCAATACTTGTTTTTTTTTTTTGGCAATTACATGTATATGCAAGTAATGTAGTACGATTTTTTTGGCAATCACATATATATATATGGTTAATTTAATGCTTATTGTTTGGGCATGACATGTATAAACAGTTAATGTAATACTTGTATTTTTTGGCAAAAAGTTTCTTTTGCTGTATTTGGATTATGAAATGTTATTATATACGTTTTGTTTTTTTTTGAATGTGTGTGTGACAAATATTATGTACAGGGTATGAGAATATATAAAATAGGGAGAAAAATACAGGAAATTTGTAAAATAATTAATAGCACTAAATATTATTGCCTAGGGTTGAACTGTAGGCAATAATATTAGAGAGCAATGCCTATGGTTTAATAGGTAAGGAATAACCGTAGCCAATACTCAATTTTGTAGTCACAAATTTCAGTATTCCCTATGGTTGTATTTACGGTTAAACCGTAGGGAATAAGTACTCCCTACGATTGTCCTTACGGTTTAACCGTAGGGAATATGTTTTGCCTACGGTTTTTCCTACGGTTAAATCGTAGGGAATAAGTTTTGCCTACGGAACTGCCTATGGTTTAACCGTAGGGAATAAGTTTTGCCTATGGTCGTGCCGACGATTTAAAACCGTAGACAAAAAGCTAGTTTTCCCTATGGTTTCTCAACCCGTAGGGAATAATACTATTCCCTACGGTCTCTAACCGTAGGGAAAAATAATTACTATCCCCTACGGTTTCAACCGTAGGGAAAGATTATTCCCTTCGCTTTTAAGACCAACGCAATATTGGTGACGGTGAACGGTAGGGAATCTTTTCCCTACGATTTAAAACTGTAGGGAAAAGTGTTATTTCTAGTAGTGAATGTTGCCAGGAGATTGGGAAATTAAGGATTTTAAGGCCTGTTGGATAAATGACTAAGATAGGGTATCAAATGCTTTACATAGATCAATTTTGGTTCCGAGATATGAATACATTTTTTCTATTGGATTAAAATGTTTTGAGGATTTCATGAGCTAGGAGTATGTGAGCAGATATTTGTTGACCTTTAATAAAGGCTGTTTGGGAGGGGAAACAAGTATGGGGAGAATTTTAGTAAGTCTAGAGGCAAGGATTTTTGTCAGTATTCTATAAATAACATTGCAAAGGCTAATAGGGCGATAATTGGTGAAGGAGGATGGGGAGGGAGTTTTTGGTATTAGAATGATGAATATTTTATTTAGAGCTGGTTCCATTTTTGCTGATAGGAAGATTGAATTAATGTTTGATAATAAGTCGTCTTTGAATAAACACCAATGGTGTTTAAAGAAGATTGGTTGAAATCCTTAAGGGCCTGGTGCCTTGTATGAGTCCATGGAAAAAAAGAACATGTCTCATTTCTGACATGGAAATGGGTTTATAGAGGTCATTTCTATGTGCATCTAAGAGAGTCTTAGTAAATGTAGGTGGTGCTTGTTGAGGATTAGATTGGTCAGTAAAATTGTATTGAAAATATGTGACTACTTCCTTTTTCAGGTCTGCTTCTGAGGATATAGTTTGTCCATTGCTAAGTTGTATTTGGTTTATATGATTTAAATGTGTTCTAGACTTCACAAATGAATGAAAGTTCCTAGAATTCTCATCTGCTTCTTTGAAGTTGTTCTGTCGAACTTGTTGAAAAATATGGATATGTTTTATTCTAGAAAGTTTAATTATATGTGTTTGTGTAATTTTCTCTTGAGAAAGTAATTCTGTGTTCAAAGGGTGTAATATAACTTTTTTTTGAATAATTGAAGTTTTTTTGTTAGTTCCTTAAGTTGTACATGGAAATTTCCGAAGTTGTTTTTATTCCATTGTTGTAATTGAGAGGCAATATATGATAATCTGATTGGAAACAATTGGAGTGGAGGGGTGGATAAATGTGGGTAGGGGATGGCTTTCCAGGTTTTTTCAATAAGAGGAATGTATCTTTCATCCTCGATCCACATTGCCTGGAATCTAAATGAGCAGTTTAGGGTGTGGGGTCATGATGTAGTAAGTAGGAGAGGGTGATGATCTGATCTAATGCGGTGAAGGGTTTGAACACTAGTGTGGCCATTGGCTCAAGAAACAGTGGTTTACTAAGGCATGATCTAATCTAGCCAAAACTAGTTGGGTGCCTGATCTGCCATTTGACAATGTGTATTTAGGTCCATTAAATCCTAGATCATTCCACCCTCTAGTAGTAATAAAGTTCTAAAATAAGTGATTAGGTCTATAAGTTGTAGAAGTATGAGATAGTTTTTCGTCCTGTGTGAGGGTGGCATTAAAATCGCCAATAAGGAGGAAGGGGAACGAGGTTGTTGACGATAAGAGTTTTCTAAGAGGCTAAGGCCCATATTCCAGGTTTGGGGATGTGGAAGGAGGTATACAAAGATGGAATACAAGATGCCTCCTAGAGGTAGAGATATTTTTATTTAAATAAAGAATTCATTAGATTGGATTTTGAGAATAACCATTGGCATCCATTGAGGCCATTAGATGGCTGTGTGTGTGTAAAAAATATGGTGTTTGTAGCCAACAAAACGTTTTTGATGTGGCTGGGTTTGTCACTTTCATTTCACATAAATGTAAAACTTCAGGTGCATGTGTGCGAATGAGTGTGCTTAAAGCATGCTTTGCAGAGGTACTTTGGGCACCTCTGATATTCCAAGCTAAGAATTTAATCATTTATAAACATAGAGGGTGTCACTGAAGTCTTACCCGGTGACTCAGGTATGAGCACTGTTGCTCCTTGTGCATATTTAGATAGTTTGAAGCTGTCTGAACCCGAGCCTATGGTGGCGTTTCCCCTGTGCAATTATTCTTCGGCTTGTCTCTTGTGTCCAACACTTGAGTCTATAAGACCAGTGGGCCATGGGATAGAAAGAGGAGAATTTGTTTCCTCTTCAGAGTAGTTCGTGAGGATTCTAGTAGTTAAATGGAAGGGGCGATCCAGGTGAGGAGAAGGTATAATAGTACAAGTCGGGCCATCTTTTATAGAGGGGGGACGTGTTTCTGTTCATTGCTTGGCTGGCAGCAGCAACGAGGGGTTTGGAGATACAAGAGCTGGTTGAATTAAATCAGAATATAGATAGGGTCCCTCAGGACGAGGGGTATGGGAATATAGTATGGGGTACTGATGAGTGATTCGGTCTGGGTTATAGTGACGACTTTGATGATTCTGTTGTGCATGTGATGAGGGAGGTGCTTCCGGGCGAAAAATGGGGTGACGACGAGCAGTGTTATTCCATCCTAATGATGATGGGTTGTCGGGATCTGATGGAGGAGGAGGGAAGGCGGGGAAGGGAACTGAGTCAGGTTTGAGAAGGCATTCAGCCATTGCATGTCCCCAACATCTAAAATATATGCAGATTCTGGATTTGCCTTCAACAACATATGGTAGCCAGTAAGTGTTCGTAGGAGTATCTACTATGACTCCTTCAATATCGGGACGTAAGAGATTAGCTTCAACTTTGACTCGGGCGAATGCAAGGTTGTCTCGGTTGGCAAGTGTTTCAGTGTCCATGCCCACGTAATGTCCTAACGTTGGACTAGGATTGTTAAGGCTTCATCATGGAATAGAGGTGGGGGAAGATTTACGAGTTTGACCCAAATAGGAGCTCGAGTAAACATGAAGCGCTCGATGTGAAAATCTCTAGGCCGTGGGAACATGTGTAGATATGACTCTCGTATTTTGATGGGGCAAAGTGTAAGTAGGTCCTCGCAATATTCTCCGGTTGGAAGATTAAAGGAGAGAGATCTTCTACTAAGGGAAGTAACAGTAACCTCCGGGTCTAGCTCGTTGGGGGCGACAAAGCAATGTTTGAAGTATGAGGGCTATGAGGGCTGTGGTTCCTCGAACTCTTCCAGCGAATAGACCTACTAGTGAGGTTTGCATGTTCTGCAATCCTCGTTCAGCTATCTCTCTTGATAAGGTTACTCAATGAAAGTTTTCAGATAGGTTGTTGACAGGATCTATACTGTTGGAGGCTGGTGTAAGGGACATGAGAGGTGGAATAGGGAGGATTTCTGGATCGGGTACAGGGCGTATGGGTTGGATACGGAGAGCTAAAGACTGTGTGTTTGGAGCAGGAGGACGAGTTGATGGTAGGTTTTCTAGAACGATGATACGAATCATGGACGAGGAAGCCATTGGAGGAAAGTAAGACAATAAGCTTGCGAATAGTTGATGCTGACGAAGAGGACAAGGAAAGAAGAAGGGGTGCAATGGGAAGGTCGTGGATGAAGTTGCATGGGGAAAAAATCGATGGAGCTTTTAGTAGGGTTTTTATAAGTAGGGTGGGATTGAAAGGCGGTGGGATTAATGGAGGTTTTGGGGAAAGAGATAAATGCTGGGAGGACATGCATATCTGAAGCGTCAGAGGGGGAATCTGCCTAGCATGCAAGGGTATTTGATGGCTTGCATTTAATGGATTAAAGAGTAGGAGAAGAGGCAATTGGTTATCTGAATGGAAATGGGGTAGGTGGAATGTGTTAAGGGTAATTTGGATAGAGAGTTAGCTGTTACGTCTTGTTATGTGAAAGAGGTTAGAAACTGGGGACTCTCAGACTGGTACATGTAGTGATGCATGAGAATATTAGAAATCCAAATGAAGGGGCAATTTAAAACTTACCTGACAAAATCGGCATTGAATGATGAATTTCGAAAAAAGATAATGAAGTTGTGTCTGGTATACGGTGTCGATTTTGTCTCCCACTAAGCTGCTTGGTGGAGAGCGTAATTATAATGATCTGTGAGCCATTTGAGAATTTGAAGAGTTGTGTCTGCGGACCAATAACTGTAGAGAGCTTCTCGTGGAAGAGTTTTACTAGGATTGGCTGGGCATAATTAGGGTTTCGACAGAGAGATTTGTTTGGGAAGAGACAAGATAATGGATAGTTCTGCTTATATTATTGAAGATGGAAAAATCATGGAACCTTTCATCTTCGAATAGTAATTGAGTCGAAGTAGTGCACAATGAATCCTTTTCGAATATATTTTACAAGTGATAAGCTTGCTTCCCTTCAACCATACTAGGTGTGCATAATCCATAGCCTCACTTGTAAGACCTTGGAGGATTTATCGACTCTCTTCAATGTGGGACTAATGACCCATGGGAGAGATACAACTCTTTATTCCCAAAGCATCCTTATAGTCAATGTACCCATTAAATCTACCTCTACAGGGAGATGTGTTGCCCATTATTCCATGTAGTAAACGTCCAGTGACAAAGTATCTAAAAGTGGGCCCCACACCCATAAGTCAAGGTAATACTTATAAATCCATATTTGAAACCATGTTTCCAACAAACTCCCACTTAGTTTCAAATCCATTTTTATAGATTCCGATTTTTAAAAACTTGAAAAATAAATTTTGACACATAAAACCATACCATGACCATAGGCATTACCTCAAATACTTTAACATACACATGTGGTTAACCCGGGCTTACACAACATACATATTAGATATCTAAGGTTGGGGACTAAACCAAATCCATACTTGTCATGTTAAGCGATCTCCATTCATAGCATATTCAGACCTGAACTCAGGGTAAAGTTATGTACCTTTTCGAGTATTAGCCACTAAGACAACTATGCCTAAGAAGTACCATAGGCCTAAATCAATTTAGATGTCCAACCCTATCTTCCTATTGAGATCCTTCCGTATATACATATAAGTATATACCTAAAAGGAAAGGTGGACATCAAGGCATTCCACCGTCAATAGCATACTCAGTGCTTGAGGAGCTCAGGGAAAAGCTCTATACCAGCATGAGTATTAGCCGTAAAGGAAACTGTGCCTACGTAGTCCCATTGGCTTGGACAATTTAGAGACTCAACCGTCACTCCCTATTGAGACCCTCACGTATACACATATAAGTGCATACCTAATAGGGAAGCTGAATATCTAGGCACACCATTAGTACTCATATAATCAAACAAAAACATATGCATTCATTCAAATTTATCATTTTATTCCATGAAATATAAAATACAATGTCATGACATTAAAATCAATGAGACCATAATTTATACAAAACAAAGTTCTCCCACTTGGTTTCATAATACAAACTAATTAAACCCATGTTCCCCAAATGGGCAGTGAAACTAATTACGGGAAGACATTTAGTTAGTGGATCATCTAAGTTGTTTTGAGAGGCCGTTTTGAGAACAACTTCCTCCTTCATCAGCATGTCTAGTATATAGTGGTATTTCCCTTCAAATTGCTTAGCCTTGGAGTGACACTTTGGATCTTTTGTGATACCAATAGCAAATGCATTGTCACAAAAGAAAGGAATAGGTCGCTCCACACATTCTACCATTAGAAGACTCCTTAAGAATTTGCGAAGATAGACACTCTCCCTTATAGCTAAGTTCATAGCTACATATTCTGCCTCTATGGTTGATTGCGCTACACAGTTTTCCTTCTTTCTTTTTGAAGAAATGGCACATCCGCCAAACATAAAGATAAAACTAGAAGTAGACTTGCGGGAATTAATACATGGTAATCTAAGTCAGAATAACCAATTAATTCCAACTTGTCCGCCCGATACGTCAAAGCATATGACTTAGTTCGTTGCAGATAGCGCATTACCCATTTAACTCCTTCCCAGTGAGGGAAACCTAGATTAGCCTAAAACCGTTAAGAACCCCAACAACATAAGCAAGATCAGGTCATGTACATATAAGAGCATACATAAAACTCCCCACAACAGAATCATATGGATATTTCGATTTGTCCAACTTATCGTTGAGTCGAGAAGGATAATTCACCTGACTCATCTTTTTTGTGCTATTACAAGGCACATTACCTTGAATACTGTTGGACATATGAAACCGATCCAGAAGAATGTCTATATACTTCTCTTGAGATAAACTCAATTTTCGCAAAGCCCTATCCAGAAGAATGTCTATATACGTTGAATATAAGAAGATTCTCCGAGGTCTTTCATATCAAACGTCTGAAATAACCAAGTCTTTATACCTTTGAGTATTTGAATATCATCCCAGTTAATAAAATATCATCTGCATATAAAGTAAAAAAAACAATGCAACTTGATATTCCACTATCTTGAGGCTTGTTTCAAATCATAAATGGATTTTTCTAATTTACACACCTTCGATTCAGTTCCAGTGCTAATAAATCCACGAGGTTGTTCCATATAAATTTCCTCATCTAAATCTCCATTAAGGAAAACAATTTTGACATCCATCTGGAACAACTCGTTGTCATAATATGCGACCAAGGACAAGAGAGCTCGTATAGACTGTATACATGCAACAAGAGAGAACGTTTCATCATAATCGATCCCATATTGTTGAATAAAACCCTTGGCAATAAGACTACCCTTGAACCTTTCAACTTTACCTTCAGAATTTCTCTTCCTTAAAAAAATCCACTTGCACTTAATGGGCTACACATATGCAGGATGATCAACAAGTTTTCAAACTTTATTTTTATACTTGGAGTCCATCTTTTCTTCCATTGCCAAACGCCATTTGTCGGAGTCCACATCAATGAGTGCTTGTTCATCAGTGGCAGGATCAGTAGCATGTTCATCAGTGGCAGGATCAGTAGCATGTTCATCAGTGGCAGGATCAATAGCATCTTTATTGAACCTTATTCTTTCATAAGTTTCTCCAGCATATGTATAAAAATCAGAAGATGATATAAGTTGACTAGATTTTCTATCTCTAGAACTTCTTTGAATATCCGTTTGAGTGGAAACCTCTTCATTAGTAGGAGTTTCAGATGAGGACATTTCCACAATTTCTTACAAGAGAGACTTTGTACCTAGATCTTCATCATAGTCAAATCTATCATCAATGAGTTCTATCTTCTTCTTTATATATAAAGTTTAGTTTTTCTTTCATTTTTAGTTATTGGTTCTTCTATGGGTATTTGTATTTTAAGATGTTCTATTCCTGGTATGAATGTGTATTCTGGATCTTTGGATGAGTCTTTGTCTTCTTTAGTGTTTATGAGTAACTTTATGCCTTCTATTTCTTTCATTAAAATTTCTTGTAATTTTAAAATATTTTCATTTAGGCAGATTATATTCTTTGCTAGAGTTTTATCTTCTATTACCTTAATCATTTAGGTTTCTATTCATTTAATCAAAATACCAATTTTCGTCATCTAAATCAAAATCTGCTAAATGGTATATTTCTAAAGAGATATTAACCTTGACAACTAGATCCTATTAACCTTGACGACTAGACCATCAAGTACAAGAGTATTTCTAATTTTCTAAAGATAAGAGAAATGGTAGAAATACACCCATTTAGCTTTGAAAATAAGATCCAATATGTATAGGGCAGCTAGATAAATCTTCTTTAGCTGATATTTCAATCAAGTCAGACAGTGCTTATCCATTTAACCTGTTTTTAAAACTTTGTTACACGTGTGCCATTGCTCTAATCACAAGATCGAGAATTAAAAAATTAAAGCTAGCTAGTTCATAATTTATATTGACTGAAAGTGCATGACATGTAATTAATATTTTGCTGCTGCTACAATATTCTGCCTTCTTGCATGATTCTTGATCCTTACTAATCAGCTCAGACCAAACAAATATGATATGAGAGAAAACAGGTAGAGAGCATTTTCGTGGGCTGGCTCTATAGTGGCAGGCCCTATGTTGGGCGGGCCCGTTAGTGGCAGACCAGTATGTGGGCTGGTCTATGAGCGGGCCTTTTCAAAGGCTGGTCCAATCACGGGTGGGCATCTTCTTGGACGGGCCAAAACATGGGCGGGCCTAAACATGGGCAGGCCATGACTTTGGAGGCATTTACATGGGCTGTCCCAAGTGTGGGCGGGCCTCATCGATGGCAAGCCCTTTTGGGCCTAATCTTCAGCGGGCCAAAACTTGTATGGGCCTAATCATGGGTAGGCCTTTTCGTGGGACAGCCATTTAGTTGGCTAGCAAAATTGTGGGTGGGCGTTATCGTGGGCGAGCCATATCGTGAGCGGCCTTATCTTTAGCAGGCCAACAAGTTGGCGGGCCAAAACATATGTGGGCCAAAACATATGTGGGCCAAAACCTATGCGGGGATAAAAGAAGCAGGGGCAAACGTAACCGTGCCCCTTCGTCAGTGGGCTTGTTCGTGGAATGACCCAAACATATGCGGAACGAACATGGGCGGAATCGATTGTAGGCGGGAGGGTACATGGGTGGGCCACAAATTCGTGGGCAGCCTTAACGAGGGCAGGCCATTTAGTGGTTGGTCAGGCATTTTCTTGCGCTGCCCATAAAGAGGCAGGCCTTTTCATGGGTGGGCCATTAAATGGGCGGGCCAAGAAATGGACTAGCCTAAAATTGGGTGGCATTTACGTGGGTGGGGCCATAAGTGGGCGGGCCAATTCGTGCATTTTGCGTTGAGTGGCTGGCAATGCCATAATGTGAACAACCATTTCTTGGGCGGGCCTTTTAGTAAGCATGCCTTTTCTTGGGCGGACCTAATGTTGACGGGCCAATTTGTGGACGTACCCATCGAAGTCGGGCCCATTCTAGGTCGGCCTCATCTTGGACGGCTCTGTTACAAGATGGGTCATTAATTGTGCAGGCCTTTATTGAGTCAGTCTTTAAATGGGTGGGCCTATTAGTGGGTAAGTCTTTTACGGTAGGGCATTGGGTGGGCTGACTATTTTGTGGGCGGGCATTAACCTGTCGGTTGTGAACGTTGGCTAGCTTTAAGTGGGTCTTTTCTTGAGGAGGCCTAAACATTGCCCGCCATTTTAGTGGACGGGCTCAATTTCGGGTAGGCCTTTCTTCGGCTTCCTGTTTAATGAGCTGGCCCACAATGGCGTGCCTTTCAAGGGCTGTTTAATGAGGGGCCCTTTTTGTGGGTGGGCCAATCGTTGTAGGATGTTTCATTGGCGGGCCTTCTTATGGGCGTTCCATTTTGATTGGAGGGCATTTTCAATCGGCGTCTTTCCGTGGGCAGGTCTTTCTCCTAGACAGGCCTTTTCATGGGCGGCTAATTTGTGAGTGAGCCTCTGCTTTGGCAGGCCAATTCGTGGAAGGCCAGAACTACGTGGAGTCTTTTCAATGGAGGCCATACTGTGGGCTTGCCTTCCTGTGGACGGGCATTTTCATTGGTGAGTCATTACCTGTTCGGGCTTTTTCGTCATGGGGTGGCTTTAACTTGGAAGGGCTTTGGCGGGTCTTCTGGTCATATTGTCAGCCTGTCCTTTCTAGCCTTCTCTTTTGTCGCTCTTTCAGTCTTTTGTGTCTTTCGTTTTGGCGGCGCTTTCTATAGAGTGGCCCACTTTTCTCTTGTGTGGACCCACTTTTCTCTTGTGTGGGCCCACTTTTCTCTTTTGTGGGCCAAAATTTGCACGCCCCTTTTAGCGGACTGCCTTTATGTGGGCGGGCCAAAATGTAGGCAGGATTTAAAGTGGGCAGGCCTAAAAGTAGGTTGGCCGAAAGCTGGTAGGGCCTTAAAGTGGGTTGGCCTTCATTTGGGTTGACCTTTTAGATTGATGGCTTATATTTGGGCAGGCCAAAAAGAAGGCTAGCCTTTAAGAGAGTGCGCAATTGTGGGCGGGCTTAATAGTAGGCGGGTCATTCTTTGACACGCTTCAATGTGGTCGGGCAGTCATGTGTGCGGGTCCAATCAAGAGTGTGCCAATCTGTTGGCGTGCCTTTAACTTGTGTGGGCCTTTCTATTGGTGTGTGTTTAACTTGAGTGCGCCTTCTCTTGGCGGATCGTAACATGAGAGGGTCACAACGTTGATGGCCCTCGCCGAGTGCGGGCCCAAAAGCGAGCAAGCACGAATGTGGGTGGGCTAGAACGTGGGCAAGCTCTAACATTGGAGGAGTTGTTCATTGGCGGGCCTGCACATAAGCTAGGAAGATCCTCGTTGGTCATAGCATGGGTAGCTCAGAAAGTCAGAGGCCTTTTCGTTGGTGGTCCAAATCTCTGGTGGGCCTTTCTATGGGCGGGCCTAAACTTTGACGATCTCATTAATGGACGGGCTTTTATGAATATGAGCTATAGCTTGGGGGAGTTCAGTGGGTGGGCACAATAGAAGGCAAGCCATCTCGAGGCTTGGACGAAAGTTGGCGCTCCAATCGAGGGTGAGCCAAATCTTTTCGGGCCTTAACATGGTAGGGCTTTTTCGTTTGTGGGCCAAAATGTTGACAGTTCAATAATTGGCGAATCTTTTTGTTGATCGGCCTTTTCTTGGCTGGTCGTCCAATATGTTGGCAAGCCGTAAAGTTGGCGACCAAAACATCGTGGTGTTTTACGTCGGCAGGGCCGTAAGTTGGTGGGTCCTATCGTGGGCGGGCCTCATCTATGTTTGGCTATTATATGGGCGGACCTAATCTTTGTCCTGTCTTCACTTGGACGGGCCTTTTCGTGGGTGTGCGTTAAAGTGCGCAAGCCAAGACGTGGGCGTGTTGTATCGTGTTTGGGCTTTTCGAAGGCTGTCCAGTTCGTGTGCAGTCTTTTCCCCGACGGGCCAGTTTGTGGGCGGGCTTATTCATGGGTGAGCCATTGGGTCAGTGGACTTTGTTTCTCCTGGCCCATTCATGGGCAGGCCTTAAAGTAAGTTGGCCTTTTTCTTGACGGGCCAAGACGTGCTCGGCCTTATTGTGGGGGGGCCATTAGTTCGCTGGACCAATGGAATGTGGCTCAATCGAGTGCGGGCCAAATCTGCTGCTAGCCTAATCTTTGGCGGGCCTTTACGTAGGTGGGCTAGTAGTGGGTGTACGTTTATTTGGATTGGCCGTATCGTGGGTAGCTGTTAACTTGCACGGGCCTTTTCGTTGGCGGGTCTATTCCTTTGCAGGCCTTTCGTTTGTAGCTTTATTTGTTAGCGAGCCTTTCTGTGGGCTGCCTTTTCGTTTTTGGTGGGCCTTTTCTTTGGCAATCTCATTTGTGGGTTGCTTGGGTCGAGGTGGGTCCAAACATGGGCAGGTCCTAACGTTGGTAGGCTCGATCGTGGGCGGGCTTTTCATTGGCGGGCATAAACTTGGTCTAGAATTTACATGTGCGGGCCCAAAGTTGGGGGCCCAAACGTTTGCGGGCCAAATCGTGGGCGGGCCACAATGTAGTCGGGCCTTTAATTTGGCTGGCCTTAATGTTTGGGCCTAATCATGGGTGGACCCTTACGTTGGTGGGCCTTTGCGATGGTGGGCGGGATTAATCCGGGCGGGCCTCTATGTTGGCTTGCCTTAACGTGGGCAGGGCTTTAGGTGGGCAGGCCTTTTTCTGGCTGGGTCTTCTCTTAGGAGGACCTAGTCATTTGGGGACCAAATAGTTGGGCGGGCCCGTTCGTGGGCGGGTCTGAACGTGGGGGGCTCGAACGCGGGCAAGCTTGAATATGATCGATGCTGTTCATTGGTGTGCGATCGTGGGCGGGCCTGATCATTGGTGTGCTCTAACATGGGTAGGCCTTTTCGTGGGCGGGCCATTACGTGGGTGGGCCTTTTCATGGGTGGGCCTTTTCACTGCATTTTGAATTCGAAGGCGCTTTGGGTGCTTCAGTACGAATAGGGGTGTAAACGGAACTAAACGTTAAAGAAAATACCATTTTCATTTACCGTAACGGATTACTAAATATTATACCGTTACCGTTTTCGCCCGATTATTTTCGCTTCATTTTTTGCCGTTTTCGTCCGATTAATAATCGGGAGAAAATGCTTCTACCGTTTTCGTCCGATTAATTTCGTTTCATCCAATTAATATGACTTTTCGTACACCCATTTTTTTTCATTTTATTTTGGTTACTTTCGTTCCGGCCCGATTATTTCGTCAGATTAATATAGATTTATTCGAATAGTAATTAAAAAAATTTTAAAAACCAAATAAATTAAAAATATAGTTACAATAGATCTCTCCACCTCACAAATCACAATTCAGATCTCTTCAATACAATTGAGTTCCCCCAGCGAAAATTAGAAATACCAAATAAAAAATTAAAGGCTACTCATCTGCCATTTCCTATTGCGAAATTTCCTGATACCTTCGGCAGGACCATTTCTTGGATTTCTTTGACAAACTCTTTCTATTGGCTAAGAGGCTGAAATTAACCATTCGAACACAGAGATCAATTTGTGGATTAAGAGATAATAATCCCGAATGAATGAGAAAATAAACAACGAACTATAAGAGATGTAAAACAGACAATAGAGAAAATAATAAGAGAAAAAGAACAAAGATAGAATAGAAGCTATAGTAAAACAGACTCGAAGGGAAAAAATCGACAGTGAAGAGGATGAATAGAAAAACAGAAAAAATATGAGGATAAAAGAGAAAACTGAAAACAAAAATTTTAGCCATGAAACAAGAAAAGTGAAAAATTGAAGGGCAAAAGAGGGAGAAATATGGAGGAGAAGAGAGAGTACCTAGAA
This sequence comes from Aristolochia contorta, assembly GCA_022405105.1. Taxonomy (NCBI): domain Eukaryota; kingdom Viridiplantae; phylum Streptophyta; class Magnoliopsida; order Piperales; family Aristolochiaceae; genus Aristolochia; species Aristolochia contorta. The sequence goes on along the minus strand of JAHZSQ010000064.1, from coordinate 153,920 downwards.
AGGATTTCGACGAGAGACGACTACTTCTTCAATAGCGTGGACAAACGGAAGGTGGAGGACGTGTGTCGATGTAACAATGGTGTGAAGACTCTGAGAACAGATAAATGGAGACGAGACTGGTGAGAATGGAATCACTGAATCAGGAATTACAGAAATCAGAGGTAAGAGAGAGAAATCAGAGGGAAAAGACAGATGAATCAGATGGAAAAGAGAGGAATCGGACGAAGAAGAGAGGAATCAGACGAAGAAGAGAGGAATCAGACGAAAAAGAGAGGAATCAAAGGGAAGAAGAAAAATACCTCGACTTTAGACAGAGTTTGCCAAGAGGTGAGCGGTACGCCGGTAGCTCGATGGTCGCCTGACTCGCCTCTCCGTCTCGCCTGGATTTAGGGTTTGCACAATTGCACGGGTTGCTGGAATAGGGCATTTAGCCTTTTATAGGGCTCGACTAGTGACAGTGAGTCACCGAGTGTAGTTACTATTATATATTTACACTAGACATCACATAAGTCATTAGATTAAAAGATTTAGGACTTTGCCTTTAATTAGTTTATAACAAAGTAGATTTTAGGGATTTGTTTTTAGAATATGTTAGAAATTATTAATTGGATCTTTGCTTTTTAAAACTTTGGAATAATAGAATGATGATAGTTTTTTAAAAAAATTATGATAAACAATCTTAAATTTTGAAATTTTTGGGTGTTATGAAAGTGTTACTTTATTTAATATGTGGTTCTTGATAATGGACTCATAGACCCATGGTCATTGAAAAAAAAATCATATGTATTCTAATAAATGAATCAGTGGCATATAATACTTGTAAATTTTATTTTGGTTGATGTATAAGTAAAACTATGGAAGATTGCTTATTAAATGTTTATTTGATTTAATTAAGGATATAGACAGGTATTAACTATTGCTTAATGAGGTAATTGTCTAGTCGATAATAAGTTTAATAAATTTCATTCAATTATAGAAATAGAATAATTTGTGTAAGTAAATTTAAGAAATTTGGTTGATTTAATAAATATTCACATATTCTATATGTTACAGAAAAGTATTAATTATTGCATAATAAATACCATAATAGAAACTTAACTCGTATTACAAATATCTTATTTTGACAATTGTTATGTATAAAACTCTAAAATCTCTAAGCCAATGGGCAATGAGTTATTATATTCAATAACTCATATAAGATATAGCTCATACGAAATTAAGATTCTAAACCAATAAGTTTGCTTATTAAATGTTTATTTGATTTAATTAAGGACATAGACAGGTATTAACAATTGCTTAATGAGGTAATTGTATAGTCAATAATAAGTTTAATAAATTTCATTCAATTATAGAAATAGAATAATTTGTGTAAGTAAATTTAAGAAATTTGGTTGATTTAATAAATATTCACATATTCTATATGTTACAGAAAAGTATTAATTATTGCATAATAAATACCATAATAGAAACTTAACTCGTATTACAAATATCTTATTTTGACAATTGTTATGTATAAAACTCTAAAATCTCTAAGCCAATGGGCAATGAGTCATTATATTCAATAACTCATACAAAATTAAGATTCTAAACCAATAAGATTGCTTATTAAATGTTTATTTGATTTAATTAAGGACATAGACAGGTTTTAACTATTGCTTAATGAGGTAATTGTATAGTCAATAATAAGTTTAATAAATTTCATTCAATTATAGTAATAGAATAATTTGTGTAAGTAAATTTAAGAAATTTGGTTGATTTAATAAATATTCACATATTCTAATTGTTACAAAAGTATTAATTATTGCATAATAAAAACCATAATAGAAACTCAACTCAAATATGTTATTTTGACAATTGTTATGTATAAAACTCTAAAATCTCCAAGCCAACGGGCAATGAGTCATTATATTCAATAACTCATATAAGTAAAATATTTTTTGAACTTTATTTTATCAAAACAAGTAAATAAGTAAAACATTATTTTTTCTATAATATTTCTATGATATCTCACTGTGTGAAGAGTATACTTGGCAAATTAATCAATTAATAAAAATAAAATGTTTAACAAAAAGATTGATAAATTTACCATACTACCCTATTTAAACGTTAGAACGGTAGAACGGATACGGAAGAGCTAATAACATATCAAGTATTGACAAAAGAAGTATAGAAAGAGAAGAAGAGAGTAAAAAAAAAAAGAGGAGTGTGCAGTTGCTGAAGAAATGCATGGTCTATGCGTTCAGGTAAGCCATCTCCTTCATTTCAGCCGTCTTCCTCCTTTCGATGAGTTGCAACTGTGTCGATTTGTAGAAAGTCGCATAGAGAATTAACTGGGCCATGGCAAACAGAATCCCCAGGCTATTGGGAACCTGAAAAAAGCGAAAAAATTAATATCTATATCATTTTAGTACTAATAGAGATAATTAATTGAAGAATGAACTGATTAGGAAAAATTGGAATTACTTACGGTGATAAAAAGGTCGAATCGGATCAGCGCGTAGACTGTCCAGCAAACCGCATTGGTGAAAGAGGCCAGCGAGAGAGACAAAGGCATGCCACACTCTTTGTTTGGATCACCCTTCTCTGTATATATAAAAATAAGCGAAATTAAATAGGAAATTGAGATTATAATGCATAAAATATGTAAACTAATGAGATTGATTCGAAGAAGTTTTGAATATTTATGAAGTAATTAGGGCTTCATCATCAGGATGATTACCATGACTGTCAAGGGAGCTACATAGACCACGGTGGATAAGAATACACATATGCATCCAACGAGCAGAGATCGCTTCTGGTAGGTGTGCAAACCCGTGTGGACATAAATTGTGACTCCGGCAGCGAAGAACACTTGGAGGAGGAAGACAAGGAAGGTCACCGTCCTCTGTTTACCGGTGGAGAATAAAAGGAAGAGCATGACGTAAATGAGTTCGATGAGGATGCCGAAGCCATTGATGGTAATGACCAATAGGCTATGTGGGTGCACCATGGGAAGACCGTAGACACACCATAGCAAGCAGTTTATGAAGGTGGCGAGGTACGGAAGCGGCCGGTGAAAACTCTTCCACTGATCTTTTCTTCCATATACGCCAGAAAGTTGGTCTGCATTAGTTGATCATATTATTTGTTCATTCTTCAATATTAATTAAGAAACCATGCAAATGATTGGGTTTTTAACGAAAAAGCCTCTGCAAATCAACAGATATATACTTACATGGGAGAGAGAAACAAAGCTAGTGATATAACGTTACCTGCAAAAATAGGTAAAAGATAAAACAAAAAAAATCAAAACCCATAAAACCCAAAAAGAATTGCCAATAAAGGTTGCTTGTGATTATCGATTTCCACCCACCCAATATGCCAACGGCAGTCCTCGCATCATCTGCAGAAACCATGGTGCTAGCTTGCTATTGCAGCGCAGGAGGATCAGATCACGTTGATATGACGACTTCCACTTACGGCAACGCAGAAGAACAAGGACAGGTCGAGAAATGAATGAAGCAAAGGAGGGCAAGTTAAATATTGCAGGAGATGAGGGGGTTGGGTTGGCAAAAGCTAGATCAGAGGTGTGTCATATCAGTTCAGTTTACTTCAGTTTTGTTCAGTTCAGTTTAGTTCAGTGTTAGCTGGCTAGCAAGGTTGAGAGCTCTAACTTTAAGTAGCTGGCAAAAATATTGGAGCGAGTCTTGACTTGATATTGAATCAGCAATATGCGTGCTTTGTATGCAGTCAGCAGTAGTAGTGTCACTAGTCAGTCCTGCTAGCCCGCTGCGCCTCTTTGTTCGGGAACGCGTTTGATCACCTGCCTCGTTACTTAAGTACCGCTTCGATCTCTAGCTTGAGCTTTGTTGGTGCAAGCTAGCGTGATCGTATCTCAGTCTGGTAGATCCTACTCAGCCTGGAACTATTCCTGCGCGCCTCCATCCGCTCGTTCTCCGAATTGCATGCATGCTCATTCTGGCAACTATATATGTACATAAGTTTCCCCGCAATTCCCTTGGCCTTGTTTAATTATTTTCTAGTTTATTTTAATTAGAAACTTGGTATTACTGATCGATTACAAACAAGCAGCAGAGGAATCTGCCTTCGTTGATTAAATGACAAAACTATGGCGTTCACTTCTTGTTAGAAATTTCGGGCTGAAATTTCTAATTGGCAGGAAAATGGGAATGATGAGAGTCTCATTGCAGACATAAATTTCTGGTTTTCACAAAACTAAGCTTCGTTCGATCTATTCTGCCAAGTCATCTTCTTATTTCTTCTGTGGGGTTTTGGGAATTTTTTCTTATAAATGTTGTTAATCAGGTGACGATATATTACGAATGTAGGAAGGTCATGACAACGTTCAGTTCGGCAAACGAAACCCACTATCAATCGTGGGTAATGAATTACTTGAAGGGTCGAAAAAGAAGAGTATATTTTTCGAACTACCTTATTGGAAGACTCTGCTGATCCGTCACAATTTGGACGTTATGCACGTAGAGAAAAATGTGTCTGAGATCATTTTGAACACTCTTCTTCAAAAATATGGTAAGTCGAAAGACAATATAAAGTCGAGGTTGGATTTGCAAAAATTGAATATACGGAAAACTTTGCATCCAAGACCTTCAACAAAGGCTGGGAAGGTATTCATTCCACATGCTTCGTACAATATGTCCAAGGAAGAAAAAAATAGGTTCCTCCGTGTGTTAGATTTGAAATTGCCGGATGGATTTTCTTCGAACAACTCAAGCAAATACAAGTACGGGAAAAGAAAATAGTCGGTCTCAAGAGTCACGATTACCACGTCTTGATGCAGCAACTCCTCTCAGTGGCTTTGAGGAAGTCACTTTTGAAGCTCGTTGCAAAGGTCATTAATGAACTCAGTGTTTTTTTAGAGATTTATGTACGAGAGTGGTTGACGTGAGTAAACTACAGACTTTGGAACATGCAATTCCAATGATTCTTTGCTAGTTAGAGCGGATTTTCCCACCGGCATTCTTTGATGTTATGATCCATTTGACAGTTCATTTGGCAACAGAGGCCAAACTTGCAGGACCGGTTCAGTACAGATGGATGTACCCAATTCAGCGCCATTTATTGACGCTGAAAAGTTATGTACGTAACAAAGCTCGTCTATTTGATGGAGGAAGTTACTACATTATGTGCACGTTACATTGATGGCATTGCGTCAAAACTAAACAGGCCTATCCGTTATGAGGAGGACCCCGTTGGTGCCGCATGTTCCTATTTGGTTACATTCGAGGAGGCACAACAAATACATCGGTTCATCTTGTTTAACAGACCCGATGTTGACCCATACTTGACGTAAGTCCAAATAATTTTTTTTTTTTGGTGAATTTTGCAACATCTATCTTGCTTTTTCAATTAATTCAGTCAATATTTTAATTGAATGATTGTAGGCATCACAAAAACCATTTGAGACGGTTGCATCCTCAATGGACCGATCATCGAGTGCAATAGGAGCAACATAATGGATTTGTCAAATGGTTTAAAGACCATGTAAGTGTCCAGAGTCAACTTTTTTTTTTGTCAAATTACATCATACGTTAGTAACCATTAGAAACCCCTCTCTGATTTTTTACCCTTGTTTAGGTAAACAATATGTTCAAACGTGGGCGGGTAGACGAAAATTTATTCGCTCTTACACAAGGTCCAAGGTGCGATGATGTTTCGTACCAAGGGTTCTACATGAATGGATACAAGTTTGAGACAGAGTCACTTTAAAAAACAAGGGTCACGCAAAATAGTGGTATTGCAACCGCTGGCGAAGGAGATTTGTTCTTCTATGGGGTTCTACAGTCCGTAATTCAGGTCCAATTCGGAACCACCTCGCGTAGTCATTTGTTCAAGTGCATATGGTATGACATGGGGGGAAGCGGATGCGCCACTGACGATTATAACTTCACTTTGGTGAATACCACTAAACGAAGTTTTGAGGATGAACCATTCATCTTTCCATCTCAGGCTCAACAGATTTTTTATTCTGTAAACCCAATAACGCCTGACTGGAGTGTGGTTTGTCGGTGGAAACCGAGAGACACTTACGAAATCCCACTGGATCATTCTAGTCAGGATGGGTCAGAAGCTGAAGTACTGCTACGTGCCCAGGATGCAGGGGTGGGAGCTGTAGGGGCTCTGGACCACGACGATGATGTTGTTTGGGAGAGTAGAGAACTCAGGGCAGGATTGATGATTGATTTAGAAGAGTTGAAAGCAAGATAACGTAGGTTATTAAATTTTTAGATAGACAATCTGCTTAAAGGAGTAATAGTAATTCAATTAACCATAATTTAATTGTTTGTTTCAGCAGGATGATGCTTCTCAGGAAATACTTTCGTGGCTCTTCCGCTGGCTCAGGTATATCTTTCTTGCATTTTGTGAATTATATCATACTCATTTCCTTTTAAGTTATATATTAATAGATTTTCGATATTTTATAGGGCTTTCTTGAGTGCCGATGATCGATGAGGATGGTGAGACATATGAGGAGGGTCCCGAGACACAGAAAGTGGTCGTCGAGACACAGTTCCAGGAGGCGCCTGCAAGACGTAAGGGCCGAGGACCTACTAGAGCAAGTTCTCTTATGCCAAAAGAGAATGAATTTCAATATATTGTCATTAAGGATGGCAAGCTAGTGGATGGTCAACTTGGTAAGATGCATCGGTTCTTTGGAACCGATTTTCGTGCTCAAGACCATTTCGAGCAGTATAAGCTTTGGAAAGAACAACCGGAAGGTACTTACGAATTTTACAATTTGATGTGATGATACTTCAATTTTTTTTGCAGAGGTGGTATCGTTTTCACATCGGCGATACTAATGGTGATGACGCAACCGACCAAGATGTGAAGGAGGCACTACAACCGCACGTATAAAAGCTCATCAGAGATAACAGAAATTACTACAAGAAAAATTCTTTGAGGGGACTACCGATGCGGAGTTGGTCATGTGTCCCATCTCAACAATGGATCCAGAGGAATGGCAATTACTGTTGGACTATTGGAAAAGAGAAGATGTTTGTAGGATGTCGGCGGCAGATACTGTAAATCGAACCAAGTAGAAATCTCTCCACACACTTAAGTCGAAGTCTCTAAGACAACACTACAATGAACAAATCTTTCAACACTTTGGTCAACTTGGTTTGTAAGTATGTAGAGATCTCTCCACATTTTGATCACGTGTTCAGTCACTATGGTTTAATGTTTTCACAAACATACAGATTGAGGTTCAGCAAGAGAGATTTAGCATGGTCACCACCTATGTACAAGCCCACAGGAAGGCTGATGGAACGTTTCCCGATGGGGGCACATGAGAGAGAGTTGTAAGTTTATAACTTTACATGGTCGTACGTGTATCTCTCTTCTTCCTGTGTAAGTTCTAAACTTAGTGTTTTCCTCCTTATCCAGGAAGCGATACAAAGGATAGCAGAGGCTCGCGACCTCGCAGCATCTCAGGATCTGGCTGACCTGGCTTTGATGCTAGATGAAGCTTTTGAAGGTCACCACGGAGGATATGAGAGAGGGCTTGGCTTCGGGTACAACAGAAAAAAAGGCTTCTTCAAAGGCAATTCGAGCCAAAGTGCCCAACTTAAAGAGATGGAAGAAAGGCTCCGTGCTTCAAAAGCAGGACATAATGCGTTGATTGAGGAGATTAGGCATCTCCACAGCAGGAAGCTGAGCGACAGAGGGAGAAAGCCAAGGAGGAAGCAGAGCGGCAAGAAATGAGACAGTCTATTGCAATGTTGCAACAACTTGTGATGGGAAAGTCGGGAATGTTTCCTACGTCGAGCATCAATAGCTCAGGTATGCTACTTAAAACTGTTTTAGTTGAAATTTGGAAACTTTATGCATAATTTCCCTTATTATTGATTTCTCATTATGGTACAGATGAGACACGTGACGTAGACGGGGATACCCTCCCAGGTCATACCTGAAGTTTGAAGTAGATAGTGCACGGCGGATGGTGGCTGAAGCAACATCAGTTACCTGGTTTGTGTATTTATTTGATAACTTTCAATTGACTCTGCTTATATACTTGAGTACATTTGATCTATATTACTTGTCTGCCTTGTATAAGCTGGTATCTCTTTCTGTAAATTGAGAAGTATCTTAGAAATCATTTAATTTAGTTTACTTATCTTCAAGAAATATTGATGGTCTTATATTGACCAAATAATTGGCAGGTTCTTGGCGTGTTTGACTGGTCTAGAAATAATCCAAATCCATCTGAGATGTGGCTTTTACCTGACTATCTTCCTTGCCATCCAGGTGATCTTTGATTATATTCCTCCATTATCTGATTCACTATTAAAGATTGTTTAAACATGCACAACAGGAAATTTATAAACTCCGTTGACCAGACACGTGAATAAATGTTATTTTAGTGAAATGCACATGTGTGGTTTAAGGAACGGATTTTCCCAATCAAATGCATAAAAATTAGGTGCCTTCTTGTTTCTGATGCAAGAAGGAAGCTTAATGTAATCTGCTGTAAATGCCTATGATAGGCTTCTTTAATTTTTGAAATGGATGGTAAGGTACTAGCATCGTGCTTTCTTAACATTAAATTTCCAAAATGCAGGGGCCACTGTGCCAGCTGACCTTAGAGCTGCATCTTTCCTCAAAAGCCCAAAAGTAGTTGGAAGTGGTGGACTTCAGCACACTCCAATCAGTCCCATGTTTGGAAGAAGCATTAAATTTCCAGATGGGGTGTCCAAGAAACAAGAGGGGATAACAATAGATCATCTCCATAGACTGAACCAGAAGAATATATCCGCGTGGAATATGAAACGACTGATGAAGATAGTGAGACATGGGGTGTTGTCCACTTTGGATGAACGCCTGAGAGCTATGGACCAGGTTGAAGGGGACGAATCTGCTTTGCAGATTGGAGGTGAGCATGAGGCGAAAAGAGTAGCAAAGAAGATCTTTACTAATGTTGCCAAGGCTGGAGCAAAGTAAGTAATAGTAGTTTCGGTTGTTCTTGGTTTTTTTGCGTATACCTGCTTCTATGGTTTCTAGTTAGCTCATAAAATTTGCACTATTAGTTGTGAGATAGGAGGTTATAATCTGATAACTCAACAAGATGATATCTTCTATCTTCATTGACAGCTTTATATTGTAACCAAAAATTGTTGTGTTTTGAAATTGGAAAATTCCCGTAGTAGTGTTTTTGAAGATTAATATTTCTAAGAAGTTCATTTGATAGGTCTACCATTGATAGTTTGCATGTCATATGCCAGTCTATCTGAATACAACTTACCTTACCTTATTTGGATTGGTTATCTTCTGGTTTTGTTTCCTCTCCAATTGAAGGGCCTCCAAATCCTTGGATGAGAACTACAGGAAATAGGAGACTCTGATAGAAGTTAACATTTATATGTCATAAAAAGAACTACTATCTCCCTTGAAATTTCCTCATAATGTTGCTTTAAAATCTTTCGTCACCTGGAAATACTGATCTTGCGACTCACCCAATTTGCAGATGCATTTGTCCATCCATTTCTCTAAAGGTTGGCCCTAATTGACATTGGTAGCCTGTAATATGTTTTCCTTTCATCAAATAATGCAACCGTGTGTACATTCTGAAGATGAGAATACTCAGTACCTTACCATTAGTCCAGTATGCAAAGTATGTACAAAGATACAAGTGACAAATTAATTTTAGACCTTTCATGACGTATTTAATCTTTTGGTTGAAGATACATGTGACTAAGTAGTTTCATAATTACCTACATGTTCTAATTTGTAGAAATTTTGATTTCCTTTCTTCCCTATATATATATATATATCCTAAACATACTTTACTGCTAGGTAGAAGACCCCAATTATGAGGCCTCCAAATTGCATCTTCCAAGAATTTATGATTACCTGCTGATTGCTGAAGATGGAATGAAGATGAAGGTGTCATAAAGATTGTTATTTCTATTATTACAATGAGCAGAAGAACTGGGTCTTCTTCTTCATCATTTTTTACTCACTTTTGTAAAACCAGAATTTTGGCCCACATTGTAATCTTTAATTATATTTTATATAAATTGCAATTGTTGGGATCTATTGTAATTGTTGATTGTAAAATCTGTTTAATATGTTGTCATAAGCAGACACATAAAAAAAAATTGAATTTTTTTTTTTAAAAAATTTGCCTGCGGTTTTTAAAACAGCCATTACAAAAGACGTAAAATAATGGGGGTTTCACAAAACCGCCAATAAAAAACGTTTTTTTAAAGGCGATTTTAAAAACCCGCCATTAAAAAACAACATAATGGCGGGTTAAGAAAATCGTCGGTAAATAAAGTGCAGTTTTTAACGGGGGTTTCAACTAACCACCGTTAATATAGAAGGACTTTTACTTGGCGGTTATCAAAACCGCCATTAAATAGATTTCCTGGCGGTTTTCAAACAAACCTCCGGCAATAAGAAATGACTTTACTAGTGGTTTGCATTAAAACCGCCGGGGATTAGTACCTTCTTTACTGGCAGTTTGCATTAAAACTGCCGGGGATTAGTACCTTCTTTACTGGTGGTTTAACCATCTGCCGTTACAATGAAATTTTTTACCGGGCGTTAGAACCGCCGGCAAATGTGTCGGCAAAACATTTGCCGACGCTATTATGGCCGGCGGTTGTCAAACTGCCAGTAAAACTAATACCGAGTTTTATCCCCTTTAGTGGGGGATTTTGCAACCTCTATTAAAAGTTTGATTTCTACTAGCGAACATTCAATATGTTTGCCGTACGTGATCATTTGCCACTTTTATTAACTAGGGGTTAGTGCAAGTTCAAAATATATTGTTTCAAGGACAACCCCTCAGTTCTCTTCTCATCTTGAAGCTAACTAGTAATTAATGTTTTACTTTTTATTTTACCATTAAGAGAATTTGAAGGTTCATCTAGTACTTGCTCCCAGGCTGTTAGTCTCCTTTGCTTGCAATACTCGGTACTTTTAGATTTTCAATATTTCTGAAGCTTTCTATTTGTTATACTTGTTGATCAGATGGCCGGGTTATTGGCTTTGAAGTGAGCTGGTTTAATCATATTATGTTTTAAGAAAAAATGAGACACTAAAATATTAAACTAAGCACTGATAAATGCCAACGTCATATTATGTTACTGTTGGCAATTTGGGTTAATAATTAATCATTTGGTTTTATATGTTATTGAGAATGCGCGCAGGGAATAAAAGGAAAAACATAACTTGTCTTGTTGACTCATGTACTGCTAATTTGGCCGGTAATTAGTCGCTACTTATAATAACTTAACGTTGGCTTGATTCCATCATTTAATTTTGATTTTTCCACACAGATATATATGACTGAACGCAGAGTATAAAACCTATGCTGTTGATTGACTTACTGCTTTACTGGGTAGGTAGCTAGCTAGGTTGCTGATTGATTTTAGTATAGTGGCTTGATATATATATATATATATATATATATATATATATATATATATATACTTGGTTTCATACACGACTGATAATCTTGAGAGTTTTATATAAAAAGACAACTTCCTAAATTTTTCTTTGGTTTTTACGTGAAAACTTGAATTATTGAAACCAAGACATCATTGATTGAGATTACTCAATAAGAGAAAACCCAAATATTACATGGTCACCAACCAAAATTATGAAATAAATATTTCGCTTCATTAATTATCCAATTCATAATTAAGGACACGATGGCATGCATCCTAATTATTTGCACAATGTAAAAATTTTCAAACACTAGATTTCACCACTTATATTCAAAATTATGAACATTCTATTTCAACAGGACATAGAAAATACTCTCTAGCTAAACTGTAAGGAATTAATACCTCAGGAAAAATCATTGACGAAGAAGATCTTATTTAAAGTTCAATATATACATATATATATATATATATATATATATATGTATATATATGATCTAGTAATCTGTAGAATCAAGATCACCTAAAACACTGTATTATCTGGCTAAGTGGCCACCTGGGAAGATTTTTTCAGAGAGGGGGGAGGCTGGGAGTAAGGAAGAAGAGTGTGAAAGTGAAGGGAGGAGCAAGGAGTGCTCAACCTGACTAGAAGACTGTAGAGTTTTCATGCAAAGAAAACAGAGTAGACATATCTTTTATGAATAATGCGAGTTGCACTTAGCCCACGTACCTATTCCACACACTTGTTAATCTAAACCATTGATGCCTAGGTTTTATCCTCTACAAAATAAGATTTTATAAAAAAAATATTTTTAAGGGTTTAGATTAACACATACGTCGGATAGGTGAGTCCGCTAGATGCGTCTAGCATTACTCATCTTTTATTTACTTAGTGTTTCTGTTTTCCTTTAATATTTTTTTTTGCTGCAGGTATCCATCAACAATCTATCCTTTTTCATCTATTTTTTTTTACACTACAAATACGTTGTTCATGTATAAGGTAATACAGTCATAATTACAAGCCGGTTCTTCGGATTGACAATATATGATGAGCTAGCTGGCTCCAAACAATCACTGCTAGAAAAGTGAAATCCCCCGACGGAACAATCATAACCGTCGGCGGATTATCCGCCGACGGGTAGGCTAGCATCGTCTGAAAGATCGTAGCCGGACAGGTCTGCCGACGTCGGAACCCGTTGGACGACATAAACAACCGTCGAGCGAACGATTTGATTCGGCCGACGGTGGGCCCGTCGGCGGAGGAAGGCATTCTGACGACGAAAACAAACACGTCGGCGGAACGATATCCTCAGATGCTCTAGGGAGTATCGCCGGAATTACGCCCGACGACGGGTGTGTACGCGTCGGCGCAGTTGATTCAGCCGACGCGTGTGCAAGAGTCGATGGAGATGTTTCCCCCGATGGGTACATTTGTGTTGGCGGATATATTCCCCTGACACACCGGGGAGCATCGGTGCTATACTTTCGTGTCCGCCAACTCGTATTGGGTGCGTCGGCGCTTTTGTTTAGTGTCCGCCGACGTGTGTTTTGGTGCGTCGGCGGACGTCTTTGGGTGTTCCCCTGACGGGTGAAACCCATCGGGGGAAGGTTTTTTTATTAAATTTCTTTTAATTATTACTTAGTTTTTCCTATTTTTCACTCCACATCATCAACATTAACATTCTAAGTTTACAACAATGATGCAGAAGGAAATAAAGTCTGCAATAAACAATTTATATACACAGTCGGCCGAATCGAATCGTCTAAGTCTGCAATAAACAATTTATATACAAAGTTTACAATGTCTAAGTTTACAATGTAATGTAAAAGTTTACAATGTCTAACCACCTTTGCTCATCAATTTAAAATACTTCATAATATTGAAAACAATACTTACCTTGTTGTGACTGCAAGAAGTAACATTTATAACCTCTCCACGCGTTGGCTCATGGCGTCTACCTTCTGGGACAATGCCTCCTTATCTTTTCTCTCCCTCTGCAATTTTTTTGTTAGGGCCACATAACTATGAGAGTTGGAAGAGGCACCTCTACGCAGTCAGTGGGATGCTTCCTAAGAGGCATATGTACCCTGCAAATTTAAAGAGACGGGGATTGTCAGCTATCTTCACAAAAAAAAAATAACTTCACAAATTACGATCAACACTACAATAATTGTAATCCATCAAACTTACGCTATGTTACATTCAAGTCTGAAAGATCAATTCTTAATCCTGGACCCAAGTCAGTGCGTACCCACAAAACATCACGGCTAGGTTAAATTCTGTGACGTCTCCGATCCCTGGGTCTTGTGCCAACAAGATGGCCTCATCTTCTTCGGCCCTCACATCGACATTAACTAGAAGGATGTCATATGTGTCCTGAGGTCTCCAACTACACACAACACTCCAAGATGGATCAATAGGGTCTTTAGACTAAAATTTTTGTTGAGCTTGAGATGGATAGATGAAGGGTTCGTCTTCATATGTATGCTTTGACGAATTCACTAACGTGTCATCAAGCCCATCAATAACACAACCGCTGCCCTTCTTCATATCGAACCATCTGCACTTAAATATTTGAGAGAAAACCAAGTAAAATCAGAATATTTGAGAGAAAACTAAGTGAGAGAGAAGGAGAGAAAGGGAGAAATCCGAGAGAGAAAGAGAGAAAGAAAGAAATCCGAGAGAGAAAGAGAGAAAGAGAGAGAGCGATAGAGAGAAAGAGAGAAAGAGAGAGAGATAGAGAGAAGTAGCAAAATCACACGTGTTGGTTGGTCACCAAATCTGAGCCCAAAATTTTTGAAGTGAGATGGTAGCCTGAACTTTGAGAAAAAAATTCTGAGGCATCTGCTCTCAAAATCTTGACCAAGTTAATGAAAATGTTGCAGCACTAATAGCCCACATCAGTAAAAGGATTATCAGATAGCTAACGATAAATTGTTTACCAGCATTTTGAAGGAGTGAAAAGGCATTCTATATTACTAAAGGACAACACCAATATCTCATTACTTGCTGGAAATGTGAATAGAACAAGAAATTAAGCATAAAAAGCATGCCACCGCATAATAAGGAACAACAATATCTACAACTCTCCACAAAATACTCAGAGCATGTAGCAGCAGTAAAATCTTTCTGTAAAACTATGACAGGGAATGACAAAAAAGAAATAACTTCACAAAATAAAACATGCAGCAGAATTCAAACAGCTAATTGTCCTATACTAAGCAACTAGCAAGGCGCAAGAACAACATAAGAGAAAATCTAATCCTTCATACTTTCTTATTTCTCTTGTAGAAAAGTGCTTTCAAATTCTCACCTTTGAAGGGTGGTGAAAATTTTATTTTTACCCCACATACATGAAAAAGCATTTCAGGTTCTATATGATCACACCATCAATGATGAAGTCAGAGGTAGAGAAAGATAAAAGAGAAAGAGGGAGGGAGAGAATTAAAGAGTGAAACAGAACTTGAGAGAAAATCGAAACTAGAGAGAAATCAGAGAGAGAGAGAGAGAGAGAGAGAGAGATTTTAAGTAGAGAGAAATCAGAGAGTCAGAGAAAGAGAGAGAAAAGGAGTGAGAGAGAGATAGATAGAGGGAGAAACAGAGGAAGATTGGAGAGATAGAGGCAGAATTTGAGATTTAAAGTTTGAAACAGAATATCCACATAAACTGAGAGAGCAATATTTAACAATGTAGAAATCAGAGAGAATGAGAAAGAGAGAGAAAACCGAGAGTGAGAGAGAGAGAGAGAGAGAGAGAGAATTCAAAGAGAGAGAAGAACAGATAAGAAACAGATTTTGATAGAAAGTCAGAGAGATAGTTAGAGAGAAAACTAAGTGAGAGAGAATGAGAGAAAGAGAGAAAGAGAGAGAGAAATCAGTAAGAGATAGAGAGCTCATTCAAGAGGTAGAGAAAGATAAAAGACAAAGAGGGAGGGAGAGAATTAAAAAGTAAAACAGAACATGAGAGAAAACCGAGACTAGAGAGAAATCAGAGAGAGAGAGTTAGAGAGAAGATAAGAGAGAATTAAAAGTTTGAAACAGAATTTGGGAGTAAACTGAGAGAGAGAGAGAGAGAGAGAGAGAGAGAGAGAGATAGATAGATAGATAGATAGATAGAGAGAGAGAGAGAGAGAGAGAGAGAGAGAGAGATTGAAGTAGAGAGAAATGGAACTTGTTGCTTATGATTGCCAAGAATAATCCTATTGCTATCATTTTCTTAAAATAAGGTCAGCTGCTATCATCATCTACTCTTATTCGATAAAGAAAAGCTCCACAGCTAGATTAAATCTCGGGAACAAGAACAACAAACACGCTGGAGAAGATACGAGAGTAAAATAGAGCAACAATATGCCCCACACATACAACAACTCCATAAAACAAATAATTCATTGTGTGAAAAAGACTACCAACCTGGCCTTTTTATATTCTGCCGCAATGAGTAAGATTAGCCACCTCTTGCTTAGCCGACAACCGTATTCATTTCAGAGAGAGCAGAATTATGCCTTTTATATCAGAGAATAAAAGCTGACTGCAGCCTGTGTAATACTGCTATGCGATGTGGACAGTGGCAATACTGCATAATGTGAGGGGAATTTCAGTTGCGAATAACACAAACCAAAATATACTCCCGAACCTCACAGTTTCAGCACTTTCAATTAAACAAAAATTATAGAGAGGGAACACAAAGAGGAAGGGGGAAACGAAAAACTCCATCTATAGAGCGAAAACCCTTACCAAATAATTTCTGGAATGCAGTCCGGTGAACTCGCGCGAGTCGTTTGCGCCGGAATCCTCTGTCGATTCGGAGAAAGAAGCAGATTTGGAGATGGAATGAGGTTAGGGCGAGGAAGGAAAGAGGTAAAGCACGCAGAGGAGCAAAGCCGTTTCAGGCGGAGGGAAAAACGTCGCCGGAGAATGCCGGAGAACGCCGGAGAACGCAGAGGAGCAAAGTCGTTTAGGGTGGGGAAGGGCGGAAAACGTTTCAGCCGGGGAAGGAAAGAC
This sequence comes from Aristolochia contorta, assembly GCA_022405105.1. NCBI lineage: Eukaryota > Viridiplantae > Streptophyta > Magnoliopsida > Piperales > Aristolochiaceae > Aristolochia > Aristolochia contorta. The sequence goes on along the minus strand of JAHZSQ010000064.1, from coordinate 137,508 downwards.
AACGTTTCGGGCGGGAGAGGGAAAGAAGATCATGACGCGCGCCCATTACACGCGTAACGGAGTGCGGGAACTCGGGACCTAATGATTGGAAATGGGCCATAATGGCCCATACGATTATGATCGAAATCCAGCCCATCTGCCGGATTTCATTCCGCCGGCGGTTGGGCCGGATACTGCGAAGTTCCGCCGACGAGACAAAAAGAACGTCGGCGGAGAGGTATTCCGCCGACGGAAAATTTCCCAACTGTCGGTGGATTACACTTTTCTAGCAGTGAATTTTACTAACTAAATCGCAACTCAAACAAATTGTTTACGTACAGAATTAAAAAACCCACAGATGTTAGAATATAGTAAATATTAAGTAGTTAATTAAATGTTCTAATTGAAAATAAAATGAATCTGGGTTCAACTATCCCTCCACTCTTCCTTTAACGCCACTTGATCAGGAACCATATATTGAAAACAGGTCGTGTAATTTGAGCATGTACGGTCCCACCTACCGAGAAAACTAACAATGGAACGATAGACATGATGAAAAGAGTAAGTAGGGATATATATATATATATATATATATATATATATATCACTACTAGAAAATAGAACTCCGCCGGCGGTTGTTTTAGTCAGCGGAGAAGCTCAAAACCGCCGGCGGAAAGTCCGGCGGCGAGAGACGCGTCGTCGACGCTGAAGATGTCGGCGGAAACAAAACGCCGACGAAATCGTCCGCCGCCTGACAAAAGGTTTCCGCCGGCGGTCGTGAAAAATATTTCGTCGGAGGAAAAGACTTCCGCCGGCGAACAGAACAATCGTCGGAGGAAGGAGGTTCCGCCGACGACTAGTCCGAACCTCTTCCCCCGGCGACAATGACCGCCGGCGGAACAGCTTCCCCCGGTGAAATTAACCACCGGTGGAACCTCTTCCCCCGGCGCAAACAACCGCCGGCGGAATGTTTGAAACAATAAAAAAAAATAGATCACTTTGGAGAGAGAGTGAGAGAGAGAGAGAGAGGGAGAACAAGGAGACAGAGAGAAGAGAGCAAGAACGAGGAGAAGAGAAAAGAGAGAAGAGATAGAGCAGAGAGGAGAAAGAGATGAGAGAGATGAGAGAGAGAGGGAGCACACCTGTCACCAAATACAAATAAGTTTCATGCGGAACTGTCTGCCTTGCACACCTGTCACCTCAGCATGGAACTCCGCTATTCTATTTTGAACAAGGAGTCTCAAAAGATCCAGGCCCAGAATTGGATACTCTTGAGGTGAGGGTGGTATTAATCCACTGTTCCAGTAACAGGCAAAAGGAGAAATTATAGTTAACATAAAACAGATCCAGGACCAACCTACAAAAGAAACAGAAAAGGACCCCATAAGAAACAGCACATGACAATTACTGAAACAAGAAACCAAAGCATACGAATTCAAATGAAATCCCCATGTAGGAAAACAAAAACAGCAAATGTAATCAGTAAAACACAATCTCAGCCTGATGAAATGTTGTCCATTAAAAGAATGACAAGTCCAATTCTTAATTTTGGCATGCAGTGACAAGTCCATTAAAAGAATGAAAAGTCTTATTCTTAATTAGATACCACTGACACTTCAGAAAAGTTATTTTCTTATGGTCCAATTATTAATCCCATGCTGCCAATAGACTTTAACACAAGAACTCTGTCATGGCTAAGCATAGAATCAACAAAAAGAAGAAATTTTACATCTAGTAATTATCACAGACATAAACCAGCAAAAATATTTGAGAAAACTGAAGTAAAACTTCATACTTAGGGCTTACTTGAATACTGTAAATGAGTGGCAGAATCAAACGTTGAGCTTCTATCACATCTCCTGGCCCTGACAAATTTAACAGGCCTTGTCCATGAACTCCTAAATTTGTGTTAGAATGTATAGCAGATGAAAGAACGGACAAGGATGTTGCAACAATAGACTCACCACCTCCACAAATGAGCATTTTTGAATTCCACATCAAGAGCACTTTTACAGACATATGCAAAGCCCCGCATATACCTACACTTAATCAATTATCATTCGAGTAGAGATCAGCAGCAGAATAACCTCATCAAACAAGACAAATAAACATTCACATCCACAGAAATTGTCCAGTACTTTATATAACATAAAGAAAGTAAATGCACCATGAATATTTGAAAGAACCTAATACAATTATTTATTGGTCAATCATTTACCAAACATATACATAAGGGAATGTTAAAAGATCCCAATTTGTATATTTAATTGATTATATCATTCCACACATAGCCACAGCATGAATCAAGTGTTTCTTGAGAAGTCTAAAACCAATTATTCTTCTAGATTTAATTATACACCCAGCATAGAAAGCAGCAGATGCATCAAGCAAACAAGAAGGCCAAGCAACATGTATGGATTCCTATGCAGCAAAAATGAAGTAAACAGATCAACAATTTTATAATGGTCACAGAGCCCTTTATTTGATGAATACAATTTAAATAAATATATTGATTCCAGTCTGAGACCAGCATACACCAGATTTTTAATAGATTCAAATTCATGAACCCTGCCTTTTTCCCTAACCAAGAGAGCTATCAATAAAACATTGACAGTGAGTATCATAATGGATACAATAAAAATGATATTTATATGATAGTGATGATGACGATGTGCACTGGACAGAGTGCAATGCGCACTAATGAATTGCATTTGGCGTTTTCTGGAATACTGGTGGAAGGCTAGGAAATTCTGTCAACAACACCTGCAGAATAATAAAATGTCCAAGCATAAAAAACTGAGACTGCATCAAAATAAATGACAAACAAAAGCAGAGATATATATGTCAATTTGATACGACGAAAAATAATTAAACATAAAAAGAAACTAAATAAAATCACAGGGAGAGAGTAAGAGAGATTCAAGAGACAGAGAGAGAAAAAAACCGAGTGAGTAAGAGAGAGAGTTAGAGAGAGAGAGAGAGAGAGAGAAGGCTAGGGCAAAACGTCCAGCTCGGGAGACGAGTTAGAACCGCCGATGATCATATGGAGCTGACTGAGCTTGGTCTCCGGCCAGAGGAGAACGTGTGCCGGGGATCGCCCCGATAGGCTTTGAACAAACTGGGTTTTCGAACCCAAACGCGTCGTCGAAGATGGTCTTCGGCCGGAGGAGTGCATGCGACACCGAGAACAGTGAAATGGCAAATTTTCAGGAGGCGGAACACCGCGGGAGAGAGAGATTTCCTTTTCACGCGCTGGTTTCCGGGGCAGGGTGATCCAAATCCGGTCCAACAGCCGGATTTCCTTCCGCCGGCGGTTGGGTTGGACGAAAAGAAATTCCGCCGACGAGTCAATTTTAACCGTCGGCGGAATTAAACTCCGCCGACGAGTCAATTATAACCGTCACGGAATTAAACTCCGCCAACAAAACAAATTTGTTCCGTCGGCGGAGTTCTGTTTTCTTGTAGTGTATATATATATATCAAGAATAGTCGCGGTATCATGTCTTTCACTCTCACGGTATTTCTTTTAATTTTTTGTGGCCCTGGATACTGCCTAGTGGCTACTGCTATATATAACTGCAAACTATAAGAAAAGAATATACTTCTATTTGAGTATAACATATTTTTATTCATGGTCACTGCGTGGGTTTCTGTACTCTATTATATATAATTAACTAGCTACAGTGAGAATATCGATCTTTTAAGGTACAACATTAAGAAAATTCTTCTGAAGTTTCTCACCAGTACTTGACATGGAAAACTATTAGAAGCTTGTGATCTGTAAATCCATCATATAGAGTTGACGTGCTGAATGCGATATTTTTCACCACTCTATTAAAACATTCATATATAGGAAAATGGAAAATTAACCCAATCAAAACAACTCCAACTTTAACCTCCTGCAAATTAAGCAAGTTCCTTCAGTGCTATGTAGTATATTACTATATTTTGTTTTTGGTTCTTTTCATTAATTCATGTTATAATAAATAATTTTGTAAAAGTACGTGTCCCCATGTGGGTGATTATATGTAAGGAAAATGCTAGTTGCACCTATTAGCAGTACCTATCCACTGTACCAGCCAATAAAAAACACAGTTATGCTTAGGGTTTATCCTTTTAAATTTGTAATTTTATAATAAAAAAATGGTTTTTAATCTTTTTAACTGTTTCTGATCGGCTGGTACATCGGATAGGTGCAGCTAACATTAGTCTATATATAATGAATGCCTGAGTGATGAGACAAAACACCAGCTTTGTTAGATGCATCACGTTGACTAGTTAAGAGTCAAGAATTGATGCAACATGCAAATGCACCTAGTTACCTGGGAAAAAATATGTTTTGCACATAGAGACAGAGTCCTAGGGGTTTAGGAAATTAGATGTCTTAAGTACACACGGATATCAGTTGAAATTATTGTAGAAAATGTATGCAAAGAAGAATCACTATGGGCCTGTGTAACAAGGTCAAAAAATGGACATAGATGCTCCCTTTATGAGTACTCCCTTATTGCTGGTGTGTTTCTCCTGGAAAAAAGCCATATAATGGGTCTTTTTCCCCTTTTCGATGTCTAAATTTATTTTAGAGTAATGCTAGACGCACCTATCCGACGTACATGTTAATCTAAGCTCTAAAAAGTATCAAAAAAATTTTATTTTATAAAATCCTTTTTTCTCGAGGATAAACCCTAGGCATCGATGGTTAAGATTAACAAGTGCGTGGGATAAATGCGTGGGCTAAGTTTGACTAGCATTATTCCTTTTTTTTATTAGTACTCATATTTTGCTTGCTCGATTCTACTAAAGATGCTATGTAAGGCTAACTATATGCTTTACAGTTTCTTTATTCTCATTTCTGTTTTGAAGGTGAACTTTTATCCATGTAGCTTTCATTACCAAAAAACAATGTCGTCATTCTCTTTTGTCTTTCCAAATTAAAATGTTTTAATTTCTTCAGTCTTATTAACAAATGAACCGAAGCTTTAAGCTTCAAGATTCAAGCTACTTGGTTGTGGAGTCGAATTAATGTTCCTTCCTCCTTCAAAGCATCAATAATAACTAGATTGTATTTAAGGAAACCTAAATCAAGACAACGGACCGTCAAGATTCAAGCAGCAGCCTCAATAAAGTCCAAACTAATTAATGGGCACCAAGACAAGCAGCTTCTTCTGCTGGTGTCTTTAGACATGAGAGGGGCATATACACGTCCACAGAATTACAGAATACTCTCTCAAGGGTGCCTCACATTTTTACGCCACATACCAAAAAATAGTAGCCCAACAATATCTGACAATTTAAACTAAAAAAATTGAAATCCCAAGAAGTGTTTCTATAAAAGCAACTCTAATTAATTAGTTATTCCTCTTTAGATATTACTTTGAGGTTCCAATTTATATACTTTAAAAAACCTGTGGAGTACTTCAACGAGGTACCCCAGCATTACCCTGGAACGTGGATCGCAGCTCGTCTCTACGTTGGCATCTCCCTTCTCTCTCTAATTCTCTCTCTTATCTCTTCTCTCTCGCGTGTTGCGTCTGTGATTCAGGGGTGTTCGCATGCCGTATCATGGCGGTGGTTCAGAGGGCCGATTTCCGATCTAAGTACGTACGTGGCGGTCGTTCAGCAGGCCTGCCGATTTTCGAATCTCTTACAAGTTACAGCACAGCAGGAGGTTGCAACCAGTTAATACAAAACCAGGAGCAGCTTTCAATGGAACACTCGTAGGTGCATGGAATCACAGGTAGAAAAATGAGTTTACCCGATGGTGAAACACCGTCGGCTAAACAACCCACTCCGTCGGCTTAGACTTTCCCGACGCTAAATAACCATCGGGTCATTACCAGGTCGGCCAAACGTTTACACGACGGTAATTAACCGTTGGCCCTAAACATAACATAACGACGGCTAACGACAGTCGGCGATAACTAATAGTGAACACGGCGGTCGAAATAACCAAATCAGAAAACCTATTAACGACGGGTTAACTACGTCGCCTAACAGTATCTTGGCCGACGGATTAATACCGTCCGCTAACAAAGTTAAAGTGAATGGCCCGACGGGTTTATTCCATCGACACAAAAGTCTAGACATTGAGTTAGCCCGACGGACTTCCACCGTCGAGATTATGTCTGAATCTTTGGCCGACGGGTTGGACACCGTCGGCTAATTTTAATTAAATCACTATTGCTTAGGTGTGCTGACAGTTTTGTACCGTCGGGTACAATAGTTATCGTTGCCCGACGGTCGTATACCGTCGGATAAGTTTTATTCAATGTCCCTTGGCCCGACGGTGTATTGGCGTCGACTTCATTGTGCTTTCTTAGGGCCGGGTACAATTGTTTTCGTTGCCCGACGGTCGTACACCATCGGATCAGTTTTATTCTACGGACATTGAGCCGACGGTGTATTGGCGTCGGCTTCATTGTGCTTTCTCAGGGCCGACGGTTATTCGCCGTCGTGGGTCCTTGTTTCTTTGCCCGACGGAGATACACCATCGGGTTAGGTCTTTTGTTCTTATTCTTTTGTGCCGACGGTTATTTGACCGTCGGGTCTTTTTTATTTTATTTATTTATTTTTTTTTGTGATTGAGATTTTACACTATCAACCTGATATAAGGACCTCGTCCTCATTTACATATCTGAAAGTATCAAAGAATCAAACAAGGGACAATCTATTATGTCATTTACATTAATAAAAGACAATGTAGAAACCACACAAAGTACCACTCAAACAACAGTTAAAAGATAAAATTGTAAGTTGAACATAACATATAGAACAGTCCTTCAATTACATAAAGCAAAAAACATCATTCAGATCCACATCAGTCTTCCAATGTTTGGAAGTTGAGTTTTCCTTCTTCTTCCTTTCTCCACTACTATTTAAGTCAAACGCAGAGTATCCAACCTCGCTGCCATTTAATGTCATGAAGTAGAAGTGAAGAACCTGATGGAATCAGAAAAAACATAAAAAAAAAGGACCAATTCCTCAACAAGATAAATACGCAAGAAACTCACAGAGCCTCAGAAAACCACAAAAACTATTTCTATAAAATAGAGAACATGAATTTAATATAGAGAGCAGTTAGAAGGGCTACCCCATCAAAGGAAGGGCTACCCCATCAAAGGAAGGGCTACCCCATCAAAGGAGGGAAAGGCAAAGGAATATAAGGAAAGAAAAAAAAATGGATTACATAATAAATGACTACCAAATTAGGGTGTGCAGGCACAAGAGCTCTATTTCACGGCCTCCCTCAATCCTAAACATATGCCTGACCAACTAGGCAAGGCTGTCTCCTAGCAAATCATAGCAGTCATGAGTGTCATACAATTGCAAGTAAAGGCTCATCCATTTGCAAATAATTGCCTATAATGATATTATACAGTAAAGCCTAAAATGCAGATCTTGCAAACCATATCCTTTCTCCCCACTACGGAACCACATTAGCTTTGCATATTTACGATTTTGAAACTGATAAAATAAATTTGAGATTATATTAGAATGCATTAGTCAGCAAAATGACAGAGCATGTAGTAAGTGCACCAACATATTTAAGAAAAACAGGTATTGATAATTTTGTTAAATAAAATATACTGAACAGATCATTAACCTGTTGATTTGAACATATCATTTGAGCTGATCATTAACCCATGTCATTCTGCAGAAAATGATTGCAAACTTAGCAATCCTTTCAGCTTCTCTATAACGAGAAACAAAATGAAAATTGGTACCTAGAAAAATTAATTTTAAAGTTAAATACACACCAGCTGTTCCACTAACAGGTTATGTTTTTGCTAGCACGACGGCGTTGACCAGATGAACCACCTAAAATAGCATCATCGTGTAAATTAGTAAGCGGAGTCATAAATTTAATTGAAGCCAAGTTTAATTTGTGACGGTACTCAAACCTGTACCTGACTTTTGAGATTTCTGCCATTCCATTATAGCCATCATTTGCTGCTTCATTACTTCCATCTCCTCTTTCATTTTAACTTTGTCTTCCTTTTCACTCTGCAAAGTTTCTCTCAAGGTCTCCTTATCCCGCTTTTCTGCTTCCAACTTTGCTTTGAGCATGGCAACCTCAATGGTGTTCATAGCAGTCGACGCAGACGCACCTCTCCGTGGGGGTGCACCAGTCCCAAACCCCTGCTCGTAGCCACCGTGGTGTCCCCCAAACACCTTGTCCAACACAGGTATCACTTTTGCTGGATCCTTTGACCGGTGTACTTCTTGTTCAATTGCAACCGTCTCAACCTGGGTCTGCAAATAAACATATCTTAGTATACGAAATAGCCAATACAATTACGAGGTAGGACTCTATGTCTTATGCATATGAATTTAATTATTTCTATCACTTACGCATATTGCTGCCGTTTTTTCATTTGGATAGGTTCCGTCTTTCCTCTTATGGGCAAGGAGGTAAGACTCCACGTAGCTGAATTCATCCTTCTTTTTGGCTTGCTGAATTGAAAAACAACTTCAGTCAGAACACAAGTAAAATTCAATCAGATATGCACATACAAAAAATAGGATGTGAAAAATTACAGCATTACCTCCTCCTCATAAAATCGACTTAGGGACTTTGCCCCAAGAGTGTGCGTCGATCTCATTCGTGTCCTATTCACCTTGTTCTGTTTGAACATCTCCACCACCGCATCATCATTCCAATAAGCAACAAATTGATCCCATGCTTCTTGACTGATAGTGGAAATTGGATTTTCTCGCAGTTCCTCTTCAGATTTTCCATCGTAGTGCGCCTTCTTAAAAGACGCCCGGTTATCTCTGATTATTTTTTGCAGCACCGGCTTTATGGCTGTCATAGCGACACGCCGAGTCACCTCCTCCCCATTTTCACCGACGAATTTGTACTTTTCCTGCGAAGCACAAATCTCGAATGTGTTTCTTAAAAGCATAAATAGTTATGAGGTCAAACAAATGATTGCTTACATTGATATGTGCGAACCACGTAGAATATTCCCTATCATCGTAGTCGCGCCACTGTAGGTGGAGGGGGAAATACGTTTCAGCCCGTGCATAAGTTCCCATCAACTTGGATAAATAGCTCTGATATTTCGTAGTCATCTGCCCATTCTTAATGGGCACCTTCCACACACCTTCTGCAGGCATACACGAAGATGCCCTAGTTGGGCCCCTACCCCTCCTACTGAAGGGCTCCTCGGGTAGTTCAGATTCCAAGACTACCTCCCTGTCATCTTCTACAGCCTGGTCCTCAAAATCTTCATTCGGATTTTGAGTCTCATCATCTTCCCCATCGCATGTCACTCGTTCCATGCCTTCATCTTCTATAGGTGGTTGGGTCTCTGAACCCAATGCAGTGGCATTACCAGATGTCCCTAGTAGATCAGAATACCACAAAATGTTATAGCATAAATATTAGTATTGACCTCAATATGAAGTAGACTAAAGGAGACGAATAAATTTTACCTGAACCGTCGGTCGAAGGGGAAGTGTACTCTGGAAATAGAACTCGAATATCTACACAAGATGGATAATTAGTAGTTGGATCAATACATAAACAGTAGAATAAATAAAAATTCAACTTATTCAAAATAAGAGTGAAAATCCTACGTGGCGGTTCGGTCGAGTCCGGTGGAGGTCCACGTCGCAAACGCACGTATTGACTCGTAGGTGGAGTCTGCATTGGCTGTTTGCCCTTCATTTTGTCTCTCCTGCAACATACAGTTAAAACAGTTGTCAAATTTATTACAATACACCGATCAAAATGTACAGTTACACCATTGAAACGACGTACATATAACCTGACATACATTACGTTACATCCAAATCAGCTACGTCAACCCTTACGCCTGCACCAAGTTCTGTACGCACCCACAAATCCTCATATTCCGTATTGGACACATCCATTTGTCCCACCCCTGGATCTTGTGCCAACAACAAAGTTTCATTGTATTCTGCACCTGAAAGCACACTGCCCACTGGGATATTGACGTAAGTCGCCCTTGGTTTCCAATGACAGATGACACTCCAATTTGGGTCAATAGGGTCTTCACAATAAAATACTTGTTGTGCTTGCGATGGAAAAATGTAGGGTTCATCTTCGTAACTTCGCCTTATCGTATTAATTAATGGAAAATCATATTCATCGAACTTACGACCAACACCCTCCTCCGTGTCATACCAGAGACACTTAAACAAGCAGATGGGTGCCCATGTTCCCATGTACACCTCTATAATGTCTTGTAGGACCCCATAAAAAATATCTTCCCCTTCTCCTACTGTTGCAATGCCACTGTTTTGAGTAGTCCGTGACAAATCAACAGACTCAGCCTCAAATTTGTATCCATTATGAAAGAACCCATTGTATGATTTAGCTTCGCGATCGGGGCAGCGCGCAAGGGACATTAATACCTCCCTATCTTCCTCCTGATCAGCTGAAAGATTTGTCACCTACATTTCACATTTGAAGCCCAAACTATCAACTATGACATAAAAGGCGGTGAAAACCGATAGAGTAAGTGCACAAAGAGTAACTTACATTTGTTTGAAACCACTGCACAAATTGATTGTGCTGCTCAGTCTATATTCTGTGTTCAGTCCAACGAGGATGCAACTGTCTCAGGTAATCTCTATGTTTCCTAAACACAATTGTAACTAAGTTATCTTAACACTTTTTTATCAATAGAAATATACGACGCAGTGAAAATGGATGGTTTAATACATTCATTATGGACTGCTGAGTTTGTGGACTGTTAAACAGTACAAATCGATGGACCCGATACGCCTCCTTAGTAGTAAGGAAATAAGAGTGAGCCGCCCCCAGAGGACCTTCATCGTATCGTACTGGTCTCGTCAACTTTGTCTCCATTCCCTCAACGTACAGAGCACAAAAAGTAGTTGCTTCCTCCATTAAATACCCTTCAGCAATAGATCCTTTGGGCCGGTTCTTATTATGTACGTAATTCTTCAACGTCAACAAATATCTCTCGATTGGGTACATCCACCTATACTGCACCGGACCTGCTAATCTTGCCTCAGTGGGTAAAAGTAGCGTAAGGTGGATCATAACATTGAAAAATGCTGGCAGAAAAATTCTTTCAAGCTTACACAAGATGAACGGGATGGTTGCTTCGAACTTTTCAATTTTGTTCAGATCTAGCACCTTAGAACATAATTTTCTGAAGAATGAACAATACTCATTTATGACTTTGCAGACAGGCCTAGTAATTGATTTCCTCAACGCCAATGGGAGGAGTTGTTGCATAAGAACGTGATAGTCATGGCTCTTCAGCCCCATGATTTTTCCTTTGTTGGACTTTAACTTGGGTGGAAATGTTCGAGGAGAACCCAGAAGGGAGTTTCAAATGTCTCAGAACACTGAGGAACCTAGTCTTCTCTTCCCTAGTCAAATTGTACGAGGCATGAGGAATGATGACTTTCCCAGCTAACTTACGTGAAGGCTTTGGGTGGAGTGGTTTACGTATATTTAGCCGGTGCAGATCTAACTTTGACTTTATGTTGTCCTTTGACTTCCCATTTTTTTTGCAAAATGGTGCTCAAGATACTTTCACAGACATTCTTCTCGGCATGCATGACATCTAAATTGTGACGGATCAATCAAGTGCTCCAGTATGGGAGTTGAAAAACAATGCTCTTCTTCTTCCACCCTTCTGGTAAATGATGACCTTTACCTTTTCTCTTACCGAATGCAACATTCTCGTGACCTTCCCATATATTTACGATATCAATGCCCGAAATGCTTGGAGGAGAGGTTTCACGTTCCTCTATCCCATTGAAAGATTTTTTATCTCCTCGCCATGGGTGATTTTCTGGTAAGAACCTTCGGTGCCTCATATACACACATTTACGGCTATGGGGCAGATACATCGAACTTGTGTTCACACTACATGAAGGACAAGCTTTGTACCGCTTAGTACTCCAACCAGATAACATCCCATATGCAGGGAAGTCTGATATAGTCCACATCACTGCTGCACGCTTCTGAAAAGAAGACCCGGTATGCGCATCATAAGTCGTCACACTTTCCCACAACACCATCAACTCATCGATCAAGGGCTGCAAGTACACGTCAATGTCATTACCAGGCGATTTGGGTCCATCAATTTGAAGACTCATAATGAAGTAGCTCTATTTCATTGCCAACCAAGGAGGCAGGTTGTATACAGTGACGATTATCGGCCATGTACTACGGCTAGACCTAATCCCAATTATAAATGGACTGAAACCGTCGGTCGCAAGACCAAGACGAAAGTTTCATGGATCAGAACTAAAAGTCGAGTGTGTGGAGTTGAAGTGCTCCCATGCAACAGAATCTCTGGGGTGAATCATCTTCCCTTCTTCAGTTGCAGGAGTAGTTCCGTGCCATGACATCATTTCTGCAGTTTTCCTTGACATAAAGATCCTCTGCAGCCTAAGTCCCAAAGGAAAATGTCGTAGGACTTTTGCTGGCTTGCAATTTTTCTTATCTGCCGGTTTCTTTTTTTCTGACCATCTTGACGACCCACAACTTGGGCAACTATCCAAATCCTTGATTCCTGAATAAGACACAATCATTTGGGTATGCATGAATTTTTACATAATCCATCCCCAAGTCAGCCATCAATTTCTTTGACTCGTACCAGTTTTCTGGGAGAGTATTATCTGCAGGAAGAGCATCCTTGATGAGGGCTATCACATCAGAGAACGACTTGTTTGTCCATTTGTTCAAACACTTCAACTGAAATGAGTGGACTATAAAGGACAATGTAGAATATTTCTGACACCCAGCATATAGTGGTTTCTTCGCCTTATCCAGTAATTCTTCGAATCTACGCAATCCTGGGATATCACCTATAGGATTAGCACTGTCGTCTCCAACTTCTTGCATAAATGCATCATCTAACATCATTCTCATATCTTCGCCATGTCTCGTCTCCACCTGGACATATTCTCGTTCAGTTCCTGGTCGTTCCCAATGGTAGTACCACGTGTAGTATAGTGGGGCAAAACCTTCTAATATTATATGGAACTTGATGGTCTCGCACACGAGATAATGTTTGTTCTCACATTTGGCACATGGACACCGCATTGGACTGTTTTCTTCAAACCCAAGTTGCTGTTTAGCATACTGGATGAAGTAATCGATTCCACCCATGAAGTCCGGGTGGCATCGAGCAGGCTTGGTTCTGTACTCGTACATCCATTTCTTATCACTAAAGTAGTCCATCTTGTTTGGAATTGTCAAAGAGGAACTACAAAAGACATGAAATGAACGATGAGTATTTCATACACAGCCGATGGCAATTGGTGATAAGCATCATTAAGCTCATGTATATAATGTGAATACCAGCAACTTGATTTATGGGAGCTGAACTAATTTAAATAAAACAAATATTAATGTCAGTGCATCCGTACATATAGTTGAACTTAATTATATAAATAAATCAAGTTTTTTTATTTATGTCTTCAAGATGTACTTCAATATCAATGAAGATCACCTTGGATCACAAGGTATATTTCTCTATTTATTTCTCTTTTATATGTACCTAAACAAAAAATATATCCTCTATATATGTTATAAAGATCACCTTGGATCACAAGACACAACATACATTAGTCAAAAAAGGCTTAGATTTCTGTTTGATGATATAATATAGCTTTAGAAACAAAAACTATGAATAGTCTTTCGAATTAAATTATAGGATCAGTCCACATAGAAGTAAACAAAATCAACTTAGAATTCACTGTCTCTCTTAGTAGGGGTTTTATATTTTTATTCTTTGTTTTGACCTATAGTAATTGTACTATATATGAATGAACACAGGAGATATAAATGCTTTAAAATTTAACAAATGGTAAAATGCATGCATTGTAGTACACAAAATTGATCGGCAATATGATAGTGAACCAACTCATAACATGTACTTTTCCAAAACAATTTCAAGTATAAGAAGTAATGCAGCTATAAATTCAAGTATAATATTGATTCAAATACAAACTTATAAACTCCAGAACGCGAAAAAAAGTTGCATGAAAGAATATAAGGAGTTGAAGATACCTTAAGGAGGTTTATATAGCTGTTGGAAGCTCTCTGATGACACCTAGATCAATGTGTGCAAGACCTGTTAAAATTTGAGATTGCTTTTCAATAGTGGTACGTACAACGAGAGTTCTTACTCAATGTAAAAATTCATTTAGTAATGTTATATAATTCGGTTTGAATCCGTGCAACATATAAACAGGCCTAATTTATAGCATTACATGGAAAATTAACTGTTTTGGCGACCAACAATAATTATTAACAAAATATATAGAAACTTTTATTTACTGTTTATTAATAAATTATATATTCATGTGTTATATTTTATAGTTTTTTTAAGTAATTGCCATCATACCCACCTAGATTTAGTTAATTCACTACATAGAGTGATTCTTATGGTTCACCCAGGTACAATGATGTAAATTATCTCAAGATACAATGTTATACTAAAAATTGATTTAATAGTAAATTATAAATTAGTCTCGTACAAGATAGATTTGATTCAAAGAGAGGCATTGACGGTTTAGTACAAAAGATAAGAGATTGCTTAATTCAGCAGCTTGTGAAAAAAAAACCAAATAAACCGTCCCCCATCATTTACAGCCGGGGACGGTGAAGAACGTAAAACAGAGAGGAAAATGTCAAAATCGAAGAACGAAACTCGCCAAAACCTAGCTAAGAAGAAATTTTTTTACCTCAGAAGAACGTTACTGGATGGGGAGGGGCTGTTCCACAAGCGATTTGCACCGTTTTCCGTCGGAATCAGGGATTTTGCCGTCGTAACGAATCAGGGGGTCGCCATCGCACCGTTTTCCGTCGGAATCAGTCCTTCGCCGTCGGAATCACGATCTTGCCGTCAGAATCAGCGGTTGGCCGTCGTAAGGGGGCATCGGGCGTCGTAATCGGGCGTCGGCCGACGCTTGCTTACGACGGCCGACGTAATCAGGCGTCGGCCGTCGTAATCGGGAGTCGGCCGTCGTAAGCCACCGTCGGCCATCGTAATCGCGCGTCGGCCGTCGTAATCGTGCGTCGGCCGTCGGACACCACAATCGGCGAAGATGAAGCTAAGATTAGGTTAACCCGGTAAGTTTTTGAGGTGACGAAAGACTTAGGAAAAGTGATATATGAAAGAAGCCAAACAGAACGAATTGAAGTAAAAAATTTTTACTAAGAAAGAACTATTCCCGACGGAATAAAACCGTCGTAAATTAAAAAAAATTCCACGATGGACAGACCGTCGAGTGAAACATTTAACTCGACGGTCCGAGAAACCTGTCGGGTAAAGTGATTCCGACGACGGGTTTTCTATTTGTTGCAACCCGGACCAACTGGGACAGACTGGACCGACGTCTATGTCCTCATACCCGACGGTTTTAAATCAAGACCGTCGGGTATGCCCATTTTTCTACTAGTGAATCTATGGGGAAATTAGGCCAGGCCAAAAGCAGATCAGAAACAAGAGACAAAGATTGCGAGAGAAGTGGTACTCTTAACTCCTACCAGAAGATCCCGTACTGATAATCCCTCCTCTCCCTACCCACCACCTTTGAATCTCTGCAAACCTCTCACCCAAGATCGTCAAAATCAAAGCGAGATAAAAAATAAAAATCCGGGGAATTGTCACAAGCTACCGCAGCATGAGCTTTCTTAATATGCCCAAGTCGGGAAAGAGACGGCCAGATGCGTTGCATCGTGCCTTTGTTCGTGAAGACGGACGGCGTGATCGGAAATTTCTCGCCACCGACAGTTATTCTGACCATGTTTAGAGAGTAGAACTATTCCGGGAATTGAGACAGTAGCTGAGTAATTTGAAGGACATCTTGGGCGGAAGGAAAGGAACACTCGTAGAAAAATGGCCTGACCCGACGGTCTAGCCTCAAAATCGTCGGGTTTGAAGCCTAAGGACGTCGGTCCGAGCCAACCCGTCATTCAGGCTCCGAAAAATTAAAAAACCTGTCATGCAAATTTTTGGTTTGAACCACGACGGTTCAAGACCATTGTGCAAAAGATAAGATGCCCGATGGATGCACTCCGTCGGGTTACAAACCTATGTCAACCCAAATCGTCTGTCGTGAGTAATATAGAAGGGACGACGGTCATATGTCGTCGGGCCAATTTTTGGTTCAGAAAGAAATTGGCCGAACGGTTTAATTGTAACCGTCGGGCTACTAATATAAGCCGGACGGTAAAGACCGTCTGGCTGAATACCTATGTTGATGGGTATAGTCCATCGTGAGTCGAATAGAAGGGACAACAGTTATCGGGCCATTTTTTGCATAGAAAGTAATTGGCCCGACGGTCAAACTTTAACCGTCGGGCAATTAATTTTATGGCCCGGTCTTATTCCGTCGGGCTAAATTCATTTGTCGATGGGTATAATCTGTCTTGAGTCGAATAGAAGGGACGACGGTCATTTATCCGTCGTGAGTACTTTCTTATGTTGACGGTTTATACCTGTCGTGCGAAAGTTTTGTCACAACAGCTATAAATGCAAAGTAAACCAGAGGGACAGTGAAACTGATAAAAGGGATCTGTTTCGCCGTCTTCTTCTCTGCGTGCGAAACAGATTTTTATTGTCTTCCTCTCGCCCTTCTTCACTGAAGCTTATCTTACCCGGATTCAGACGTCAAACGCCGGAATCTGCTTATGAAACGGCCCCACAAAGCGTCTAAGTCTCCCTCGAGGTAAAAATTCCTTTTTTTAACCCTAATTTCAGCTTTCTTTATTTTTTGGTTCGTACCTCTCTCTCTCTCTCTCTCTCTCTCTCTCTCTCTCTCTCTCTCTCTCTCTCTCTCTCTCTCTCTCTCTCTCTCTCTCTCTCTCTCTCTCTCTCTCTCTCTCTCTCTCTCTCTCTCTCTCTCTCTCTCTCTCTCTCTCTCTCTCTCTCTCCCTTTTTTTATCTTTCTCTCTTTCTCTCTGCATCTCTTTCTCTCTCTGCATTTAATCGTCGTTTATGTAATACCCTTTTCTCGTTCTTCTCTCATAGTATCAGTTCCTCGCTTTCTCTTCTCTTTGGACTTTGTCTCATTCTTCTGTCATTGATTAATATTATCTGGCCGAAAGATTTGCTATATGTCATTCAAAAACAACATTTGTCATGATTAACAAAATAAAAAACTGAAAATTCTCGGTATATAACATCTTTGTCATACTATTTGGGAACATCACTTAAAATAATGATACCGAGAGTACTGTGCAAATATGCTTGACTACACATGATCTTTATCACTTCCAACCCCTTGTCCTTCCATAGTTATGAAGCTTTGAATTGTTTTAGGAAATTTGTACAGAACCCCGGTTATAGCTGGTCCGTGGTTAGTTTGGCGTGGTGAATGTTAAACATAGCTTTTACCCATGTTGCCAAATTGAAAGTGAATACTTAAGCTTGATGATTTATTGCTCGCAATTCCATCTGCTGGGTGGTATAGTTGCTTTAAACTATTCAATTTAAACACTTGATTATTTTCCTGCGTGGGATTGTTTACCTTCATATTTTGTTTTCATATTTATGGTGAGCACAGTACGTCATTACCATGTCTTTAAAAATATAAAATCATTGCTCATTAGTCGATATGTGTGATTTTATCAATTATATGTATTTTTTCAGATTTTTAACATGTATATTAATTTATCAGTACTAGTTCTGACTTCTCACAGATTAATATTTTTATTTAGATATTGAGATATTTAGATATCTTGGAAGAGTTCATTTGCATGTTTACATAAATTTATTTTCACCTGTAGCAGTATCTGGTTATCCCGTTGCAAGTTGTTGTATTACTTGTTCCTTGCTTGGATATATGGGTTCGTGGGATCAGCACTTCCTGCCCTGCTTTACCTTTGGCATTATATTAATGGCCACAAAAACCTTGTTTACCATTTAGAGTCTTTGACAAGAATAAGAAAAAGAATTGCATGCACTTTGTCTAACAACTTGACAGGGACACCTAATTTTTTATTTGATTATGGTCTGAACAGGTGCTTCCATTGGAAAGACCAGTTGAGACTCAAGCAATCATATCTGTTGCACAGTTTCGTCAGAGAAGGTTCTTAATTTATTGACTTTTTTTTTGGGTGAAGAAACTTTTATTACCTTTATTAAAACTTTAATAAAATGACATTTATTAGAATAGCTGAAGCACAATATATGTTTTGGATGTTGTAGTGTGTACCTCAAGGTTTCTCATTTTATTTCTTTCAAGTCAGCACAAGACACTCAAATCATAGAAACTAGTAAATAAAAGAGAACTACACTGCAATATCCTAATGCCAATGAAAAAGATCATTGATGAAGAACTTTTTTTGCAGGCCCACGCACTTCAACTTGAAGCCTTTGCTCTTGCCACTCAGAGACTAGAATCCAGCTCTTACAGACCAAAGCTCCAGTTTGTGGGCAGCTGCAGGAACAAAGAGGACGAAGAAAGACTGCTGAAGTTAAAGAGTAGATCTATGGAATTGAAAGTGGACAAGCATATATGTTGAGTTCCATAAAGATTTACTATACAGGTGTGCATTTCATTTGCATCTACACTGTACAAGTATTTCTATGTCAACCTTCCTCAGTTACTAATGCATTAACTCAATCTTTAACTATTTTGCTGCCATGCTTCTGCGGAGACTTGGTTCAACTTCTTGGGGGTGGGGTGAAGTAAGATGTTTTTTTAGTGGGCATCTCTTTGCTGGCTCTATTCTCTCCTCATGTCCAGATTAAAGTTGCACACTTTAAAAATTAGCTTATGTTGGAAGTGTATACACTTGCATGCTTACCGTACTTTAATTATTTTGGCAGATAACGAGGGTGGCGCTTGTACAAAATTGAAAGCTCAATCGTTGAGTTTTTTTACTGTTTATGTTTATGTAATCCAACATTAGTTTTTGTTTTTATGCAAATTATGTGGAATAATTTTCCTCAATATTTTATAAATGGATTATTATATTTTAATTTTGTCAAACAGGTGTTCTTTATATTTTGTTAAAATGTGTTAGTCTATCGAGCAAAGAAAAATATTATTTAAAGATTCGTACTCTAAATATATAAAATAATAAAATAAATAAAAAGGTGTGGAAGAGCCAAAAAAAGCCCGACGACAAAAGCCGTCAGGCAAACCATAAAACGTTTTATAACGACAGCAAAAGTCCATCGGGCAACAAATAAGAAGGCTGACGGTCTAATACGGTTGGATATAATAAAAACAAGCCCGACAGTCAAGAGCCGCCAACCAAACCACCCTAAGCTTTATCCCGACACAGAAAACCAGTCGGGCTACTAAAAACTAGCCCGACGGTCATATGCCGTCGGGCAATGTGGCTTAACGGAAAGAAAGCACATGCCGACGGAAATAACCGTCGGGTTAATTCAACTTTTGCCGACGGTTTATCTCTGTCAGGATAAGTGTTATTGGCCGACTGCATTTACCCGTCGTGAGTTAGAAAAAAACGAGGTGAATTTCAACAGAAGATATTTCTTTGTCCCGACGGTTGGGGCCCGTTGGGAATAAATTTCTTTTTACCACCGGGATTTGGATTACGGTCGTTTCTCGTCATGATTGTTTTAGACGACGATTTTGGGGGTTTGGCCGACGGTATTTCACCACCGGGCAAACTCAGTTTTCTACGTGTGGAAACCCGGAAGAAAATCTTCAACGAGCTTCCCCATGCATGCATGCTTGTCTGTTTTCTTAATGGATTTCAGAAATGAAGTAAAAGAAGACGAACTAGTGTCCCATTCAAAGATTCAATGAAGACTTATTACAACAAGTTTCAGATAATACACCAGCAGAAAGAAAGTCTGAAACGATTCACAATCATATATCAGTGAATGTAGTCACCGACGAGGGGTGTCAGCAGGTATAGGAACAGGTACAGCCAGGTCCGTGATTTGGGTCGCAGGCACTAACAGCCTCCTCGCCATGCGCCTTCTTACAGAAATACTCGCAACGAGCTGGGTCGCACCCAGACCGATTGAACCACTTCTCGCTGCACAAATTAGCATCTGTAATACACAATATTATACGCAGTATCAGCAAGAAAGAAAGGGTCCATTAATATATATAGCAAGGAGAGCTCTTACACAATTATAATAAGAATGGGAATGCATGGCATGCATTAAACCTAGAATCAAAACAGCAAGAATATGTAAAATGAAGGGGAAGATTTCTATATACCTGCAGTTGCAGAGAAGACTAGCATAGCAATGAGGAGTAGAGGGAGGAATGAGCTAGTCTTCTTCATCTTCAATGACTACCCTTGGTTGGAAGGCTAGCCTGTTTGAACTATTTATATAATGAGTGCTGGGAAGGGGCCGTGAGAGAATATTGCAGGCGAGGCAACCTAAATAAGAAAGTTGTTCCACCACTGCAACGGCTTCAGCAGGCTGCTGCAAAGATTCGCTTCAATTTCTGACATTCATTTAATGTTTTACGAGTCGGTTTTTCTCGAGCTCCCTTGATTTTGTTACACAAAGTGTTGGTGTCCAATACTGGGGCTCAATCAGTAGTACGCAGGAAATTAAAGAGATCAAATGGAAACAATTTTTAGGTAAATCACTACTATGGTGAAACAAACAAACAAATGCATCTCTAAATTAGAGTGGATGGTAATGACTCAAAATTGGAGTCGATGTTTTTTAATTATTATTTAAAAATAATTAAAGTATAAAGTAATTCTTTCATAGATGAAATAGATATGACTTGCTGTGCTATGACTTGTTCTAGCTAGTTTTTTATTCTTAAAATGACTTATATAATAATTGGCTCTTGAAAAAAAAACTTCAAATTAAAAAAAAAACAGCCTAAATCGTATTAATTTTACAAATAGCGAATTAGAAGAGGACCAAGATTTACATGGTCCCAATATCTGAAGGAATTGCTAAAACCAAATCCTGACCGCCTGTTCGACCCATACAATTAAACGAGAACATGAAGCATTGCATACAATTCAGTTTTTTTACCAATCAACCACTAATTAAACTCAGTTCGATGGCCTTAAATCAAAATTTGCAACATCTCCAATTTGATGGCCGATTTGATTTTTAAAGAACTTCAATATTACTTTATATATGTATATATATGATCATCTTTATACAGATTACAGACTTGAGAGGGGCACATACACGTCCCCAGAATTACAGAATACTCTCTCAAGGGCGCTTCATGTAGACACATTTTTACGCCATATACCAACAAATAGTAGCCCCACAATATCAGGCAAATTAAACAAAAAAAAGTGAAATCCAAGTAGTGTTTCTAGAACGAAGATGGTGATAATTCCTGTCCCCAGCTGAGATAAAAGCTGAATCACTGAATGTGCAGGTTCGTACATAAGTTTGCAAATTGAAATTATCCATTTTCTTATGGATATGTAAGTCTATTGGCACTCAAGTTTGCTAATTGGTTTTTAATTGCTATTGAAACAATCGTACAAGTGGGTTGATGATGATGAAACAACAGAGTTGAGTAGCACGGAGGCAAAAAAATTTCTTAAGCCCATTCTTCAAAAATTATTCAGGGACAACCGGTGCTACTTGTGGAGAGACTACGTCGAAGGCAGGAACCTGGAAGAGTGTGCAACTACTCCCATCCCGACCATTACTCAAGATTCATAGGATCTTTTACTGGCTAATTGGGATCAAGAACAAGTGAAGGAAATGTCGAGGAAAAACAAAATCAATCGGTGTAAGCAAAATATCCTTCACACTCTCGGGACCAAGTCATTCCCTCGGTACTATGAGCAACAGGTCAGTACTCATCCTTTCATTTTTTTAATTTTCATAAGTACACGAAGACAGTTTATTGATGGATTGATGTTTTTGAAAACAGAAAAAGAAACAAGGGAATTTTTTTAGTCTGTTTCATGGTTACGTTGGAGCCCACAAGAAAAAGGATGAGACATTTCCTACTGATGCCACACGAGAAAAATGTGTAAGTTTCTAAGTCAACATAATTCTTATGTTACTATATAAGATAGGAAACTAATATATTTCTATAATGTATTTTGCAGGAACATTTACGTGTAGAAGCCATCACTCGCCAAGTCTTTGAATCAAGGGACCCAGAAGATTTGAGATCTGTATTGGGTCATCTGCATGATACACATCACGGTGGATGCGAGAGGGGTTTTGGCCATGGTTACATACGTGGTCGGGCGGGTCGGGCACGCAGGTTAGCGTCCCTTTAAGAAACTGCAACACTGAGGGAGGAAGTGAAGGAGTGGAAGGACAAAGACGCTGCCAAACAGAGGGAGTTGGCGATTATGAGAGAGCAAATCGCCATTTTGACGCAATCACATCAACATCAAACTCGTGGTATGTTATACCTTTGTTTTTAACTAATTATGACGGATGATGATCGTGATTTTCAATTAGCTATTAATTGATTTCTTAATTTACATATGCAGGCGATGATAATGAAAATGTCAATCATGACGGAGAGGGTTGAGTTGGGGGACTCATGAAGATGCAATGAATGTTATCTCCAACCAGTGGCTACTGTAACCATTTTTTTGTGCACCTTATTTCCTTGAGTAACAATTTCCTTTGATATTCAATCCTTGCAATGATATATTATATTGTAGTTAGGTTCAATTACGTCATGGTTCCTTGAGTAACCATTTTTTTTTTGTGCACAAGTGTTATTTAGTTTTAATTGATTAATTGTGCAAGTGTAATTTTGCTTTAGTTATCTAAATTTTTGTATTTTTAGAATGAATGATGATGCAACAGGGTTATGATTGATGCAACAAGTTTATGAATGTGTAATCTAAATAGAAAAAAATAATTAAAAAATAATTTTTTTTAAAATTGTTTTTATTTACTGGAGGTCAATCAAACTGCTGGTAACATAGAAAACAGATCATCACAAGCGGTCATTTAAACCACCAGTAACTAATAAATTCTATGCACCGGTGGTCAATACAACTGCCAGTGCATTCAAAAAACAATCTATCCCCGGCGGTTTTATAAGCACTGGGATTAAGACAAAAAAACATTTTCTGGCGTATTTTATTTGCGCCGGTAATTTATATGTATTTTATACCAACGACTTTAACAAGGCCGGTAAATGCACCAGTAACTTACCGGCGATTATGACCGCCGGGCGGCGCAAGAAATGTGCATTTTGACCATAGGTAACGATTTTATCTCGCTCCATTTTGTGGTTTTATGGGCTTTACGGGCGGTTTCGGTTAAAAACCGCCGGTAAAGCCCACTTTTTTGGCAGTGTCTTA
Organism: Aristolochia contorta; assembly: GCA_022405105.1. Taxonomy (NCBI): domain Eukaryota; kingdom Viridiplantae; phylum Streptophyta; class Magnoliopsida; order Piperales; family Aristolochiaceae; genus Aristolochia; species Aristolochia contorta. The sequence continues at coordinate 114,296 of JAHZSQ010000064.1, read as the reverse complement.
AATAGAAAAAGAAAATAAGTGCAGCACCAAGCAGCAGGATTATTGATGCAAAAACCAAGAAGCTGATCCCACTTATATGGAGTAAAATAGCTTCCATAAATGTCACAAATGTGTTGAAAAGTACCACGCTTAGGCTTAAGATGCTTTGCACCAACCAAACCGTGGATGGGGTTCTTGTGGGCCGTCGGTGGCCTATCAAGATGACGATGGCGCATGAAAACAAAGAGGCACGAGTAGATAGGATGTACGCATTAAAAAGAAGCTTGTGACCAGCAAGGGCTGCATTCCAATTTCCTGCAAATATGCCTACGATCCCGCGATGATCTTTACAAGGTCCCAAGCAATTTTCTCTTCAGCCTTAAAGGCGCCGTGTTGGCCTCCCTCGTCAACTGATGCCTGGCGAAGCTCAGGAGATATTGGAACATTATTTCGTGTGCCAGCTTCCACATCCTAATAATAGCATGTATATATATATTACTAATCACTCTAATTGTTGATCAAAACCTATTCTTACCCATCGCTGCATCACGGCCTAATCAGATTATGCAAGTGTAGGTCAAACACTAGCTAAATTCCTTTAACAATTAAGTAGAGCCACATACGAAAAATTAAATTATACATGGGCTTAACTGTGCTTTTAGACGCCATTGGCTTGCATTTGAACAATTATAAATGCGAATTACGTACCTCGGCAGTGGTAGAATCTGGAATAAGAGGCTTCAGGCCTCCCAGTTTGTTCTTGGTTTAGAATATCACTACTGTGTGGCCTCTCTGGCAGCTGCTTGAAAACAAAAATGTGATAATAATAAGACTATCATATGTACTAGGGGGACAAAAGGGGAGTGTTGGGTCTGATGTTGATGAATAATAAACAATCAAGTTTGTAAAAGGGGCTTCCACTAGTTATTAGTTCTGCACGACTCAACAACTGACGTGGTGTTTGTCAGGGGTAGCATAGGATGTCAGTACTGGATATACAGCTCGCTGAAGGGAGCCTGGCTCCAATGCACTGCACTAACATGATCAGCTAGTCAACAAAATTGTCAAGACAAATTTTGTTAAACTCCAAAGTGGAAGAAAAAATCTAGATGAGTGAAATGTATCAAGTACCTACCTAAAAAGACATTGGAGATATATCCAAAAATCGGGATGAAGTGTAGGAATTCGTATTCATAATATACACTGTAAATCACATCAATTGCATGCTTGAATTGAAAAACGGAAACGGAATCGTACCTGATTCCATGAAAATGATGTTTTTTTCAAGTTAGGTCTTCCGGATGTAGATCTGTCTTAATCGTGTATCGTGATGGGGGAGAGACAACACGGTTTTATCATCTACATGTGGGGACCATAACCGTTTATTTATTATTTGTATTTCCAATTCTGCCCCTCATCAAATTGGAAATACCACTAATGGTATTTACACATTAAATCTTTCATGACAATTATGCCCTTAGCCTTAATACTTTATTCCTAATAGATCACTTAATTAGGCTAATTATAACAATGGCTTAACACATTAATTGTTACATGTGTGTCCCAATTAGATTTTCTAACAATCTCCCCCTGGACCACATATGTAACCTGAATAATGTGTCACACTTTATGAGCTCGAAATTTGCCATTGTAAACATAGAGCACAAACAATCTCGTCCAGTAGATGTATTAATATAGGATGAAAGAGGCAGTCGTTATATTAATCATAACTAAACTTTCAGTGATCACAAATATCAATATAACTAAATAGCATAGATAAATCATGAAAGGTGTAGCATGAAAATCACATGAAGGTGATCTGTACATGTCGATTTTCAACTGGCCCTACTTAAGTGAGATCATTAATAATAACCTTATGTACAGAATGAAATGAATTATGCTTCAATAACTGTATTTCTGATAAGAAAAAATATCCACACACCAATGTATGCATACATAAAAGTGAATATAAAACATCAAAGAGACAAACTCCCCCTAAACTACAGATTCATCATATGGTAAGACTCCTATATGAGCAGTGTGTTCATGAAAGACCCTAGGTGGATGACCCTTTGTAAGAGGGTCTGCAACCATGAAGTTTGTGCCTAAGTGTTCAATAGAAATCTGTCCATTTTGTACCCTTTCCTTCACAACTAGGAACTTAATCTCAATATGGTTTGACTTGAATGAGCTCCTGTTGTTGTTTGAAAATAATACAGCTGAGTTGTTGTCACAATATAACTCAAGCGGTCTTTCGATGTTTTCCACAATTCGCAGCCCAGTGACAAAATTCCTCAGCCATAGTCCATGATTGGATGCCTCGTAACATGCTACATTTTCTGCTGCCATAGTAGAAGAAGCAATAATGGTCTGCTTGGCACTACGCCATGAGACAGCCCCACCAGCCAACAGATAAATGTAGCCAGAAGTGGATCGTCTGGTATCTTGGCGTCCAGCAAAATCGGAGTTAGAATACCCAATGATCTCCAAACATTTTGATCTCTTATATGTAAGCATGTAATCTCTTGTTCTTTTCAAATACTACAAAACCCTTTTAGCTACTTTCCAATGATCCTTACCTGGATTACTTAAGTATTTGCCTAACATGCCAACAATGCACGCTATGTCCGGACGCGTACAAACTTGAGCATACATTAGACTGAATTTGTCCTGAATTTCAAGATTTACTTTTGGGCACTGATTGAGACTGAATTTGTCACCTTTAGCGACCGGGGTTTCACATGGTTTGCAATCCTGCATGCCATATCTTTGAAATATCTTATCAATATAGGCCCTTTGCGATAATCCCAAAATACCCCGAAAACGATCACGGTGTATCTGGATTCCTAATACAAAGGAAGCTTCACCAAGATCTTTCATTTCAAAATTATTTGAAAGAAAGTTTTTGGTCTCTCGTAACAAACCTATATCATTTGTGGCAAGCAGTATGTCATCCACATACAAAATCAGAAAAATATACTTGATCCCTGTAAACTTGTGGTATATACAATCATCAACAACATTCGCCTCAAAACCGAATAAGAGAATTACCTGATGAAATTTGTGGTACCACTGATGAGATGCCTATTTTAACCCATAGATGGATTTGGTCAATTTACATACCATCTTGTTTGTGTCTATTGACACAAAATTTTCTGGTTGTACCATATAAATTGTTTCATCAATGTTTCCATTGAGAAATGTTGTTTTGACATCCATCTGATGAAGTTCCAAATCAAAATGTGCGACAACCGCCATGATTGTTCTAAAAGAGTCCTTCAAGGAAACCAGAGAGAATGTCTCTGTAAAATCAATCCCTTCCATTTGAGTAAAGCCCTTTGCTACAAGACGAGCCTTATACTTCTCCACATTACCATTTGAATCCCGTTTGGTCTTAAATATCCATTTACAACCAATGGGTTTCAGACCTTCTGACAATGGGATAAGTTCCCAAACCTTATTGTATTACATAGGCTTATATTCCTCATTCATTGCTTCAATCCACTTTACTGAGTTTGAATCTTGCATGGCTTGACGGAAGTTGATTGGATCATCTTCCTTCACTCCATTATGTTCTTCATGTTCTTGAAGAAATACTATATAATCATCTTCCTTCACAATTTCTTGAGGAAGTTGATTTTGTTCCTTAGGAACAACTGTCATAGCTTGAATGGGGTTATAAATAACAACGTCATGAAGAGGTTCCAGACTTGCTTCCTGGAAAACAAAGTTTTGGAATTTGAACCGATTCTTCCTCAAAGACAAAGTTTCTTACCTTATTTTTCCCCCAAATTCAATATCCTCAAAAAATATGGCAATTCCCGTCTCAAAAATTTTCTTTAATTTCAGATCATAAAATTTGTACCACCTGGATCGCTCAGAATACCCAATAAAGTAGTGCTAAGTGTTCTAGGTTCCAATTTATTCTCATGTGGCTTATAAGGCCTTGCCTCAGCTGGACACCCCCAAACATGAAAATATTTTAGACTTGGCTTTCTACCAGTCCAAAGCTCATAAGGCGTTTTAGCAGCGGCTTTAGTTGGTACTCTATTCAGAATGTAAGTTGCAGTCTTTAAAGCCTCTCCCCAGAGTGACTCTGGTAAGATAGAATGACAAATCATACTTCTTACCATATCCTTAAGAGTCTGGTTTCGTCTTTCAGCTACACCGTTCAAGCTAGGCGATCCTGGCATGGTGTACTGTGGGACAATTCCAAATTCCTCTAAGTATTTCACAAATTGTCCTGGACGTTATTCACCTGAACTGTCATATCTGCCGTAATATTCACCACCATGGTCAGATCTAACGCACTTAATGGTTTTGTTGAGTTGATTCTCAACTTCAGCCTTAAATTATTTAAACACGGCCAGTGTTTGAAACTTTTCATTGATAAGAAATAAGTATGCATATCTAGAGTAATCGTCTATGAATGATACGAAATATGTTTGACCATTCCAAGAAGGTATAGGATATGGTCCACAAACATCCGTATGTATCAATTCTAAGACTTCCGTAGCTCGATATGCACCTAATTTCTTCTCCTTGGTCTGTTTATTTTTAATGCATTCAACACAAACATTAAAGTCTGTGAAGTCAATGGAATTTAAAACTCCATTTGACACAAGTCGTTCAACTCTATTTCTAGAGATGTGACCTAATTGTTTGTGCCACCATGCGCCTGAATTTTCATTATTAATTTTTCGCTTTGTACCACGTGATTCCACATTCAGGGTTTCATGAAAACAAGCAATTGTATCAAGTAAATATAGATTATCATATACCATCAGAGTACTAGTACCAACCACATTCAAATTTATGGATAAGTTAAATTTATTGTTTCCAAATGAACAAAAATAACCGGATTTGTCCAACCAAGAAACAGAGATTAAATTCAGTCGAAATGATAGTACAATAAAAATATCCAATAAATCCAAAAAGTATCCAGTACTCAATAACAATCTAAAATGCCCAATTGTTTCAACTTCTACAGTCTTGCCATCTCCAACATAAATGCATCTTTCAACATCATTTGGCTTTCGGCAGCTCAGGCAGCCCAGCATTGAAACACTGATGTTAGTAGTAGCACCAGAGTCTAACCACCAAGTGTTTCATGGTACTGAAGCTAAATTAACCTCAGAACAGACCAGAGTAAAAACATACCCTTCTTTGCCCATCGGGCATGATATTTCGTACATTCTTTCTTAACATGTCCAGGTTTACCACAAAAGAAATAAGTATTTTCAGCCTTATTTTGTTTCTTTTGTACTGGACCCTTTGCAGCTTCATTCTGTCTCTTTTTGCCCTTTCCTTTAGAGGTGCTAGCCAAATGAGCACTTTCTGTTATGCCACGTTTCAATCTTTCTTCCTCTTACACACAATACGAAATGAGCTCATTTAGAGTCCATTTCTCTTTCTGGCAGTTATAACTAACCAGAAACTGATCAAATTGTGCTGGGAGAGAAAGTAAGACCAAATGTACGACTAAATCCTCAGATAACTCGAAATGAAGGGTCTTAAGCTTTGAAACAATGTCAGACATTTCCAGAATGTACTCCCTTATATTTCCATTGCCTTTATACTTCATGGAAATTAAACGGCGCAAAAGCATGCTTATTTCTGCCTTATCGCCTTTTTTAAAGCGCTTTTCAATTTCGGCAAGGAAATCTTTGGCATTGGTAATCAATGTCGATACCCCACCTCTAAAGTTGTGTGGAATGCCGCGCTTTATGATCGTCAAACTCAAACGATTAGAGCGGTCCCACTTCTCACGATATTTTCTCTCATCGAGAGTACTGTTATCTGAAAGAGGAGGGGGTTGCTCTTCCCTTAAAGCAATGTCCAGATCCATGCAGCCAAGAACAAGAAGAATGTTCTTTTTCCAACCCTTAAAGTTGGTACCATTCAAAATTGGTATTGAATTCACATTAGCAGTTACAACAGTAAAAGTATCTGAAAAAAGAACAAAAGAAATAATGTAAACATACTCACATATATAAAAAATAAAAATTTAGTAAATTCAAATAATGACATAGCCCATCACAAGATACCAAGTGCACCATTAATATCAAGTCTTTGGACAATAATATTAATTGCTAGTGGTACTCTTGTTGTAATGATCAAACGTTGACAATGATGCATGTCTAATAAACTCATCTTTGGATTTTTTTACTATTCACATATTCAATCCTTATAAATGTCACCCATTTACCATCACCAGTTGTGTTATGCGATTTAGTCAAATATTGATCTTCCTTTGGGCTGGTAAATATTCACATAAAAGGCAAACACATAACCTTCTATATTTTTCAATGAATTAGCTTCCACAATAGAGGTCGCATTGACGACATGTCGCTTCCGCTAATTCACCTCAAAAAAAAAAAAAAAAAAATATATATATATATATATATATATATATATATATCTAAACATGCCAAAATATGAATTTGAGAAACCTGATGGTTCAATAAACATTCAATGCATGCAATATATTTAACTATTCATAGTATGCATAATTAATTTAAATTAAATAATCGGAATTTATTGGACCATGCATACCATAGGGACATAAAAATTAATTTTGGAGATTAAATCATGCAAAAATAATCCAAAATATATACCATAATAAAGTAGAAGAAATATTGTCTGTATGGTCCAAATTTCAATGAAAACGGACATTCGGAGGCCCTTGAACCGGGTTCTGAACTGAAAAACCCATTATTTATTGAACCACTGCCGAACTGGACCGAAATGGGCCGGTTCGTGTTTTTATTATTAAGTGAACCGAACCGACCTGGTTTGGGTCCGTCAAGGGAACCGAACTGCCGACGAATTGGACCGAAACCCGGTCCGGTTCAGGGTCGGAACCGGTTTGCGGGAGGTCGTCTTTTCGGCCATCTTTTCGGCCGGGAAAAGGCACGAAATGCGTTGCCGAACACTGGCGACGCATCCTACGTTTATAAACCACCGGATTCGGCCGAAAAATCGCCGGAAAATCGCCAAAAATTCATGAATAAAGGGTTGTTCAGCGCTCCCTTTTTCCAGCGTCGCCAGGGCTTTTCCGGCCACCGTTGGGCCCAAAATTAGGGAGGAATGGTCGCCGAGATCCAACGACCAAAACCCCTATGGCTTCGTCGCAATTCGGCGACGGAATCTCGCCGGATCTTGAAAAATGTTCGACGAACTCCCCATGCTCATGATCGAAAAACCAAACAATATTTCAACAAATTAAAGCATGAATCAAATACGATTCGCTCTGATACCAATTGTAGGAATTCGAATTCATGATATACACCGTAAATCGCATCAATTGCATGCTTGAATTGAAAAATGGAAACTGAATTGTACCTGATTCCTTGAAAATGACGTTTTCTTCAAGTTAGGTCTTCCGAATATAGATCTGTCTTAATCGTGTATCATGATGGGGAGAGGCAACACAGTTTTATCATCTACATGTGGGGACCATAACCCTTTATTTATTATTTGTATTTCCAATTCTGCCCCTCATCAAATTGGAAATACCACTTATGGTATCTACTCATTAAATCTTTCATGACAATTATGCCCTTAGCCTTAATACTTTATTCCTAATAGATCACTTAATTAGGCTAATTAAAATAATGACTTAACACATTAATTATTGCTTGTGTGTCCCAATTAGATTTTCTAACATGAAGCCCTTCTTTATGCAAGTGAAGAAGTGGGCTTCTAGGCAGAGCAAACACGAGTTGAGGCAAGGGCTGCATGCATCGGTGGACACTGAGAAAACGCCACATCAACACGAGAAAGTAAATATTCATTTCCGTTTTGAACCAGCTTATAGGCCTCATTATACTGTGTTGTGAGAATAACAACCAATCCTGAAGCAGATCCTCTCCTCCCTAATTCCTTGCTGCAATGAAGCTGAAATAACCTGAAAATGGTGCCAACCAAGGACAGATAAGGAGGAACAATTACAGTGACAAAGAAAATAAAAGTGCCCAAGTCTCCTACAAGGAGCCACCTCAAGATTTTTAGCTTTTTATTCTGTGTCTGTGTGGGCGGCGGTATAGGGGATGTATATTTCACTGAAGGGTCCAAGCCAAAATAATAGAGCTGAAGAGTTTTAACAACGAGATGATGAAGAGAAACACCTTCTTTAGCTAGAAAACTTAGTTCTGAATTAGCATATCTTGCAACTAATGATCTGGATCAACACTATGATAAAGTTTATTCATATTTTCAGCTGTTGCATATTGCAAAGTCCTTATCCACAAGTGCCGCTTAAGGGTATATCTGGACCAACGAAAAGTACATTATTAAGCTTTCAGAAATGTTGTAAAAAGAATGTGAATAGTTTATAATCATTGCCAATAATAATTCTACAAGGAAAAAGGTAAAAGTACTCTTTCAAAAGGATTTCCTAGCATATAACAGTTGTGGTTAATACATACTTGCGAGCAGAAGTTGATTATGAGTCAGAAGATTCCTCATGTGGCACAATGACAGTATATTGGAAAGCAATTTGTACCATGGGAGGCTCAGCATGTCTGTACAAAACAGAAGAGATTATTTCCTAATTGATCAAAAACCATCGAGGACCCAACAGAGTTAGCAAAATCGAAATCATAACCATAAGTTGCAAAAGAGTCACAACATATAATGTGCTGAGCATTTTCATACTAAGGATCTGCAAAGAAATGGTCTGACCACTAGTAAAAATGTGCCCTCCGCCGACGGTTGGAACATAAAACTTCAGCGGAGAGCCATTCGGCCGACGGGTTTTTAGACACATCGGCGGAACAACGCAGAATCCAATACACCTGTCGGCGGGACAACTAATCACTTCCGCCGACGCCTCATTACACGCGTCGGCGGACAGTGTACAAAAGCACCGACGCACCCCAGTCCCAACCCGTCAGCGGAACCAACGATCGCGTCCGCTGATGCCTGATTACGCACGTCGGGGGATTCAGAACTCAAGCGCCGACGCAGTCTTGTTTTAACCCGTCGGGGGAACCTTTGGTTTCGTCCGGCGACGCACCCTGGCATGCGTCGGCGGACTCTGTAGAGAAACGCCGATGCATCATCTGTTTGCGACCCGTCGGGGGAATCTTTGTTCTGTTCCGCCGACGCACCTTGGCATGCGTCGGCGGTTATTTCACTTGGGACTTTTTTGCTCCGCCGACGGGTTGAAATATTCCGACCCTACTTCCCGCGCAGCGTTACGCGCGTAATGGAAAGACAGGGTTACTGAAATTTAAACCCTTTCCGTCGACGGAATCGAGCGCGCGAAATCAAACCCGGCCTTCCCCGGCGTTCCCCCGGCGTTCCCCCGGCGTTCCTCGGCATTCCCCCGGCGTGCCCCCGGCGTGCCCCCGGCATTCTGCCGGAAAGTTCTCGGCTTTCTTCGTCTCGGCGTCTCGCGTAGTCCTCCGGCCGAAGACCCTACTTCGACGTCTCGCGCGGGCTTCAAACCCCGTTCTTCCGAAGCCAGAAAACACGTTTTGCGGTGGCGCGTGTGCTCGGCGTTCCGGCCAGCCACTGTGTGTCAAACCAAGCTGTTAATTCCTCTCTCGTCGGCAAGAGTTTGTTTTTCTTCACCACAGATAAGTTTATTTTGGTTCCATAAATTTTCAGTTGCTTCACCTTTTCCTTCTTCGTCATTATTCTCACAAGTTTCTCTTATTTTGGTTCGATAAATTTTCGCCGTCCTCTAGCCCTCTGTTGACAACCAGCGAGAGGCAATCATCGGGCGAAAATCAGAGACAGAGGACGGTCCCAAAAGCCGCTGCAAAACAGTAGCGAGTGAGTTTTAAATTGTCGTTAGTGTTGTTTTAATTACTGAGAAGCATGTATTAGAATTAATTCTGTGTTAAGGTTTTTCTCGTGGATTGTATTAAAGATATATTGTTTTTGGAGAATGATTTTTGCATGGTGTTGCAATCATGGGTTGAATGATGATGGGATGTGTTTCTCTGAAAATCAATGGTGGATGTGTCTTTGTCTCTCTTTGGTTGCTCCCTGAATTCCCTCTCTATCTCTCACTCTCTTACTGTTTACCCTCAAAATCTGTTTTAAACTTCTAATTCTCTCTTCTTTTCTCTCTCTCTCTCTCTCTCTCTCTCTCTCTCTCTCTCTCTCTCTCTCTCTCTCTCTCTCTCTCTGAATTAAAATTCTGTTTTTAATTCTTACATCTCTATCTGATTCTCTCTTTATCTCTCTCTCTTTCTCTCTCCCTCTGAATTGAACTTCTGATTTAAACTCTTTAACCTCTCGCTCTTTTTCTCTTTCTCTCTCTCTCTGATTTAGAATTCTGTTTTAAACTCTTCTAATCTCCCTCTTATTCTCTCTCTCTCTCTCTCTCTCTCTCTCTCTCTCTGATTTAAGATTCTGTTTTAAACTCTTACATCTCTCTTATTTTCTCCCTCTCTTGCTCTCTGAATTTAAACTCTGTTTTACACTCTTAAAGTGTCTCTCGTATTTCTCTCTCCCCCTCTCTTGCTCTCTCTCTCTCTCTCTCTCTCTCTCTCCGAATTACAATTCTGTTTTAAAATGTTAAACTTCTCTCTTTTTTTCACTCTCTCTCTCTCTCTCTGAATTAAAATTCTGTTTTTAATTCTTACAGCTCTATCTTATTCTCTCTTTATCTCTCTCTCTCTCTCTCCCTCTGAATTGAACTTCTGATTTAAACTCTTTAACCACTCACTCTTTTTCTCTTTCTCTCTCTCTCTGATTTAGAATTCTGTTTTAAACTCTTCCAATCTCCCTCTTATTTTCTCTCTCTCTCTCTCTCTCTCTCTCTCTCTGATTTAAGATTCTGTTTTAAACTCTTACATCTCTCTCTTATTTTCTCCCTCTCTTGCTCTCTGAATTTAAATTCTGTTTTACACTCTTAAAGTCTCTCTCTTATTTCTCTCTCCCCCTCTCTTGCTCTCTCTCTCTCCGAATTACAATTCTGTTTTAAAATGTTAAACTTCTCTCTTTTTTTCACTCTCTCTCTCTCTGTCTCTCTCTGAAATGAAATTCTGTTTTTAATTCTTACATCTCTATCTTATTCTCTCTTTATCTCTCTCTCTTTCTCTCTCCCTCTGAATTGAACTTCTGATTTAAACACTTTAACCTCTCGCTCTTTTTCTCTTTCTCTCTCTCTCTGATTTAGAATTCTGTTTTAAAATCTTCCAATCTCCCTCTTATTTTCTCTCTCTCTCTCTCTCTCTCTCTCTCTCTCTCTCTTTCTCAACCACTCTGTTCTCTCTCTTGTCTCAATTGTCTCTCAAATTCTGTTTCACTATTTAATTCACTCCCTCCCTCTATCTCTCCAATGGAGAATCCATGATAAGGCCACAGGTTTAGGTGTTCTTCACCATATCTGATTTTTGGTATCTCAAGGCCAAGAGGTCCAATCTTTCAAGGCTACGGTAGTCGTCCATTTTGTGCACTACCATCACCACTGTATTTGATTTTTTCGTTCGAATAAGGGTTGTGGGTAGTCATGGCCTTGAAGATTTTTAGCATAGTGAGTTACCCAATTGAGTGTTAAACACCCAATCTTTTTCTTTTATGTAGATTATCTTTCAGAATTACCTTGGATACGGACTATTTGAATGACAAGAGATGGATGTATGCGTACAAGACAAAGCCGGCCCGGTGTCATCCTAGATTTGATGCTGGTGTCAATTTTTTTATAGATTATGCAAGAGAACGGTTGGGAGTGCAAGGCAATGGTCTTATGCGTTGTCCATGTCGGAAGTGTGAAAATGGACAGAACCTTGACTGTGAGACCATCAAGACCCATATAGTCCTAGGGGGTTTTTTCCCGGTATACGAAACCTGGTCATACCATGGAGAGAGACCACAAAATCAGTCTGACATTAATGTGCCGAGTGGCCATGGTGAGGAGATGGGAAGGATGTTGGGTGATGCTTTCATGCACAATATGGAACAAGAATCTGTTCCGAATGATCCTGATGATGCAGAAGTACAGAAATTTCAAAAGCTACTAGAAGAGGTGAAGAAGCCGCTATATGGAGGATGTCAGAAATACTCAAAACTGAGTTTCATGGTGCACTTATTCCAAATAAAGTGTTTGAACAGATGGAGCAACAAATCGTTCTTAGATGTTGTTTCCCTTCTTAAAGACGCCCTTCCCCCAGATAATTTGCTGCCACAAAGTTGGTATGAGTCAAAGAAAACGATGGCAGACTTGGGATTGAGTTACGAGAAGATCCATGCATGTCCGAACGATTGTATATTATACAGGAATGATTTCAAAGAACTCGATAAGTGTCCAAGATGTGGATCCTCAAGATGGGCAATCAAGAAAAAGGGGAGAGTGCAGACCGCTTCAGGACCTGCAAAGGTCCTTAGACATTTTCCCTTGGTGCCGAGGTTGCAACGGATGTTTATATCCAACATAACATCTGAGTTTATGACATGGCATGGTTCAGCACCTGCAACTGAAGCGGGAAAGATGTTCACCCCAGAGATTGTAGTGTGGTTCGTAATAGCTAATTTTATTTATTTTGTGAAGAAAGCTGACAATTAAAGTCTCTTTAAATTTGCAGGGTAAATATGCCACCGAGGAAGCATCCCATTGACTCCTCATCACCGTCACCAGCAAGGGTCAAAGTTCGGGCAGTTCGGCCAGCCCGAACAACAGCAGTCCTGAGTCCGACTCGGCCTGCCCGGGCCACTCCAGTGCCGACTCCGACACCACCGGCTTCTGCTCCAGCTACACTAGCATCATCGTCACAGATGCCAGATATGGGTACTAACATAAACCAGATTTTTTTGTTTTGGAAAGTTTGTGTTCTAATTTTAACTCTTTCATATTATAGATGAGTGTAATCGTAAGTTTAGGGAGTTCTTTCCAGAATACGAATCACCTGAGAGATATTCTTCAGGTAAACTTGAAGTGTAATGATATTTTTGTAGTGTGTTATATGAATTGTGTTCTAACTTGCAAATTGGCAGGCCCGATCCCTATGGAAGACATTGAAACGCAAAGACCCGACTGGGCAGAAACAGAAGATGTTGCTGGACCATCAAATCAGCGTGGGAAACGGAAAGTTAAGGCATCTTCGTTTCTGCCTGATAATCCTTGGACGGTCATTATCAGAGATGGCCAGATGGTTGCAGGCCGACAGTCTTCATTGTCATATCTCATGGGGACGGTAGCACGGGCAGATCAGTACTTTCCATTGCATCTCCAGTGGCGTGACTATCCTCCCCATGAGCTGCAGACCTGGTTTAACGTTATCAAAGTAAGAAGTGCTAGTGAATTATTTATTTTCAAACGTGTGACGGTTAAATTGAGTTTTTTTTTTGCAGGCAAAGTATAACTTTGTGGATGGCGAGGGTGCTCCAGTCACAGAGCAAGAGGCCATGGAGACTATCAAGCCCGTGCTCCAGAAAATTATTAGAGATAACCGAGCGGCATATAAGAAAGAGCACTATGATGGGAAGACTAACGAGCAACTGAAGACTTGTCCCATACCTGGTATGAGCCAAGAGGACTGGGTTCTCCTCGTGAAGTATTGGGACAATGTTAGGAGTCAGGGTATCGATGAGGAGAACAGTCGTAATCGACAGAAGCTCAAGACAACACATACCCTTGGGTCAAAGTCTCTCCCCCAATTCTTAGAGGAACAGGTATTTATATGATTACCTTCTGGGAACTCTTCTTATTTTTATTTTCATCCTTGTTTGCTTACTGCTTACATTAATTACAGCGTACGTCTGACCCTGAGGGCTACACTTTCCTGATGGCATACCTCAAAACTCACCAGAGGAAGGATGGGACGTATCCAGATGAAATAACTGCTGAACACTGTGTAAGTTATATATTTTTGCTTTATGATCTGTGTTGAATACAACTTCCAGACCTATTTAATTCATTAATTTCACTGTCTGGAGAAGCGGTTCGCCGTGCAGCCTTTGAAAGTAACGTTGCTCACTCCAAGGATCCCGGAGAGGTGACACGGTAATAGATACAAAGTGTTCGGGGACACAAAGGTGGCTACGAGAGAGGTGTTGGAACAAGCGCTCGACTGCGTAGAGGTGCCTCTTCCAGCTCTCGTAGTTATGTGGCATTGTCTAAACAGTTGGAGAGGGAGAGACGGGATAAGGAGGCATTGTCCCAGCAGGTACAAGCAATGAGTGCACGCATGGAGAGGCTAGAAATGTTACTTCTTGCACAGTCACAGCAAGGTAAGTATTGTCTTCAGTATTCTACATTATTTTAAATTGATGAGCATAAATATATATCTCTAATTTTCTACGTGTTAAGCTACTGCAGGGTCTTCTGGCCATGGAGAGTCCCACCCACCGCAACATTGACGATCGTATTATTTTGGAGGTCAGTAATAGCATCTTCTTACTCTTGCTGTTCAGTTTGCGATGAGATCTCTTATTGTGGCAAGTTTAGATGTTGATGGGAGAAGTAATATACTTCCATGTTAATGTATGTGTGCACTGTGGATAGGCAAATTTATGTTCTATTTTGGTTCTCAGGTTGTTGTCGGAGCTGACCTCAGAACTATGGAAGAAGCCACCGTTGCCAGATTTTGTAATGGTTGGAAACGGCGTGTCAAGATCACTTCCTCTTTGTTTTTAGTAGACTTTGTAAATTTATTGTGTAGACACTGTAGTTCTTTATGTATATTGAACTTTTTTTTGCATACGTGTTCTTCACTGTTTTTATTATTTCTTTTCATTAGTGTAAAATTGTGTAGAGATGAAGAAAACAGGTCAAAAAAAAAAAAAACAAAATCAACTTAAAAAAGAAAAACCTCCGCCGACGCGCTTGTGCGCGTCGTGTGACTTGCTCCGCCGACGCAACAACCACGCTTCGGCTGTACACATACGCCGACGCGTCGGCACGCGTCGGCGTAGAACTAAAGCCGACTGGAAAGAAAGCGTCGGCTGATATTAGACGACACGCATTGGCGCGTCGGGTGAACTACCTACGCCGACGCCTTTGGACGCGTCGGGTGACCTCAGGCGACGCGTCGGGGGAACTCTGACGATGCTCCGAAATTCGTCGGTAATAAGCCTCCCCCGACGTGTGGAAGCGTCGTCCAAGCAAGTTCCGCCGACGCATCATCAGGCGCCGGTGGACTTTTCCACTGACGCGCGGTCATCCATCGTGGGAAACCTTGCGCCGACGCGTATGGATCCGTCGCGGTAATATTGCCCCCGACGCGCGGTCATCCGTCGTTGGATTTATTCCTTCGCCGACGGCTCCACGCGTCGGCGGATAAAATTTAGTCGCACGACGGGTTGTTTTGTTACGCGACGGGTTGTTGCGTTGGGTGACGCATCCGGCTACGGATGTTGCGATGACGTGACGTTACCCGTCGTCGGATGTCCGCCGACGGGCTGTTTTGTTCTGCTGGTGCGTTTTGGCCTGTCGGCGGATGGGACATTTTTGACAGTGGACAATGAAAGAAAAATAAAAACAGTACTAAATCAGACCAGATAAGAGCAACTCTTTGTTAGATACAAATCAGAAGCAAAATTTATGATTTTAAAGACTCCCAAGACGAAATCAGAGGATGTTCTCATAACCTGAGTAATATGCATTGAAAGGCGTATGGACGGCTGACAAGCCCATTTCACATTTTTTTCAGCAGTCCAGACACTACTGTTTTCTCTCTCCCTCCCTCCCTCCCTCCCTGATCCGTGGCTTCTGTGATGTGAAAACAAGAGCAAGCAGTTGACGGAAAAAAGGATCAGTCACTTTCAGCTTTTCAGATGATTTCAACTTCATACTCATTGACGTAAAATAGAGTTAAATAAACTAATTGAAGCAACTATCTAAGTCCCTCTCCAAGAAGATTTTGTAAGAAACCCAACCAATTCTAGTGACTGCACCTTCCCCATTACTGCACAGCATCTCCCATTCAATCTCTACGTAATTCTCAATTTTAAATGGTAGATAAATGTATTCAAGAGCTGGCTAAAAACATTAGAAAATTGAAACGAGTCACCGTCTCCAACCCATCTCATACAAGAGGAAAGCAAACACCTATAATAGGATATCAACTGTCACAGCCACCCAGCACTAAAATAATATTTTTGAAATTTTCTGAAGATAGGATGTGTAACAAAGAAAGAAAAAGAAGTGACCACAATCTTTGGACAGTTACAAACTTTAAATATTGGCATCCTCCACATCCCTTACCTCTGCATCTAATGCTAGGAAACCATCTGCAAGCTCACTTCTCCCTCTCTTCAGATGGCACTAAACAAGTGAACATTTTGATGGGTGAGTCAACTTTACTAATGGAGACCAAAAGAATCAAACATTGGCACCGTCCAGGCTGCACTATCTATGACAGCAACAAATCAGCTGCTAATTGCCGTACTCTGCAGCTGAGATGATTTAAATAGAGCCTACAGCAGTTTGGGGGAAACCTTAGTCATCCTACAGCGGGAGGGAAGAGGAGGGGAGTCTCTTTTGAAAGCTTTTAGATTAGAATTCTAAAATTCAATTACGAGGGCAGCTTGACCAAGGCTGATATGATTTAAATAGAGCCTACAGCAGTTTGGGGAAAACCTTAGGCATCCTTCAGCGGGAGGAAGAGGAGGGGGGTCTCATTTAAAAGTTTTTAGATTAGAATTCTAAAATTCAATTACGAGGGCAGCTTAACCAAGACCAGTTCTAACTTACTTCCCAAATCAGCTATGAGGTCAGCAATGGATCTTAGTTGACTACACCAAAACAGACCGACCAGTTCAATCCAAGGTAATGTTGGAACTTTAGAGGCATGAACAACTAATTATAGATAACCAAGCTCAAATGAAAGAGATGCACAACAGCACTACAACAATCAAACTATTCCAGCAACTCTAATCTGGTCCTTTTAATTAATTTATACAAACAACAATATATGCAATCCAGATTACAACTATAAAAAGAAACAAACATAGATTCACCAATAAATATAAACAAAAGTACAACAACAAATCTAATTGAGATTTAATCCATACACATCAAATGAGGTTTGCATAACATCTCATGAACTTTAAAATAGAACTTTTAATAATCTTTCACAGCAGAAAGATAGACCTGTTAACACTTTAGAATTGATACTGCAGAATACGTGTCAATTCAGGAAATTACTAACTTGAGACATTTTATTTCTAACGATCAGAAAAGTAGTTTTCTCAATACAAATGGAACTGCAGAAAAATTAAATTACAGCATGCAAGGTATTTGCAACCTAAGTGTTGTAACAATTTCAGTTAAAGAAGAAATTGAAGTTCAGCCTAGATAAGGATTAAATAAAAAATCACAACAGCATGCTGACTAAATATTGATAAATTAAAAAAATAAACATACAGCTAGAAACTTCAATATTAGAATCAAGAACAACTATGACTCAAAACAACTAGCGACTAACAAGTGCACAAACGAATAAAAACATATAACAATTTGATGAAATTTAACTGAAACCAAAACTTATCAGTTATGCAGATTGGAAGAAGCTTCGGAGTGGAGAACCAACTCCCTTAAAGACTTAATCGGCGACCCCAGATTCATAATCAATCTTTCGATAGTCTCCCAAGGTGGCACAACTCTCTTTCGGTGAGGTGCACTTGTCGCTGGAAGAGTGGAATCATGAGAGAGAGCCCAGAACAGAGAATCAGCACAAAGAAAACCGAATAGGAACAATAGAAATTGAGAGAGAGAGAGAGAGAGAGAGAGAGAGAGAGAGACTGAGATTCAAAGAGATTTTTTAGCGGCAGAGAGATTGAGCGAGAGTGATAGTTTCTCCGTACCTCTAGTTTCTGGGAGAACCCTCTTTATACCCAACGCCTCAACGGTCACCTCTTTCGAAGAGTCGTCTCTTGCCAAAGAGTCCCCTTGCCGAAGAGTACCCTCGCCGAAGCCGTTGGGTGAAGAGCCATTGCTGGATTCCTCTCCCCTCCTCCTTCATCACTCCACCCCTAATTTATCCCTTCAAATCAATCGGGAGCTAAGGGGAATCAGTCGTGTCCTAAAGACATGATTATGCTCTCCAATCGGATCCGGACCCGAACCCGGATCGGGACCCGGAACCGACTTATGGGAAGTCATTTTCCCAACAATCCCCACAAAATGACCCACTCCAATTAATACGTAGTGAAATGAGCCAACAAATGGATCCACCAAGTGAAGTACTCTTGAACTCAGTAAATCTTATTTGAGACCATCACAACACTCATCAAACTCTTAATCTCGAACGAACTCCTCGATATGGTGGTGCGCTTTTATAAGGCCATGAGCAAACCTTAGGATTTCTCATGAGCATTCTGGAAAGACAAACCCAAATATTTCATAGGAAGCGGCCATACCCCCACACTCACGTAGATGGATCCATCAAGTGTGTATCTCCAGCACTACCTTACATAGGGCTAAGGACCCATTAATGTGTTCTCCTTGCCGCAGCTTTGGTATTCTTTGTTGTCAGTTTGATTTCTTGCTTGATTAGAATCATTTAAGCAATTCAATAGTTCTCCTAGTGTAATAGTTTCTAATGAGCATGCTGTAATTTATGTTAATGAGAAATTAAGTTGTTGGTGGATTCTGATTTTTTTAGAAGTGTAAATTAGATAGTCTTTCTTGCTGTAAAAGATTATTAAGGGTTTTGAGTTATTAATTGAAATTATAAGTGTTGTTATTCCGAAATAGATTTCTGGTAGTTTTAATTAGTCTTTCCAATTAGTTTATAGTTATAAAGTATTGCTGTCATTGATTGATTAAATTCTGGAATTATAGTTTGATTATGAGTTATTACTGTTAACATCATGATTAAATTGCATCAGTTAGATTGTTGTTGCAGTTCTGTTTGTATTTATTGTTGAAACTCTGTTTGTTTCTATTGTTGTAATCTGCATATACAAAGTTTGTGTAAATTATTTGAAAGGACCGGATTAGAGTTTATGGAATGGTTTGAATATTGTAGTGTTGTTGTGTATTATATTTGATCTTATTTAGTTGAGTTTAGATTGTCTATTTGTTATTTACACATTATAAGATTGGTAGTAGTTTTATCCACTTTAAGATGCTCATGCTTTTACAGTTTCGAATAGATCTTGGGAGTGTTCCCTTGCTATGCCATCTTTCCGTTTGATTTGGTGGGAGTGGCTGTGTGTGATACTTACTCCTGTGTCGGATTATCATCTCCCTGCTTCCATTGGAAGCTGAGTTAGGAGTAGCGACTATTTGCAAGTTAGTGTCATTAATTTGTCTGAACTATTTGTGATTTTTGTTCCTTCATTCCAGACTTGGAACAACACTGGATCGAAGGAGAAGTTTGTATTTTTGTGGATTTTCAAGCTCTCTGTGGGAGCTTGCGTAGGTCGTTTGGGATATTGGCATTGTCAAAAACTAAAAATTCATTACCTGTGGGTATTTCGCTTTCCTCCGTGTGAGCTAGGTAAATTAAATTAAGGCTTGCAAAGTTTTGGCAAAGAGTTTTTAGGAGATGTCCGAGACCATGGTCATGTCGTGTGTCTATTGGTTGGTGGTTGAAGATCTTTGTGTTTCCCTCTAAGTGTTTCTCCTCCCCTAGATTGAGCATCGCCATATTAATGTTGCAAAGCGTGTTGATTTCCCCGACTCTAAGAAACTCCATCACCTCTCAACGGCGGTGAATTCAGTGTTAGGTCTTCAAGCTTCGAATTAGACAGCTAAGCAGCGCAGAAACATGTACTTTGCTTAACGTCGCCATTCGAAGAAAGGAGTGGGACCGGCATAGTTGTTTATTAATTGGATAAGGAATCATATGGATATAATCGGCCATTAGTCTCACGGACGCATTTTTGTTGGAACGCGTCCACCGTTTACTTGGGTCATGGTCTCACTGACACCACTCACAAAGAGGTGGTTTGAAGAGTGCTTATTGAGTGGGAGCCCGTGGAGACAAAGTTTGAAGACAGTCCTAAGGAGGGCGCCCCTCTCTCAATAATGCAGTGTACGACAGTCATATTTGGATGCATTTTTATCATTTTAAAAGGCGTTAGAGATTCTTGAAACGAACTAGTACCGGTTTTTCCGTTAAAAACAATATGTAATTATGTTTTTCCTATGCTTGGGTCCTCATTCCTGTGGAAAACAATATGTAATTTTGACTGGTCCATGACATATATATACAGGTAACCGAGGAAGGTTACTTGATTTGTCACCCACATTGAATTCCAAAAGAGACGAGGCTGCGAAAGAGAGTGGAGAGACTAGCGATGGGCAGGTCGCCGCCACAGCCATCACGTATGCGTTCTGTGCAAGTCTTTTTATTTTTCTCCATCACAGTGACCATTGTTCTCCAATCAGGCCTTCACTAAGTCTTACGTCGTAATTTCATATCTTTTAATTAAACTTAAAAAGGTCACGGCCATGTCCTATAAATCTCTCTCTTGCCCTCTATCTTCTTCAGCATCTGATGCAACGAAGAGATCATAGCATCATATCTAGCCATGAATATCAATCTTAAAGAGGCTGCTCTCGAGGGAGATGTTGCTGCGCTCCATCGGCTACTGGAGGTAGATCCTCTGCTGCTGGAAAGAAGTACCCTTCACAGTTCTCTCCCGGCCGAGACACCTCTGCACGTTGCAATCTTGCGGGGACACACCGGCTTCGCCCTTGAACTTCTAAACCGTGAACCGAGGCTGGCAGAATCCCGCGACGAGTCAGGCGCTTGCCCTCTGCACTTGGCTTCGGCCAGAGGGCACACTGACCTAGTCCAGAAGATAATCGGAATCGAACCATCTCTGTGTATCTCCGCAGACAATCAAGGAAGGACTTGCGCGCACCTGGCCGCCATCCACGGACAGGTCGACGTGCTCAAAGAACTGCTCAATTTGGTGATCTTTAGCAAGAATATTAAGAATAATGAGAAGGAGATCAGTCTCGCTCGAGAAGTAACAAGCCAAGGAGATACGCCTCTGCATCTGTGCGTGAAACATAACCAGGTCGAGGCAGCCAAGTTCTTGATAGAAAAAGACGAAGAGCTTGCGAAATTGCCGGACGGCAGTGGGAATACCGTCTTGCACCTTGCAGTCGTCAGGAAACAAACTCAGGTAGGTGTTTAACTCATGTGATGATCAGTTTCTCTCTCTCTCTCTCTCTCTCTCTCTCTCTCTCATTCAATTACTCTCTCTCTCTCTCTCTCTCTCTCTCTCTCTCTCTCTGATTCAATTACTCTCTCTCTCTCTCTCTGATTCAATTACTCTCTCTCTCTCTCTCTCTTGCACCTTGCAGTCCCCATGCATCATTAGTTCCCCCGTGCTTGCACCTAATTAATATTGTGTTCTGTTTTTCCAGCTGAGTTCTAATTAAGTGTACGTACGTTCCCCCTTTCAGATGGTCAAAGTATTTCTGGATGTGCCAAACGTCGACGTGAACGCGCGGAACGATTATAATTTCACCCCCCTGGACGTCTTGCTGCAAACCCCGAGCGGTCCCGAGGACAGGGAGATCACCGAGGCGCTTCTCAGTGCCGGATCGAAGTACAGTATGTCCCAGAAACAGAACAGAGCACTCGTCCGCTCCCCCTCGAGAATGTCATTGACAAAGAAGGCCGCGCTGAAGGTCTCCTGGAACAACTGGTACAGAAGGGACGACGTCTGGCTCAACGAGATGCACAACACATTAATGGTGGTCGCGACTCTGGAACGCCAGCCCCGCGACCCAGACCGTCCGGCTCGTGGATATGTCAGACCCGGGACGTCGATCGTCAGCGATTCCAACTCACTCAACTTCGAACTGTTCATGTACTTCGACGTGACCGGGCTAGCAGCATCCCTAACGGTGATTCTAATGCTGATAAGTGGGTTGCCACTCAAAACCCGGTTAACGACGTGGATGCTGCTCATCGCTATGTGGATTGCCCTCTCCTCAATGACTCTGGCTTTCGCTTTCGGGACTTTTATTATTACGGTCTCGGAGTATATCTTGAGGAAAATTCCATACATTCTCTTCATCTGGTTGGGGTTGCTGGCGTTGATTCTGGTGATCCATTTTACTGTCCTTGTGATGATCTCTCTACGGAGAAAGCTTGGGGTTCCGGTTAACGGAGGCAGAGCAACGGAGAAGGCGAGTTACGTTGAAGCAGGCAAAATTGAGATACGCGCGTAACGCATGGAGTTCGAGAAACTATGACTTGTCCAACTGATTAATTAGTTCCATGTAGAAGATTACAAGGTTAGAAAGACGACGACTGTCAGAAAAGACAACTGTCAGAAAAGGGAACTGTCAGAAAAGACAATTGTCAGAAAAGACAACTGTCAGAAAAGACTTGTCCAACTGATTAATTTCTTCCTATACTTCGTCAAGCCAGCTCTTTTCTTTTCCTGTGTTCGGAATTTTAACGAGACAGCGGCGTAAAGAAATTGGCTCTCTATTTCTCTTCTCTGGTCCTCTGAAAACGGGGGGTCCCGTCGTCGAATCCACTTGAGAACAATGACCTGTTGTATGACCTGAAAAAGAATATTGTGCGGAAGGCGAAACAATTAATTAGGTCGACGCCCCTAGCTAGCAGGCAGCAGCCCTCCATTAATTTAGAGGAAAAGGGTACCATTCTTTAATTCTTTGTCCCCTTTGCAACATATCCAGTTAGAATTTACCAGGTCTTTAACTCTCTAGATACAGAAAAAAAATTAAATTTCTACATGTCAAGACAACCAGCAAATGGGCCCAAGTTTAACTCTTTAACTCATGATCACTTCAGGCCGGAAGTCTCATTTAACACAGATAGAAAACTCCCTTTGCCTTGTGATGAAATATTCACAAAATCGGCTAAACAGCCAAATCCGTCGGGTCATAGTTTCCTGATGAGAAGTCGGGCAAGCCTTTGAACGATGGTAAAAGCTCATCGGGGAAGAATTTAACTTAACGGCGGCAAATGACGGTCGGTGCTAACGCAAAGCAATTAAGGCGGTCGTTTAGACCAAAGAAAAGAAACAGAATCCCACGGGCGTTTATAGCCGAGATAAAAGATTATGCTCGACGGTGATTTGTCGTCGGAAAATAATCTTCAGACCGACGGGTCTTAATCGTCGATATATTTTCCACTCCCGATGGATTATATCCGTTGTGGCAAAGCTTTCGAACGATGGGTGTAAAGCGTCGACACACTCGGTATCGCTCGACAGGCTTGGCTCGTCGAGAGAGAAGTGAGTCGACGGACCATCAGGTAATCCCATTTTTCTACTAGAATTGGAGTGCATGCACGTTTGACAGGGGCCGGTTCGTTGTCTTTCCCATGCAGAATTTAGTAGACGCTGCATAAGACAAAATTATAATCAAGTAGCCTCGTTTAAATTCTTAAGAAACGGAAAATAAGTAGTGAAAATCATAGCTCAGTGAACGGCGAGTAATACAAAATTATATAAAAGATGAAGAGAATAGAGTCGAACACCAAAATGAGAAGAGGACCATTGCACTCCATGCTACCAAAAGCGTCTACTTAAGATCAGTTAATAATTTCTTAAACAAATAAATAAAGTTTTTTTTCTTTACCTTACATCTTCCATGCATGCATGGCCACCAAAACTTTTGGTCACAAATGTAGACCAGAACCCACAACACAACCTTATTTCCAGAATGACACTAAATTGGGTCCCTTTAATTTGTCTGATATAGGAAAAATCCGGCAGGAAGGCTCTTGCATGGATTACCAACGGATATTTGTCGAACAACAATCACTTAGGTTGACATATTAAAGAACACGACTTATAAATATTGGAGTAATGAAGTCAAAACTTTGTGTATGCTCCATTTATTGACATAGGATCTACTCGTTAGTTATTAGACTTTTCAAACTGGATCGTCCTTTCTTAGTTCAAGCTTTTCAATTAATTTAGAGGAAAAGGGTACCAATTCTTTAATTCTTTGTCCCCTTTGCAACCATTTCCCTATCCAATTGGTTAAGGTCTTTAATTCTTTGTCCCCTTTGAAGACCTTATTCAATATGGATGCCAGGAATAGTCTCTAGATACAGAAGAAAATTAAATTTCCACATGGCAAGACAACCAAATGGCCCCAACTTTAACTCTTTAACTCATGATTAGTCTGCAGACAACAAGTCTCATTTTCTGCTGAGAAGATATTCTTGATGCCCAGCTTGCCAGCCTCCAAATTGAAGTCAGGATCAGAACTACCACTACTTTCTAGGGTCAAGAGTTCGAACTGCAACATGGACGCCACTCTTATAATAATTATCTTCTTTTGTTGGGGGACCTCTTTAAGCTCCACGGTTCTTTTCAAGTTGATGACAGCCAAATTAAAGGGACTGAAACATCCTACTAAGGATATGCCTTTAATGTAAATGTACACTACTACAATAGCCAAATGCGCCGGCGGTCTTTTTCGTCGGCGGAGGACAGAAAAATCGCCGGCAGATCAACCGGCGGCGGGCAAAGAGACGTCGACACTCTCGACGTCAGCGGAATCAGAGCGGCGACGCAATCACCCGCCGCCAGCAAAATCGAACTCTGCCGGCAGTTGCAAAAACAGTTTCGTCGGTGGAAACAATTTACGCCGACGCAGCAAAATGTCGTTGCCGGAATAATTCTTTCCGCCGACGAAACCCAAGTCGTCGCCACGTTTATCTGCCGTCGAATAGGATCGTCAGCGATCCAAGGCGCCGACGCCGATCCATTCCGCCAACTGTCTGCTCACCGGAACAACAGAACCGTCGACTAAACTTGTGTTTCCGCCGACGGCAATGAAATTCCGCCGTTAGTTCAACCCTTACCGCCGTCGGTTTTGTTTTTCGTCGCTGTTATTGACCATTTTAACGGTCCTTTGCGGCGACGGTTGTAACCGTTGGGGGAAGAGTTTTTTTTTTATAATTTGTTTTTTGAAATTTCGTTTTGTTTTAATACCTGGTACCTGTGATAATCAAGAACAGTCCATTACATAAAAAGAAAAATCGCTTTCACTTCAAAAGGCTGACATTACAAAATATTTAAATTACAAAATAGTTTACATAACTAAAAATTACATTGTACGTTTCAACTGTCCTTTTCAAACAACAAGAAAATTACAATAAGATCTATCAGTTGTGCGACTGACTGCTTCCCTGTGGGTTAGAAGGCCCTGAAAAAGAATATAAGTTTATGAAAAGTGTAATGAAATATATAAAATTAGTAACTACCTATGTATTTAAAATAATACTAACCTGTAGGCGACTGGAGAGAGGCTCGCCACTGGTTCAGTTCCTGCAATTGAGACTGCACCAACAACAGTTGGTTCTTCATTGATTTTTTGTCTTGTCTTTCCTGTTGCAGTTGTTCCTCTAGAGCTAAATACTCTGGTGCTCTCGTAACCGCACCCCTACGCGGTGGCGCACTAGTCCCAAGTCCTCTCTCGTAACCCCCGTGATGGCCCCCAAACACCTTATCTATGATAGGTGTCAAATCTGCAGTGTTCGCCGAGTTGTGGACCTGTAGCTCAGTTGCTGTCCAAACAAGCTCCTCTTGCATAACAAACAAAACCTAATTAAATCAAGCACTTGATAGTTTGGAGAGAATGTTTGAAATCTGATAACCTACACATAATGCCGCCGTATCCTCATCAGGATATGCCCCATCTTTCCTCTTATGCGCCTTCAAGAAATATCTCAGAAACACGAAGTTTGAACCTTCTGCTTGTCACTACATAAAATTAAATTCCCTAAAATAAGTATTGCGCAATGCATAAACTGAAGTATTGACAAAGCAGACAAACAGTCAACTCAATACGTACCTCTTCTTCTAAAAACCGAGCAAGAGACTTACACCCAAGCGTGTGAGTCATCTTCAGGGACTCTCGGTTCGCCTTGTTCTTCACATCACGCCTGGACTCCCTTACCCCATCCCAATACTTCACTACCAGTGTCCAGTTTTCAGGAGCCATACCTTGAATGGGACAGTCTGCTAGCTGCTCTGGGGTCTTTCCATTGTAGTATTGCTTCTTATAGAAATTATGGTTGTCGCGTATTATTTTTAGCACAACCGGCTGTAGAGCTTTCATCGCAACCGTTGTAGTCACGGGCTGATCCTCCTAATTAACAAACTTTTATCTTACCTAAAAAAAGCATTTTGTTAGTACTTACGACTATTACAAAAAACAAATTTTGAGTTGTCGGTCTTACATTGATTTTTGTGAACCAATCTTTGAATGCATTCAAGCCGAGGTCACGCCACTGCAGATGTAGTGGGAAATGCAAGTGACCCCGAATTTGTGTGCCTAGGAGAAAGGACAGGTCATGCTGTGCGGGTGAGACCATCTGTCCATCCTTGATTACGATCTTTGCCTCTTTCTCAGGCATGAATGGCGTTGCCCTCACCTTACGTTTGACGCGTGGAACTTGAGGCTGCGAATCCTCAATCCCATCAACAGTCCAATCTGGCGGCTGGGTCTCCATGTCGTCCATTAGGATCGGCCCTACATCAAATGCATATTTAGTCAACATTAAAATGTCATTTTATTAAGCAGTAAGAATGTGATTATACCTGAATCATCTCTCAGGCGATTGGTAAGAGGGGAATAGTTCCTTAAATTTGCGCCTTGATTCTTCTGAAATTAAATTAATGAAACAGAAATTAAATAAAGTAAAATTATACAAACGACAGAGAAAATGAAGTTAATGAACGTGTTAGTACCTAAAGACGGCAGCGCTGATGAAGACGGAAACGCTGATGAAGCCAGAAGGGCTGAGGTAGGATCGATTGCAGGAGTCCGGGCTGACGTCGAAGGGGCCACTGGAGTCAACCCCGATGGAGAGGGAGCTGCTGGAGGCACCCCCGATGCATATGGGGTCGCTCGAGCCCGAGCCGATGTCATTGCCTGGGTGCGTTTGTGCCTAAGTGACACGGTGGCCCCCTTCGGTGGCATAATTATCCTGCAAAAAAAAATTAGAGAGAGAAAAAGAGAAAGTAAGATTTGTAATTGCATTTAGCAGATGTATTTACAAACTTCAATGGTTTAAACATACTTAAGTATCCAAGTCATCACTGTTGATCCTTAGTCCAGGACCAACGTCACGATGCACCCATATAACATCATCTTGATAATTGATGTTTGCTACGTCTCCAACTCCTGCATCTTGTGCTACTAACAATGCTTCATCTTCTTGTGCCCTTAAACCTTCATCATCTAAGGGGATGTCATAGGTGTCCCTGGGTCTCCAACGACAGACAACGCTCCAGCTAGGCTCAATCGGATCTTTCGAATAAAATACCTGTTGTGCTTGACCTGGAAAGATGAAAGGTTCATCTTCATATGCATGTCTCGTTGTATTAACCAGGGTGAAGTCTAGCCCATCCATGAAGCATTTTGCGCCCTTCTTCATGTTGTACCATTTGCACTTGAATAGATGCACATTTGTCCACGATCCAACATAAACTTCTATAACCATCTGCAGGACACCATAAAATATCTCATCCCCTACTCCTACTATTGCAATGCCACTATTTTGTGTGGTCCGATTCAGGTCAATGGCCTTCGTGTCGAACTTGTAACCATTACCAAAATAACTCTGGTATGACATAGAGTCGCGAGATGGACCTCGGGCAAGGTTCTTTAAATACTCTGTGTCCTCAGAATCAAAGGACACATCAGTTACCTACGCAAAGCAATTAGTGACAAAGTCAACAAATGAGGGATGTGCGATACAATCGTAACACTAATGTTCCTATTCTCTGAGTAAACAACTTAC
The DNA here is from genome assembly GCA_022405105.1 of Aristolochia contorta. Lineage (NCBI taxonomy): Eukaryota > Viridiplantae > Streptophyta > Magnoliopsida > Piperales > Aristolochiaceae > Aristolochia > Aristolochia contorta. The sequence continues at coordinate 86,652 of JAHZSQ010000064.1, read as the reverse complement.
TCGTTTTCTAAACCACTATACAAATTGGTTGTGTTGCTCTGTTTGTATTCGATGCTCAGTCCACTGGGGGTGTAACCCTCTTAAGTGGTCTTTATGTTCCCTTCAAATAACCCAAATACAATGATTAAGAGGAAATTCAATTTATCAATGAGACATATCTACAAAAAAAACAAATGATTAGACTTACAACATGTACGGCTGAGTCTCTGGAGTATTGAACAACATAAAACGATGGAGCTGGTACGCCTCCTCAGTGCTTAGCATATATGGACAAGCAGCCTCCAACGGCCCATCCTTATATCGTACTGCCCTTGTAACTTTTGACTCCATCCCATCAATATAACATGCGCAAAAAGTTGTTACTTCTTCCATTAAATACCCCTCTGCAATAGAACCTTTCGGCCGATTCTTATTACGAATGTAATTCTTCAATGTAAGCAAATTTCGTTCAATTGGGTACATCCATCTGTACTGAACCGGTCCGACTAATCTCACCTCCGATCCTAAGTGTACAGTCACATGAATCATGACATCAAAGAACGCCGGTGCGAGATCCTCTCTAATTTGCACAGGATGTATGGAATAGCTGATTGCGTGTCCTCTATCTTCCTCACATCAATCACCGTAGAACACACTTCCCTGAAATATGCGCATAATTCTTTTAATACTTTGGCAACAGGTTTGGCCATTGATTTCCTCACCGCCAACGAAAGCAGCTGTTCCAAAAAAATGGTAATCATGGCTCTTAAAACCAATCACTTTCCTCGCTTTCACTTGTACTTGACAGAAGATTTTTGAAGAAAATCCCGTTCGGAGTTTCAATTCCCTCAACACATGGAGGAACCTTGTTTTTTCTTCCTTTGTCAAATTGTATAAAGCATGAGGAATGATTACCTTACCATTGACCCTTTTCGAAGGCCTGGGGTGGAGTGGTTTCCTTATATTGAGACTTTGCATATCCAGCCTTCATTTTAGATTATCTTTTGACCTCCCATCTTTCTCCAAAATGGTATTCAAAATAGTTTCAAATACATTTTTCTCAATATGCATTACGTCGAAGTTATGGAGGATGATCAGGGTACTCCAGTACGGGAGCTCAAAAAAAATGCTCTTCTTCTTCCACCCTTCAGGCAAATATCGGGTTTCTGCCCGTTGTCGTTTTCCAAACACGATATTTTGAAGTCCATCCCATAAATTTAAGATGTCATTTCCTGACAGGCATGTAGGTGTACCGTCAAGCTCCTCTGTCCCATCAAATGATTTTTTATCAGCTCTCCATGGGTGATCCTGTGGTAGACATCTCCGATGACGCATGTAAACACATTTTCTACTATGCGGCAGATATAAAGCCGCAGTGTTTACATGACAAGTAGGACAAGCCTTGTAACCTTTCGTACTCCACCTAGACAACATGGCATATGCAGGAAAGTCTGATATTGTCGAAAGGACTGTTGCACACATTTGAAAAAATCTTTTCGTTTGTGCATCATAAGTCTTCATACCAGATTCCTATAAAACCTTCAGCTCATCTATAAACGGCTGCAAGAAAATATCTATAACATTTCCTGGCGACTTCGGGCCGTCAATAAGAAGGGTCATCACAAAATAGCTCTGTTTCATAGCCACCCAAGGGGGCCGGTTATAAATGGTTATAATAACTGGCCATGTGTTGCGGCTTGCCCCAGACCCAATCTTGAATGGACTAAAACCGTCGCTCGCAAGACCGAGTCTGGCATTCCGTATGTCTGAACTGAATGATGGATGCACTGAATCAAAGTGTTTCCATGCGATTGAATCCCTAGGGTGAATCATTTTTCCTTTCTTCAGTAGGTGGAGCCGAACCATGCCACGTCATCAACTCCGATGTCTTAGTGGACACGAACAACCGTTGCAACCTCGGAATCAGAGGAAAATGTCTAAGGATCTTCGCCGGCCTTACAGTATTTGAACGGTTACATTTTTTTTATGGCCCATCTCGACTGACCACATCTTGGGCACGCATCTAAATCTTTATATTCATTCCTGAATAGCAAATAGTCGTTTGGATATGCATGAATTTTTTCATAATTCAATCCCAAGTCACTCATCATTTTCTTGGACTCATACCAACTGCATGGAAGCAAATTGTCGGATGGAAGAGTGTCCTTCAGAAGTGAAAGCAGATCCAAAAAAGATTTGTTACGCCATCGATTCAAACACTTTAATTGGAATAAATGAACCATAAACGACAGTTTCAAGTGTTTATGGCATCCTCCGTATAGTGGTTTTTTTTGCCTCATTCAGTAGGTGTTCAAATTTGCGGAATTCTGGATCCTCTGGATCGTTTCCATATTGGCAACCTCCACATTCCGTATGAAAGCATCGCACAACATTGTTTCCATCTCTTCGTCGTGACCAGTTTCCAGAGGAACGTCGATTTCCCGACGTTCAAGCAGTTCCCCGTGATGTCTCCAGATTTCATACATTGGGACAAATCCATTCAGGACAATGTGGGTCATGATGGTCTCGCAATCAAGAAACTTGTTGTTATCACATTCCCAACATGGACAACGCATAACACCATTTCCTTGCACCCCCAATTGTTGTATTGCATATTCTATAAAAAAACAGACTCCACCCACAAATTTGGGATTACACCGAGTTGGCTTGGACTTGTACTCATACATCCATTTCATGTCGGTAAAATAGTCCATCTACGCGACAATTGTTGAAGACAGACTACACACAACAGAGAAATGAGTATTTAGTACTATTGGGAGTCAAACAATAACTTACAACCTACACTTTAGAGAGAAACAGAATTTGGGAGCAAACCTGGGGAAATAACTATTTACCTAGAGAGAGATCAGAGAGAGAGAGAGAGAGAGAGAGGGTGAGGGAGAGAGAATCTTTGAAAACCAACTTCAACAATGACGATAATAAACTCGATTTTGATGTTGCTGTCCGCATCATATTATTGAAGGACTTTCAAATGAAATAGATGCCGATCACATTGAACCCATAAATTACTTAATTCCATTGAAAAAACTTCAGAATATACTAATTGCCTCACATGCTTAGAATTTTTTTTCATATTTTTCGTATAATTTACCTCATATTTGAACTCAAAGCACATATAAATCACTTCATATTTTCCAATGATTTACCACATATTTAAATGCAAAACACATATAAATCACTTTTTCGAAAATATAGCTAGAGATCATTTCAATCAATTGAGGGTATTGAAGAAGATTTTCCAAGACTACAGACAACTAGTTTTACATTAGAGGGTTTAAATTGTAGTACAACAAGCTTTATTTACAATGTTAGAGGTATTGACATTTTCATTAAAAGGAAGTGTAGGGACTAGTTCTCTTAGTTCTTCCTGTTTTCTCCTTTTTTGCCTTCATCACATTAGTTTATGTTCCATACCAACTAGAAAAATGAAAGAGAGTTAGTTTCAATTAATAAGTTTAATTTCATAATTAACAAAGCACTTGCATGCTAAAATATATGGAACTCCTTCATCATATGGTAAACATTTCACTAAGTCCACGAAAATGAAACATTTACTTGAAAAATGCATGACTGCATAGTTCAAGCCATGGGTTTAAAAGTCCATACGTTAAAAGCTCATAACTCTTGTAAAAGAAGGTTATATTTCTATTTAATTTATTGATGTAAATTAATTTCAGCACAAGGAGCTGAATACATGATTTGCAGGAAATATAAGTTATGATTAATTTTCTATGTTTTAGAAAACCTTAATATTTTAAGGGTTGAGTTTAAGCATCATTTTTGAAAAGTCAAAAGTCTCATCTGAAAACATCATAAATGAGTTTTGAGTTAAAGTGTGATCTTAAGTTCAAAACTATTTCAATGACTTTTAAGGGTTTTAAGTCCCTCCTTTCTTCGCAGTCGTTTGAGCTGCTCTCTACTCCTGATGAAGGTAATATCCCACATTGTGTGTAGAACAGCTCATCTCAATCACATAAGTTTGTAATTTTGGTTTTGAACTTATAATTATTCTAATTAATTGTAAGACTCCCTGTTGAACCAAAATCCCATGGATAGAGACATATAACCTCCCTCTGTTCCTTTCTCTCCCCTCTCCTCTTCCATCCGGCCTCTCTTCCACTTCACCTTCCTTTCTAATTAATTGTGGTACCGATAGCTTGCATCATAACAATTCACTAATAGAAACAACGCACAAAATCACCTTAATTTTGTGCACTTTTTAACACAAACATGATGAGAAGCAAAGCTGTCCTTTATATGTATTCCAATTCTAACATTCCAACTCTAACATTATACTAGCCGGGTTTTCGAAACCAAAAACGAAATAGATTGAAATCAACCTCGCCCAAATTAAATACCTGCAGCGAAGGTGAAGAGCTTCCCGTCGACGGCAACAAAGTCGGAGATGTTGGACGTCGGGTGGGAGGCCGGAACGCGAGCACACCGCCGCCGGAAATCGCCCCGATAGTTTTGAATGATCGGGGTTTTCGACCCCAAGAGCGTTTGCGAGAAATGATGTTCGGCTGGAGGTAGACGTGCGACGCCGAGCAAAGGAAAAACCGAATCTTTTAGGCGGAACGCCGATGGAACGGCTCAGGAAGGCCAGAGTACGGTCGCCGCGCGGGTTTCCTTCGACGATTTCGACGAGTTTCGTTGAAGGAAAGCCAGGGCAGGGGAAGACTCGAAGCGCCCGTTACATGCGTCGGTGCACGGGAACTTAGGTCCCGATTCAAATCGGGACCCACGTTCCCGTTTGGGCCTGACCCAAATTCGGCCCAACAGCCGGATTTGCTTTCGTCGGCGGTTTGGTCGGACGAAATTATATCTGCCGATGAATATATTATAACCGTCGGCGGATAAGAACTCTGCCGATGAGAAAATTTCGTCCCGTCGGCGGAACGTGCTTTTCTACTAGTGGTAGTTATCTTTTGTTTTCAATCTAAATATATGTAATCATTCTTTATCCCGAATCTTGAACTCTAATACGTACCTATTGATTTTTAGCATTATGAAAGAAAGTAGACTTTCTATGTATTATAGTGATTTTTTTGTCCCATGTAACAAACAATTCATGGTGATGTGATATTGAACTTGCTCATGTGTGCCAAAAAATGGCACTTCAGCATGATTATGAGACCAAGCACCAATTTTTAATACTAGATCTCTTGGAAATTTATTTACTTGGTGTTCCCTCCACAATAAAGACTACTTTTTGGCGGTTTCTCCTTTTTATAAACCATGGGATTGCATTTGCCTAATCGTTTGACCACGCCTATTGCCATACTTAATAATATCTAAATTTTAATAATTAATTAATATATCCAAGTCAACATCTTAAGTAGCGATTCAATGTTTTCTTAAAAGAGAGCTCTTTCCGGCCGGGAAATGATTCCCGCCATGAGATTAATTAATCGTGGTACTGTATGTGTCATGAGAATTGGAGACGTCGTCGTTGATGGAAAAATGGATTTCAATTCTGGTGTGAAGTCATGTGATGATCAGCTCACAAAAAAAAAAAAAAAGTGCTACGGTTACAGCGGCTGTGCCCGAGTCGGACACAGCACCCTCACATTGAAATAAAAAAATATATTTCATGAAATCTAAGAAATATATTTTTTTATTTCATTTGAGAGCCGCTGTGTCCGAGTCGGGCATAGCGGCTGTGCATGAATCATTATTAAAAAAAAAAGACTTTTTGCGCGTTCGAAGGTGATCAGTACTTCCGCCTTTTTGTTAAGAGTAATGTTATGCGTACTGCAGTAGTGGATGGCTTACGTGCCCGTCCACGTAAGCCGCTGAGTCGACATCTAAAAAAACGGGTCTGGTTCGACCCGTCTTTCTTTTTTCTCTCTCTCGCTTCCTCTCCCCCGTATCGCTCTCCCTCTCCCCCAAATCGCTCTCCCTCGCCTCAGCCTCCCGCCGGTGGGGCCGCCGCGGGAGGCTGGAGGGAGGCCGAGGCTGAGGGAGAAGAGAAGCCAACGAAATTTGCCTCTGCTTTTAACACATCTATAATTTTCTTCTTTTCTTACCTTCTTTAAACAGTGTAGAAAGGACTTAACAGTATCACCAAACAACGAACTCACCGAAGAATAGCAGCAGCTACAGAAAGCAGCTTTATTCTGTGCTTATGTTTTTTGAAGCATGCATCAATGGAATTTTTTGTTGCCTATATGTGTATTTTGCGAACTCTGAATTTGTTCTGATGTATGGTGTTTGTGGTGGGGGTTCTTCACTTTTCCTCCTCTCGTTCCCCTTTTTCTAGCCGGGAAGACCGGAAATGGGGAAGGAACGAAGACAAGCTCGGAACAGAGTCGCGAGTGATGGCCTGTAAAAAGAAACTGGGCAATCATGGCGACTTAATGAACTAGAGAAACAGCCGGCCTGAATTCTGAATTCTGAATTCTGAAATTGGCGGCCCCGCCCTTGCCTCTGCCTCCTGAGAAGCCTCAGCCTCCCGCGGGCGGGGCCGCCACGGGAAGCTGAGGCGAGGCCGAGGCCGCCACGGGAGGCTGAGGGGAGGGCAGGGCTGCCGCGGGAGACTGAGACGAGGGCGAGGCCGCCGCAGGAGGCTGAGGCAAGGGCGAGGCCACAGTGGGAGGCTGTGGGGAGGGCGAGGCTGCCGCCGCGGGCGGCAGAGGCGAGGGTGAGAGAGAGATTTGGGGGAGAGGGAAAGCGATTTGGGGTAGAGGGAGAGCGATACGGGGGAGAGGGAGAGCGATACGCGGGAGAGGGATAGCGATACGCGGGAGAGGGAGAGCGGTACGGGGGAGAGGGAGAGCGATACGGGGCAGAGGGAGAGCGATACGTGGGAGAGGAAGCGAGAGAGAGAGAGAGAAAAAAGAAAAACGGGGTCGAACCAGACCCCGTTTTTTTAGATGTCGACTCAGTGGCATACGTGGACAGGCACGTAAGCCATCCACCTGAGTACGCAATTTATGTGTACTGCTGCAGTACGCATAGCATCACTTCGGCATTCGATCGGTCTGGGAAGGTGAGTAATACTATTTTATACAATGTTTTAAAAACCGAACTGGTTGAACATCCGATTCCGGTTCAACCGGTTCAACCAGGTTGAACCGGGTATGTGTTGTAAATCATTAAAAAAAGAATAATGACTCGCGCACCGGTTCGGTGCCCGACTCGTGCACCAGCCCTCTCATGTGAATAAAATAATATATTTCTTGGGTTTCGTAATATATATTATTTTATTCACATGTGAGAGGGTTGGTGCACAAATCGAGCATCGAACCGGTCTTGTCATCCTCTCTTAAAAAATTCATAACATAACTCCTATTGCCTATAAGCCTATTACCTATATTCAAAAAATAAGCTTAAACATACAAAAACCATTAAAAATTATAAAATTATAAAAATTAGTTTTTTAACTTTTAAATAAAATATAATTAAATTGTAGAAATAAAATACCCTTCCAAAATACAAAATTATTCTAAAAAAATTAATTTTCTTGAGAATCCAGCTACATCTTTTTCCACATATTCACCTTTATTAACAATCTTTTTATCCATCTTTTCATCCATAATAGCTGCAAATATAAAAATAATCAATTTGGTTTCTTGGTTAGTATGTTATTTTAACTGGTTTGGGTCAACAGTAACTAGACCAGTTCAACCAGTTTCGGCGGTTCACCGGTTCACCGGTCAAACCAGTGAAACCGCCCGGGTCATTCGGCTTCCCACCTCTAGCCAGTTTGTGAGCAAACCGAAATATATTTATACCTTTTGTCGGCTTTGTGATAATATTAATCCTTATTAATAATGGTATCTCGCTCTTTTTGATATATATATATATATATATATATATATATATATATATATATATATATATTTTTTGTGATGTGTTTTGAATGGTTGTTGGAGGAAAGATGCTTAATTCTTTCTTAATGATAACACATGTTTAGGTGAAAGTACTGAACGTTTTTGTTAAGATGATCTATTAATTAGCTGCCTGATATGTACACGAGAGAATTTTGAGTTCTGATGAATCGTTATCGTTAGGCTGCAGCAGCATGTTGATTTCGATTTTTCGTGAATCGGTCCATGGCTGGTTCTTTCGAAATTTTGATATTGATCCAAAGAAAGAAAAAAATAATTACCACAGATTGTTAGTTCTATTGTATTATTAACACTCGTAGCTAAGACTTCTAAGAGATTCCGTGGCTGCAGTTTAATAGCTCAGACTTTTCATTAATGTTCCTTTGTCAATTTTTTTTCTCCAACAGCAATATGGCTGCAGATTGAAAGGCGGCCTTTCTGATCTTGATATATTGAAAAACACTCAGAAGTGAACACTGATTTGAAATCAATTTCAGAAAGGATTGTTAGCAATTAATGAAAAATGGTTAACGTAAGCTTTTTGGGCCGCAGTTTTATTCGTTATTGGCAAGCCGATCGAGAAGAAGAATCACAATGACCAAAAGTTAGGTTAACGTCAAAGCGTGGGGGAGATGACCTGTTGTATTGGAAGTTCCGATGAGCTTACGATCGAGTACTCTTCGTCTTGAAAAGTGAGATTCATACTTTGATAGCATTATTAATCATAGACTGATCTAGCTAGGACGTTTCCTTTCTGCAAATATTAGAAATATATTATTCGCGCGTCTAGAAAAGTGAGAATGCATCATCCACTAGTAAAAACACTACGTCCGCCGGCGGGCAAAAAACGCCTATGACCATCGCAGGACAAAAAACCTGTCGCGCGAGTCATAAGTGTTCGCCGGACGCCTATGACTGTCGGCGGAGCGACACAATTCACCGACGGACACTAACGCGTCGGCGGAAGGTCTTCCTCCGACGCACAAAAGTGCGCCGGCGCAAAAGGTCCCCCAGCGCGCAATGGTGCGTCGGCGGACATGTCGGCGTAATGCTTTCAGCCGACGCACTCGAACGCGTCGGCGTAAAGCATTAAGCCGACGCAGTCAAACGCGTCGGCGTAAAGCATTAAGCCTACGCAATTGAACGCGTCGGCGTAAAGCATTCAGCCGACGCACTCGAACGCGTCGGCTGACTCTTCAGCCGACGGGAGCAAAGGCGTCGGCGTAGTCTTTTCAGGCGACGCGTTCTCATGCATCGGCGGAATTCCGCCGACGCGTGAACGGGCGTCAGCATAGTATGTTCGCCGGAGTAGTTCCCAGGACGCGTGTAGGAGCGTCGGCGGAACGTTTGTTTTCTTCCACCGACGGGTTTCACCCATCGTCGGAAGCGTTTTTTTTTAAAGTTCATTTTTTGTTTTTTTTTCTTTGTCCTGTTTTCACTCCACTTCATCAATGTACAATGTCTAAATTTACAATGGCTATTTTTGCAATGTCATTGATTACATATGCGATCGTCAATGACGCGGCGGGTCGGTTTCTCCGTGGCCAGAAGATCCTGCAGAAGGTTAACACATGAACATTAGAGACATATATTTATGCTCATCAATTTAAAATAATGTAAAGTACTGAAGACAATTCTAACCTTGTTGTGACTGTGCAAGAAGTAACATTTCTAACCTCTCCATGTGTTGGCTCATGGCATCTACCTTCTGGGACAATGCCTCCTTATCCCATCTCTCCCTCTCCAACTGTTCAAACAGGGCCACATAACTACGAGAGCTGGAAGAGGCACCGCTACGCAGTCGAGCGCCTGTTCCAACACCTCTCTCATAACTACCTTTGTGGCCCCCGAACACTGTATCCATTACCGGTGTCACGTCTTTGGGATCCTTGGAGGAAGCAACATTACTTTCAATGGCTTGTCGACGAACCGCTTCCTGCACAAGAAAATAATGAATTTAAATAATGAGGAAGTTGTATGCAACACAGATCATAAAGCACTCAATAACTTACACAGTGTTTAACAGTTATTTCATCTGGATACGTCCCATCCTTCCTCTGGTGAGCTTTGAGGTATGCCATCAGAAAGGTGTAGCCATCAGGGTCGGCCGTACGTTGTAATTAATGTATACAGTAAGTAATCAAGGCTAAAAATGACAATTAGAAGAGTTCCCTGTACTAAATCATATAAGTACCTGTTCTTCTAAAAATCGTGGAAGAGACTTCGACCCAAGGGTATGCGTTGTCTTCAACTTCTGTCGATTACGACTGTTCTGCTCATCGATACCATGACTCTTAACATTGTCCCAATACTTAACGAGGAGAACCCAGTCCTCTTGGCTCATACCATGTATGGGACAAGTCTTAAGTTTTTCGGCAGTCTTCCCATCATAGTGCTCTTTCTTATAAGCGGTTCGGTTGTCTCTGATGATTTTCTGGAGCACTGGATTGATTGCCTCCAAGGCCACTTGCTCTGTGACTGCAACACCCTCCACATCCACAAAGTTATACTTTTCCTGCAAAAAAAAACTCAATTTAAATGTCCCAAGGATGAAAATAAAACATTAACAAACACTTCTTACTTTGATAATGTTAAACCAGGTTTGCAGCTCATGGGAGGGATAGTCATGCCACTGGAGATGCAACGGAAAGTACTGATCTGCCCGAACTACCATCCCAATGAGATATGACAATGAACCCTGTCGACCCGAAATCATCTGCCCATCTCTGATTGTTATCGTCCATAGGTAATTTGGCAGAAATGAAGATGCTTTAACTTTCCGCTTCACACGCGGTTGTGATGGTTCAGCAACATCTTCTGTTTCTGCCCAGTCAGGTCTTTGTGTTTCCATATCTTCCATGGGGATCGGGCCTACCAAATTGCAAGTTAGAACAAACTTTATAGAACAACCTATGAAAAGACCATTACACTTCAAATTTACCTGAAGAATGGCTCTCTAGAGATTCGTATTCCGGAAAGAACTCCCTAAACTTACGATTACACTCATCTATAATGTGAAAGAGCTAAAATTAGAAGACAAAACCACAAAAAAAAAAAAATAGAATCTGTTTTTTGTTAGTACCAATGTTTGGCATCCGTGACGATGATGCTAGTGTAGCTGGAACAGAAGCCGGTGGAGTCGGAGTCGGAACTGGTGTTGCTCGGGAATGCCGAGTCGGACTCAGGACTGCTGTTGTTCAGGCTGGCCGATCTGCCCGAACTTTGACCCTTGCTGGTGACGGTGATGAGGAGTCAATGGGATGCTTCCTAGGAGGCATATTTACCCTGCAAATTTAAAGAGACAGGGATTGTCAGCTATCTTCACAAAATAAATAAAATTACCTGGTACGATCAACGCTACAATAATTGTAATCTATCAAACTTACGCTATGTTACATTCAGGTCTGCAGGATCAATTCTTAATCTTGGACCCAAGTCAGTGCGTACCCACAAAACATCATCGGCTGGGTTAAATTCTGTGACGTCTCCGAGGCCTCTGTCTTGTGCCAACAAGATGGGCTCATCTTCTTCGGCCCTCATATCGACGTTGACTAGAGGGATGTCGTATGTGTCCCGAGGCCTCCAACGACACACAACACTCCAAGTTGGATCAATAGAGTCTTTTGAATAAAATATTTGTTGAGCTTGAGATGGATAGATGAAGGGTTCGTCTTCATACGTGTGTTTTGACGAATTCACTAACGTGTAATCAAGCCCATCATTAACACAACCACTGCCCTTCTTCATATCGAACCTTCTGCACTTAAATATGCTAATGGGAGTCCATGGCCTAACGAAGACTTCGAGTACCATTTGCAGAACACCATAAAATATCTCACTTTCTTCCCCCACAGTGGCAATGCCTCTATTTTGAGTGGTCCAATTTTCATCAACTACCTCTATCTGAAACTTATAACCATTCCCAAAAAAAACCTTTATACGACTTGGCTTCGCAATTGGGGCCACGAGCAAGATATTGTAGATCTTCTATCTTATTGCCCTGTTGCGGTAAATTTATCACCTACACAATTTAATGATTAAACACCTTAGGTGTCAACAGAGGGGAGACGCTTTAATGGAAGAACATCAAAATTATGTTTTGGGGGATACACTCACCCGTGTTCTAAACCACTGCACAAAATGTAAGTGTTGCTCTGTCTGTATCCGATGATCGGTCCATTGGGGGTGCAGCCTTCTCAAGTACTCTCTATGTTCCCTACAACCAAAATTAGAAGAAATTAATTGAGTTGTGGTATACTGGTTTTGGACAGTATAATATTTAGTTAGAGGACTAGAATTACTTAAAAGAGGTACGGATGAGCCTTTGGAGTGTTGAATAGTAAAAATCGGTAGAGCTGGTACACATCATCAGCGGTGAACATATGAGGACGAGCTGTCCCTAAAGGCCCTGGTTCATACCTTACCGGGCAACTAATCTTGGACTCCATCCCCTCAACATAAAGTGCACAGAAAGTAGTTACCTTCTTCCATCAAGTAACCTTCTGCAATGGATCCCTCCGGCCGATTTCTATTACGGATGTAATTCTTTAATGTAAGCAAGTGACGTTCAATTGGGTACATCCATCATCTTGCATCAGCCTGCCCGCCAATCTGAACTCCGTTGCTAGGTGTATACTCAGATGAACCATGACGTCAAAAAACGAAGGTGGAAATATTCTCTCTAACTTGAACAAGATGAATGGGATGGCTGCCTCAAGTTTTTCCACGTTTTACACATCAATCACTTTGGAACACAACTCCCTAAAGTAAGTTGAAAACTCATTCAATACTTTGCACACTGGCATTGAAATCGTTTTCCTCAACGCTAATGGAAGGAGTTGTGCATGAGAACATGAAAATCATGACTCTTGAGGCCCAGCATTTTCCTTGCTTTGACTTGTACTTGGTTTGAGATTTTTGCACTGAAACCTGACGGGAGCTTTAATTCCTTCAAAACACATAGAAACCGTGTTTTTTCATCCTTCATCAAACTGTATGCCGCATGAGGAATTAATACCTTCCCAACAACCTTTTTCGATGGCTGTGGATGGAGTTGTTTCTGTATGTTAAAAGTTTGCAAGTCTAATCTAGACTTCAAATTATCCTTTGACTTTCCATCTTTTTCCAAGATTGTATTCAAAATACTGTGGCATACATTCTTCTCGATATGCATGACATCTAAGTTGTGGCGAATGCGTAGACCGCTCCAATACGGAAGTTCAAAAAATACACTCCTCTTCTTCCACCCATCGGGCAAAGTGTTGGCCTCCGTCTGAGCCCCTTTCCCCTTCCCAAATACAGCGTTTTCATTCCCCACTAGACTATTCATAATGTCTGCACGCCACCGATGATCATTCGGTAAAAACCTTTGGTGCCGCATGTAAACACATTTTCGACTGTGCGGCATATATGATGAACTAGTGTTCACGTGACATGTGGGACATGCTTTGTACCCCTTTGTACTCCAACCAGACAACATGCCATATGCAGGAAAGTCTGATATGGTCCACATTACCGCTGCACACATTTGAAAGAATGACCTCGTATGTGAATCGTAAGTCACGCCTAATTCCCATAAAATTTTTAACTCATCAATCAATGGCTGCAAGTAGACATCAATGCCGTTTCCAGGGGACTTCGGTCCATCAATAAGAAGAGTCGTCATAAAATAAGGTTGTTTCATTGCCAACCAAGGAGGAAGGTTGTAGACAACAATGGTTACAGGCCATGTACTATGGCTCGACCCTGTCCCAAACCTAAATGGGCTGAAACCGTCACTTATAAGACCCTAATGTTCCGGTGATCGGAACTGAAAGATGGATACACTCTGTCAATGTGTTTCCATGCTGCTGAATCTCTAGGGTGAATCATCTTTCCCGCTTCAGTTGCAGGTGCTAAACCATGCCATGTCATAAACTCAGATGTTATGTTGGACATAAACAACCGTTGCAACCTCGGAACCAAGGGAAATGTCTAAGGACCTTTGCAGGTCATGAAGCAGTCTGCACTCTCCCTTTTTTCTTGACTGCCCATCTTGAGGATCCACATCTTGGACACTTATCGAGATCTTTGAAATCATTCCTGTATAATATACAGTCGTTCGGACATGCATGGATCTTCTCGTAACTCAATCCTAGGTCTGCCATCAGTTTCTTTGACTCATACCAACTTTGTGGAAGCAAATTATCCGGGGGAAGGGCGTCTTTAAGAAGGGAAACAACATCTGAAAATGATTTGTTGCTCCATCTGTTCAAACATTTCAACTGGAATAAGTGCACCATGAAAGATAGTTTTGAGTATTTATCACATCCTCCATATAGCGGCTTCTTCGCCTCTTCCAGTAACTTTTGAAATTTATGTTCTTCTGCATCATCAGGATCATTCGGAATGTTGTGTTCTTCCACATTGTGCTTGAAAGCATCACCCAACATCCTTCCCATCTCCTCACCATGGCCAGTCCGCACATTAATGTCGGACTGATTTTGTGGTCGCTCTCCAAAGTATGAGAGATTGAAAGAAATCCGAGTGAAGGAGAGAAAGGGAGAAATCCGAGAGAGAAAGAGAGACAGAAAGAAATCCGAGAGAGAAAGAGAGACAGAAAGAAATCTGAGAGAGAAAGAGAGAAAGAGAGAGAGAGAGAAAGAGAGAAAGAGAGAAAAAGAGAAAAAGAGAAAGAGAGAGGGATAGAGAGTAGTGGCAAAATGACCCGTGTTGGTTGGTCACCAAAACTTGGTCAAAATTTTTGAAGTGAGGTGGTAGCCTGAACTTTGGGAAAAAAAATTTGTGGCATCTGCTCTCAAAATCTTGACCAAGGTTTTGAAAATGTTGCAGCACTAATAACCCAGCATTTTGAAGGAGTGAAAAGTCATTCTATATTACTAAAGGACAACACCAATATCTCATTACTTGCTGGAAATGTGAATAGAACAAGAAATTAAGCATAAAAAGCATGCCACCACATAATAAGGAACAACAATATGTACAACTCTCCACAAAATACTCAGAGCATATAGCAGCTGTAAAATCTTTCTGTAAAACTATGACATGGAATGACAAAAACGAAATAACCTCACAAAATAAACAATGCAGCAAAACGCAAACAGCTAATTGTCCTATACTAAGCAACTAGCAAGGCACAAGAACAACTTAAGAGAAAATCTAATCCTTCATACTTTATTAATTCTCTTGCAGAAAAGCGCTTTCAAATTCTCACCTCTGAAGGTGGTGCAAATTTTATTTTTACCCCACATACATGAAAAAGCATTTCAGGTTCTATATGATCATACCATCAAAGATGAACTCAGAGGTAGAGAAAGATAAAAGAGAAAGAGGGAGGGACAGAAATAAAGAGTGAAGCTGAACTTGAGAGAAAACCGAGACTAGAGAGAAATCAGAGAGAGAGAGAGAGAGAGGAGATAAGAGAGAGAATTAAAAGTTTGAAACAGTATTTGGGAGTAAACCGAGAGAGAGAGAGAGAGAGAGAGAGAGAGAGAGAGAAACATTTTAAGTAGAGAGAAATCAGAGAGCAAGAGAAAGAGAGAAAAGGAGTGAGAGAGAGATAGTAGAGAGAGAGATTGAGGGAGAAAGAGAGGAAGATTGGAGAGATAGAGGCAAAATTTGAGAATTAAAGTTTGAAACAGAATATGCACATAAACCGAGAGCGAGCAATATTCAACAAAGTAGAAATCAGAGAGAATGAGAAAGAGAGAGAAAACCGAGAGTGAGTGAGAGAAGAGAGAGAGAGAGAGAGAGAGAGAGAGAGAGAGAGAGGAATTTAAAGAGAGATTAACGGATAAGTAACAGATTTTGATTGAAAGTCACAAAGATAGTTAGAGAGAAAACTAAGTTAGAGAGAATGAGAGAAAGAGAGAAAGTGAGAAAGAGAGAAATCAGTGAGATATAGAGAACTCATCCAGGAGGTATAGAAAGATAAAAGAGAAAGAGGGAGGGAGAGAATTAAAGAGTAAAACAGAACATGAGAGAAAACCGAGACTATGGAGAAATCAGAGAGAGAGTGAGAGAGAGAGAAGATAAGAGAGAGAATTGAAAGTTTGAAACCGAATTTGGGAGTAAACTGAGAGAGAGAGAGAGAGAGAGAGAGAGAGAGAGATTTTAAGTAGAGAGAAATGAGAGAGCCAGATAAACAGAGAAAAGGAGTGAGAGAGAGAGAGATAGATAGAGAGAGAGATTGAGGGAGAAAGAGATGAAGATTGGAGAGATTGAGGCAGAATTTGAGAATTACAGTTTCAAACAGAATATCCATATAAACCGTGAGAGAGCAATAATCAACAATGTAGAAATCAGAGAGAATGACCCAAGAGAGAGAAAACTGAGAGTGAAGAGTGAAGAGAGAGAGAGAGAGAGAGAGAGAGAGAGAGAGAGAGAGGAATTCAAAGAGAGAGAGGAACAGAAAATAAACAGATTTTGATAGAAAGTCAGAGAGATAGTTAGAGAGAAAACTAAGGGAGAGAGAACGAGAGAAAGGGAGAAAGAGAGAAAGAGAGAAATCAGTAAGAGATAGAGGACTCATTCATGAGGTAGAGAAAGATAAAAGAGAAAGAGGGAGGGAGAGAATTAAAGAGTAAAACAGAACATGAGAGAAAACCGAGACTAGAGAGAAATCAGAGAGAGTGAGAGAGAGAGAATTAAAAGTTTGAAACCGAATTTGGGAGTAAACCAAGAGAGAGAGAGAGAGAGAGAGAGAGAGAGAGAGAGAGAGAGAGAGAGAGAGAGAGAGAGAAAGATTTTAAGTAGAGAGAAATTAGAGAGCTAGAGAAAGAGAGAAAAGGAGTGAGAGAGAGATAGATAGAGAGAGAGAGAGAGACAGATTGAGGGAGAAAGAGAGGAAGATTGGAGGGATAGAGGCAAAATTTGAGAATTACAGTTTGAAACAGAATATCCACATAAAACATAAACCGTGACAGAGCAAGATTAAATAGAGCAACAACAAAGACACTGAGAGTAAAATAGAACGACAACAAAGACACCGAGAGTAAAATAGAGCAACAACAAAGATACCGAGAGTAAAATAGAGCAACAACACCATAAAACAAAAAATTCATATTGTGAAAAAGACTACCTACCTGGCCTTTTTATATTCTGCAGCAATGAGTAAGATTAGCTGACCGCTGCGGGTGTAATACTTCTATGCGTTGTGGATAGTGGCAATACTGCATGATTTGAGGGGAATTTCAGTTGCGAAGAACACAAACCAAAATACACTATCGATTAAACAAAAAATTACAGAGAGGGAACGCAAAGAGGGAGGGGGAAACGAAAAACTTCATATTTAGAGCGAAAACCCTTACCAAATCAAAGCCAGGATGCAGTCCGGTGAACTCGCGCGAGTCGCTTGCGCCGGAATCCTTTGTCAATTAGGAGAAAGAAGCAGGTTTGGAGACGGAAAGAGATTAGGGCGGGGAAGGAAAGAGGCAAAGCCGTTTCGGGCTGAGGAGAAAACGTCACCGGAGAACGCCGGAGAACGCAGAGGAGCGAAGCCGTTTAGGGCGGGGAAGGGCGGAAAACGTTTCGGCCGGGGAAGGAAAGACCGCGCGTTTCGGGCGGGAGAGGGAAAGAAGATCATGACGCGCGCCCGTTACGCGCGTAACGGAGCGCGAGAACTTAGGTCCCGATTCAAATCCGGACCTAATGATTGGAAATGGGCCATAATGGGCCATTCGATTATGATCGAAATCTAGCCCATTTCACATTTATTCATTCCGCTGGCGGTTGGGCGGGATTCAGCGAAGTTCCGCCGACGAGACAAAAAAACCGTTGGCAGAGAGGTATTCCGCTGATGGAAAATTTCCCAACCGTCGGCAGATAACACTTTTCTAGCAGTGATCTTTGATCTTCCATCGTCAAGTACAGTTCTTTTTTCGTATCTTCTGATCATCATCGACGATTTTTTCCATATAAATTAATCGCAATTATCTGAGTCACTGATTCTTGTTCCCAAGTAGGTCTCAGATTTTTTTGGAATATATGATGATCATTTACTTTTTGGCCTATACGTTTTAAGACTGCAGGCAGATGTTTATACCCGTTCCCTGAAAAGAATATGTAGCTTATCAAGCATCTTCTCTTTTGCATTGTTTATATACTCCGGCTACATTTCTTCAGATACAAGTATATCGAATAGCAGGATCAAAACTTGGAGCAATATTTATCCATATGGATTTATTTTTTCTTGCATGACCGTGAAATGTTCTTAAGATAAACCTCAAGGAAGATAAGCTAGAGAAAAAGGAGAAGGAGAGAAGGTGAAATCTCATCAACAGTGGAATCTTGAACTTTATACAGTACATTATTATGTAAAACGTCCTTGGTTCCATAGGAAGGAAAATGGGAATTTCATGCTTCATCACGTATATGCATGTGAAGTAAATAAGTTTTACCCATTTCTTCCTAACATATATGAATGTTGCGAAAAAGTTGATATGCATGACGCCACCCGATTATATTTGTAATGGATTCTCACATGAGAGAAAGATCGAAAGCTTCAGAATGTCTTAACTTTAGCCCAAAAAGCCTTAACTCCCCACATGGAAAATGAGTGGCCCTTTGTTTGGCTGTTTACAGGTATTCTTAGTCCAACACTACTGTTGAAACTGCAGTTGAGTTTTCTTTTTGATTTGAGCAAATGTGGTCCGCCAACTTACTGCGGTGTGGTTTATAAGCTCGGCAAGTGTGATTCCTGACATTGTTTGCCTTTTCTGGGGATTACAACAATGACCGCAGACCTACCCAGCTATTGAGTCATGTATTGGTTACCCTATTACTTGACGTTGCTGGATTTGGTTCCTCGTGTTACATTACCTACTTGTTTAAATATCAGTTTTGGAGCTACCTGTGGTTATGGATTGTCGCAGCTCGAATCTAATTTGTTCGGAAAGAAATCATAAAGTAACACTGCTTTTGGAGGACTTTCATTTTACTATGATGATGCCGACTTCTAACTTCTACAAGATTTTGGGGCTTGGATGATCTGTTGGAAATCTGAAAGAGAGGAGCGCTTAATCAGTTGTCTTCTAGCTTTTCGTGAGAAGTACTGTTCGAAGCAGATGAAAAAGGATTGAGATTTCGTTTGCGTTGAAGCTATGCTTAAATTAACCTCATGATAATTCTTCAATCTTTTCTGCGAAGCTTTTGGACATATAGAACGGATCCTTGGATATTTATTTTGGGTATTATATGTAAGCAGAGAATTAGGTGTTATCTGAATGCTTGATATTTATTCTCCAAACTTCATGCACTTGTCGTTGTATCAAAGCCACAAGATAATTGGGTAGGATCCCTTTCTCGAATTAAATCCTCATGTGGTGGTGGTCCTCCTCTACCACTTTTCTAACATGTACATTCCTTGGCCTACATCCTCATCCTTCCTGCAAAAGCATGGCCACTGAAGTCCCACTCTTGCAGGTGGAGTTGGGATCTGAACGTGGTGATCTATCCACAGGTACTTATTAGACAGGCTTGTTGCTCTTTGCCGACTATGCATGATAATCAATATTTATTTCTACTATAAAACGTGGACTTTCATGTTTGCTAAGTCTTCTAAACACATCAACATTGGTGGGTTGTTGTGCATAGAGGCATTTCTTCCTCATGAAATGATCAACTCAGAAGGTACCAATAACGCATCCTGGATTTTATCTGAGTCGACCAACTGTCGACAAGCAATAACTGCTGCTTCTTCTGATTCTACTTCATGGGAGAGTCTGGTGGCGCATTATTGTATTTTCATGAATGGGAAGAAGCAATGATGAGCCATACCCATAGGGAGCTTCTTGGGCACGACCACTGATCAGGGATTCAGGGCTTTCCATGAACTTTTGTTCTTTGCTTTCGAGCAACTTTTGTGCTTTCTTTGTCACCTGGGAGCAGCTAGTCTCCCACCTGTGAACAGGACCACAAGAAGTTCCATAGCCATGGCAGACAAGCAGATTTTTTCGTGTGCATGCATGTACTTCATGTCCCATGCCACTTACATCAAATCGAATCATGCTTCGTGTATGATCACATGTGTATCGTGCTATAGATCACAATACGGAGAAAATAGAAGTTTGTCAATTCGGTATCATTAATAGATTCCCAATTAATGGGTTGACTCAGGCTGCTGATTTACCATTTAGCAGATTTTGATTTAGATGACGAACATTGGTATTCTGGTTAAATGAATAGAAACCTAAATGATTATGGTAACAGAAGATAAAACTCTTGCAAAGAATATAATCTCCCTAAATGAAAATATTTTAAAATTACAAGAAATTTTAATGAAAGAAATAGAAGGCATAAAGTTACTCATAAACACTAAAGAAGACAAAGACTTATCCAAAGATCCAGAATACTCATTCATACCAGGAATAGGACATCTTAAAATACAAATACCCATAGAAGAACCAATAACTTAAAATGAATGAAAAACTAAACTTTATTTATAAAGAAGAAGATAGAACCATAGAAATTACTACCTTAGGAACTAAATATATAACCTTAACTAATGGATACAGATTAAAATAAAAGCAAGATGGATCTTATGAAACACCAACACTGGTAGAAAACTAGGTTTGGGCGACGGTTCAGTCGACAGAATGAGAATCGGCCAGCGGATCTGGGCCATCCGCCGGCCGATTCTACCGGGTTTGTAAACCCTAGTTGGCGGACAGCTGGGCCTTATTGTTCTTTACAAAACCCATGGGCTACCTCCCCTCCTTCTTCTCCCTCCCGAGCCCTTCTTCTCCCTCCCCTTTCCCGTCTCTCCCCCCCCCTGTACCCGTCTTTTCCCTCCCCGCGCCCGTCTACCCCCCCCTGTACCCGCCTTCTTTTCCCTCCCCGCGCCTGTCTTCTCCCTCCCCGCGCCTGTCTCCTCCTCCTCAACCCCTCCCCCCGCGTATTCTTCTCCTTCGCTCACGCCGCGTCTTCTCCTCCTTCCCCCAGCGCGTCTTCTCCTCCTTCCCCGTGCCCTTCTTCTCCTCCTTCCCCCGCACCCTTCTTCTTCTCCCCCAAGGGAAAGGTGATTGCTGGACAAATATCAGTGGAAGGTGTTTGCAACTTTTCAAGGTGATTGCTGGAAAAAACTTCTCATGACTCGGATAAATATCAATGGAAGGTAGTGCCCTCTCGCGTTGTCAAGCATTTTTGGGTTAATGTTATGGTTCAAATGGTGTACTTCGATTAGTTTTTCTAAAATGTGGCACAATTCGGGGTGTTTGTGTGGCTACCGTCTTGTATTCATGGAACATTATTGGGAACCATGAAGTTAAAGTTTGATAGAGCACTGAAATACATTATTTATTCCTCTTAAACTGGAAGTGCGCAATTTACACTCTTTCACGGTGGTTAAACTTATTGGATATGGAACTCTTTTACCGTTGGGAGCATCCCCTTCGCAGAAAGAATTTGTTTTAGATTAACTCTTGCCTACTGGCCTTGTACTGGATGCATAGATAATGGTAGTGCTGGAAACTAATTACTTGCTTCTTCCGGAGCATTATGCTGATGCATTGTATGCATGGACATTGTTGCAGAAAAAATTATGTTGGGGGAACCAGAAAAGGAAGGTTAGAGTTCTCAAATACTTTTTTGAGAGAGACGAGGGGTGCTCTTTTAATCCTATTTGAGGTTCTTGTAAGACTCCAAGCTAGAAATAAGACTCCAAACTAGAAACAAAGCCGTTCTCTGTGATTCTTTGGTTCTTCCAACAGTTGAAGCCAACTTTATTCTACTTGATATATGTCAATGAATTCTGAAGCTAATTTTGTGCTGAAATTGTTGTTATAGGAAATTTCAAGGTTAAGATATGAGTTGTGTCCACGTTATATGAAGGAAAGAAGGTTTTGGAGGATATATTTTGTGCTTGTAAATACTCATGTTGCCCTGTAAGTAACCGTTTCCTTCTGCTAGAAGCGGATCAAAGCCTTTTTAATCATTTGAATTGAATGGTTGGATTGCATAGAGGAATGTTGTGTCTTCTACTTTGGTGTTCTCTGGATCGTAGGTGATGGGAATTGCTAATCAAATGAGATGTGCTTTATGTGCTATTAACTTTAAGAGTCTTTCCAATCTAAAATTTCGTACTTTTTCAAAATTAGATATAATAACTAAGGATGATGATGCAAATGTTAATGCTGATTAAAACAAAGAATGGGTTTAGTAAAATGATTTTACTATTATCTCCACTACTGAAGCATTCAAAGTTATGAATAAATTTTAAAAATATGATCTTTCACATGCTTTCTGTCCAAATATAACAATATAGCTAGAATAGAAAATTTTTACCTTTAGCCCATTACCTAATAAATAAAGGTCAAACAATGTATTGCTCTCAATGTTAGGATGGTTAAATCTTGAGAGAGATATAGAGTGATCCTCCTCTGTCCCTGAAGAAGAGCACGGCCACACCATTATGATCTATGATACTGCTTCAAAACTTCATGCCCTGCTGTTATATAAAGAGAATGCGTCAAAATTACATGATCCATCCTTGAGGGTCTTTGCCAATGCTGATGTTGGGATACAGGATCATGATAGTTCTGATAACTTCCAATGTCTTCTGATGACAGAGTCTCTGATGACATGGAACAAGGTTCTAGGGAATGTTGGGATGTTATTTTGTTCATCACCAACCAAAGTCTGGGAGGGTACTACTACAATTGCTGTTTTTTTATGGGATTTTGCCGTAATCAACCTTGCTTACTGACCTCGTGGGGGTCTCAGGAAGGATTGTTTCCTATTGATCATTCAGACCTTATGATTAGTTTTTTTTTTGGAAGGAGGGATCTTTCAATTAGTAAAAAATACTTTCACTGATCCTCAATTCTGATAAGTTGAAAGAATTATGAAAGAGCATGTAGTGTGTTGATTTTTCCTCCATTCTTCAGAGTTTCTATGGCCTCAGTGAGGATGGTTGGTCAACACTGAGTGGTGAAGGTAATGAAAAATTAAATTCTGGATTGTCTTGTTATCAATGATGCAATCATCGTTATATTTGATGTTCTTCATGATTCATAGAGCAGCTTTATTATTCTTAAGAAAATGGTAGTTGTATGATATATGAGCAAATAAATTCAGTCTTTTGATTCATTTCTATCAGAGTTAGCACTGCATGCCTATTAGTGGTTCTCTCTCAAATATACAGGTAAATAGCTTCTCTGATGTACTTTTTGTCTATATGTATATAGTGTCTTTCCAGTTAAGAAATATAGTTGATTACTATGTTTTTGCTTTTCTATATTTGCGGGTATTTTTTCTTCACTGCAATGTCGTTAACTTATAATGGGCGCTTTTTAAGCAGACAACTTGATAATACTGTGACGTCAGATAAATTCTATTATAAGCTTGTGAGCTTCCTTATCAGATATCAGATTTTCCACATTGAACTCTCATCTGTATATGGTGACAGGTGTGCTCCCTCTCTCTCTCTCCTCTCTCTCTCTCCTCTCTCTCTCTCTCTCTCTCCTCTCTCTCTCTCTCCTCTCTCTCTCTCTCTCATCTCTCTCTCTCTCTCTCTCTCTCTCTCTCTCTCTCTCTCTCTCTCTCTCTCTCTCTCTCTCTCTCTCTCTCTCTCTCTCTCTCTCTCTCTCTCTCTCTCTCTCTCTCATCTCCTCTCTTCTCTCCTCTCTCTCCTCGTTCTTGCTCTCTGCTCTCTCCTCTCTCCTCTCTCCTCTCTCTCTCTCTCTTCTCTTTCTCTTCTCTCTCTCTTCTCACACTCTTCTCTCTCTCTTCTCTCACTCTTCTCTCTTCTCCGTAATCTATTTTTTTTTTATTTTTTCAAACATTCCGCCGACGCACCCCCACACGTCAGGGGAATCCATTCCGTCGACGCACCCACACGCGTTGGAGGACTCCATTCCGCAGACGCTGTGCTGTCCGTCGGTGGACGACCAACTCCGCCGACGGCTCCCGGTGTTGGCCGAGTAGATTCATTCGCGCGATGGGTTTTTTTTGTTGGCCGAAGACTCCGCCGACGGACGTTTCGACGGCGTTGCCTTACCCGTCGTTGGAATGTCCGCCGATGGATATTCGGGTTCCGCCGGCGCCTTTTGGCCGCCGGCGGACTGTGGTTTTTTAAATTAAGAAAACAGGTAGAAAAATTGAATTACAATAAAAACTATTAGAATTAAAAAACGCATTGCAAAAACGTGATGAGAAAGTAGAAAAAGAAAATTTAGAAGAAAATTTGGATGAAGAACCTTACAACTCTGTACCCTTAGAACCCAAATTGACACAAAATGACAAAGCTGAGACAACGTATGAAGAGAATATTAATATAGAAATTATAGAAAAGGATCCAGGAACTTATACAGAAATAGTAGAACCAAATTCATAAGTAGAAGAAACCATAGATTGTTTTGAAAATATCAACTTAGAACCAAATGAAGCAAATGTGTATGCTCCGGGAAAAGAGGAACCTATGCCTGAATATAATTACATAAAAATTGATGACAGAAATTACAAACAAACAGATAAAAGAATGAAAATAAAATTACAGTGACCAATATAGACAACAAAGATTGTGGGAATCTAGATTAGCGGAACAAATACATAGCCAACAAAAGGCAGAAAGAGGATATTTAGATTTAGATTGGGTAATTGATATAGACAAAAAAACCCCCGGTAAAATATCCAGGTGGTTTCGAGCGCCGGTAGGTTTAACTTACCGGCGCTTTAAATGAAAGCGCCGGTCCGGGTTGCCTCACCGGGGGTTTCGAACCGCCGGTGAGCCACTTAATGTCGGACCAAATTTTTGGATCCAATATTTGCAATCGAAAAACCCTCACGCGAACTCCTCTCTTGCCTTCCCGAAACCCTTTACTGAGCTATTACCTTCTTCACGGCGATCTTTTCCTTGCCCTTCTTCACGGCGGCGCGATTTCCGGCGACGAGCAAAGGAGAGGCAGCCTTTTCCAACGTTTGCAATCGAAAGAACCCTCGCGCAACTCCTCTCTTACCTTCCCGAAAGCCTGAGCTCTTACGCTTCACGGTGATCTTTTGCTTACCCTTCTTCACGGCGGCGCAATTTTCGGAGAAGAGCAAAGGAGAGGCAGCCTTTTCCGACGAGGGGACGTGGCAGCGACCGAATCGGTTTCCAAATCGGGTTAGGGTTTTAGATTTCTCCAGTTCGGGTCCTTCGATTTCTAGGTTCCCGTTTCTGCTATTTTTAGTCATACTGGTGTTTTTTAAAGTGCTCTTAATTCTAATTTCTCATTTTGTATTCTAATCTCTGGGCTAACCACTCGAAGTTAGTTCTCCCTAAGCCTCACAGGAGAGATTGTCCATCGTGGAGAGCGATCCAAAAGGTAAAATATTCTTACATGTCAGGATGTTACTTAAAGATTCAATATTTATTTGAGTATTGCCATTGATGTTCATGAGGGTTTTTCAGTGATGTTTATCTTTTTTCTTACATGTTTGTTCACTGTTTTACTTAAACTAATATCTTTATTTCAGATTCAAGAAAGTGGTGAACAGATAGGCCTGAAGCACTTCAGGCCAGTAAAGCCATTGGGATCTGGTGACACAGGCAGGTTAGTATTCACACCCTCTCTCTATATATAGAATATTATATAAAATATCTATCTCTCTCAAATGAAGTCAAAGATGCAGTTTATGCACTATTATGTTGAAAAAAAACTTGAGCCCCTCTCCGTCTCTCTCATTTATGCACTCAGATATGTAATACGTTCACATTATTTTGGTAAAACTGCAGTCTTAAGATTGCTAAGAAACAAGGTATGGCTAAAATATATAACAGTTTTGTGTACTGGATATGCTATTATCACTTCAATCCCTTTGAGGTTTGGTCTTGTATTATTTTACAGTGTTCATTTGGTGGAATTGGTTGGTACTGGAGAATACTTTGCTATGAAGGCTATGGACAAGAATGTGATGCTTAATCGCAACAAGGTAGTTAAATCATTGCCTCAAGTATGCAGATAGTATTATCACTTGATTGTCCAACCATGCCATGTTTAACATATCTGCTACACTTCATTTTACTGTACCGATGCAATGTTTGCCATATTTCTTATTTCATTGTTTTGTTATGCTTGTAGCTAGATCAAGTAGCTGCTTCTGCAGACGAGACAGATATATTCATGGGTTGTCTGAATTTTTTTGCCACTCTTCATCTAGCTGAATGTCACTTTCTACTTTATCAATTTAGTTAGCATATCATCTACTCTTAGGTAAACATTAAGTACTTGTTCCTCCTGTTGGACAAGTGTGCAACTAAGATACTAGATAAAACTTTGATGATGCTAGATCACCCTTTTCTTCCTGCACTTTATGCTTCTTTTCAGGTATATAAAATCCGGACTGTATTGATCTATATTGCAATAAGTTCGAACAAAAAGCATTAGATTCAATTAAGTGAAATTAAATGATATTAGCTGTTTAACTGAAACTCTGTTCTTAATATTAAATGGAGGGCACCTAATTTTGTCCTTTCTTCATTTCTTAACTCGATTCAACATGAATTTATTTTCTAAATAAGATGATATTCTAGTGTATTGTGTTTGCACAGTGGTCTTGTACTTATGGAAAACTTCTCTTTTTACGTCTGCAGACCAAAACACACATCTGTCGATAATAACCGACTATTGTCCCGGTGGAGAGCTCTTTTCCATACGGGCGAGGCAACCAACGAAAGTCCTGAAGGAAGATGTTGTTAGGTATTTGATTTGATATCTTGATCTTCTCTTACATATCTATGTGCCCCTTTTGCTTAGATTGAGGAAATTTATTGTTTGAAATTCTGAAAACATCTTTTTCTCCATGTCTTGTTGTCGAGTGTACCTCTCCTTATCTCCTTCCGTTTTGTGTTTTCTTACAGCTAGCTTTTGATTCCGGAGGCTCATGAGAAGAAAAAGTCAAAGAAGCAAGCTAGTCCAATTTTCTGGCTGAACCTATGAGAGCTTCTAACTCTTTTGCTGGGCCCAAGAGTACATTGGGCGGTATATACCTATCGATTAATTTTTATGACTTCTAGATGTAAATCCTTTTATTCTCCTGACTTGACGTGTATGTGCACTAGCACAAGCCTCTTCATGAGCTCTGAATATATGTATATATTTACTGTGTTTTCATCTTCTATTGGATCTTATATTTCCGATAAGCATTAGAGTAAGATATTCCATTCTATTCGATTAAGTAATGCATAATGTACACAAGCCAATGTATAGGATAGATGCATTTATATTTGGTCATTTACACTTGTAATGTGACCTTTGTCATGCAGTAAAGCCGTTGAGTAGGTCACCATAATCATTAGATCTGTTGAATGAAGTAGTTTCTGCTATTTATTTTTAAAAATTAATTCTCCACCGCGGTTGACCACCGCTGGTAATTTTTTTTTTTTAAAATCTCTACCGGCGGTTTTAAAACCGCCGGTGGAGCAGATTTTTTTAAAAATTAAAAATTATACCGGCGGTTTTACAGTAACGTATTTGTACATATTTTTTCCTGCACTGAATATTGCGCCGGATAATTCGCCGGTAAATTACCGGCGGTATTTATCGCCGGTAAATTACCGGCGCAAAATAGTGTCGCTTTACCGCCAGTAAGTGGTTTACCGTCGCTCCATGAAGGGCGATCAAAAAACCGCCGGTAAACTATTTACCGGTGGTTCTAAGGGATGTACCGGCGGTTTGTAACCACCGGTAAAGGTTGAATTTCTGGCAGTGAGATATGGACAGCACAAGTACAAAAAACTGCTATGGAAAACAAGTTAAGTATTAATAATGTAGGAGAATATTTGACAACAGCCTTTGTGGGAAATGTAAAGTTATGGTATGATAATATGCCTCAAACTCAAAAAGAAATACTTAGATCAGCCTTTAATATAAATGCCCAACCTACAACTAATATTAAAGAAATAATACAAAAATATGAAAGAGCTACTAGGGGAGAATTTAGTAATTTAGGATCAGAAATCAATACTCTGAAGAGAAAAAAGAAATAGCTGGGAATAAATTGCAAAATTTAGTTATATGTGATATGTGCTATATAAAAGACTTTAATTGTGAATTCTCAAATTACTACTACCAAGCTAACTATACAAATGAAGAAAAGAAATTAGCATTAGACCAATATATACAGAAATTACCTATACTGTTTAACCAGATTATCATGGAAGAACTAAAAAGAAAAGAACTAGTGACTGATACTTTAGGAGTAAGAATAGAATTTGTATTAGCTAGATTGGATAAATAAAACTTGTATACAAGCTAGTGGAGGTAGATATTTAGCTAATGCAAATAAATACATGTGTTGTGAAGATTTTAAACCTAGCAGATATGGATGTAGCAAAAAATACCCAAAAACACTTTAGAAAAAGAAAAATATAAACAAATAGACCTTATAAATGAAATAAAACAAAAATAAATATAGAAAATATTATGGAAAGAGACGAAATTATAAAAAAATACTTTAAAAAAGATCCTAAGACTTGCAGATGTTATAATTGTGGGAAATTGGGACATGTATCAACAGAATGTAAGGAACCCAAACAAAAACAAATTAAGGAAATAATTTATGAAAGAGAAAATTATGTAGACTTGGAAATATTGAAATTTGAATCAGGAACAGATATATTGTTAGAACTAGATGTAGACCTGATAGAATACGAAAATAGTGAAGAATCTAGTAAAAAAGAATTATCAACTGAAGATGACTAGTATAGCAGAACCTAGTACGCAGAAATTAGATGAATATATAGACCAAGAGATTAGTCAGTCTTCGACTTTGCAAAAAATGATGTTTGATAAAAAGAAATATGATAAGATTGTTAGATCAGAATTTGACTTGACCCCAGACTTAGTATTTAAAACACCCCAGTTAAAAGATAGGATAAAAATAAAGAGAGAAGAATACTATGCAGTAACCAAGAAAGAATGTGTCATGGACATAAGACAGATTAGTGGAAAAACTAGAGTACCTTTAGTAACCAGAGAATTATTACAAAGTGAAATGTTAAGACTCAAGATTGAAACATCATTAAAATACTGTTATTTTGGAGGAATTCAAATTATAATTACAGCCCCATTTTAAGGAAGGGAAAGATACCCTTTTAGAATTATTACTAGCAGATGCTAGGAAAGTAGAACCAGCAGAGCAGGCCATAATTACCCAACTTAGAGGAAATCTGATTTACCAAAAAGCCAAATTTACTATAGCACCTAACTTTAGTATTAGCCTAACTGACCAAAACTTAGAGAAAACCCCGACAATTTATTGGAAATTCAATGGAATAAATATGGTAGAAGGAAGTAAAGTAATGTCAGTGAATGCTAAACAATTATATGTATTAACCAATAAACCAACTATATCCAGAAAGAAAAAACAAATGACTTTTATAGGAAACCCTTTCCAGGAAGTACTTAAAGAAATAGTCAGAAAACCAATCAGTTTTGAAGAACCTGAAGACACTAAAACCTTAAGTATAGTAAACAATAGGTTTAATACTCAAATAATTCCATATTTGAGAACAAAAAAATATAAGCAACAGTGTTATATACTAGGAAAATTAGAAGACAAAACTAGACCAATCTTAGTAGATACTGGAGCAGCAGAGAATTATATATCTCAGAATTGGCTTATAGACGAAATTATAGAATATGATAATTATACCTACAAAACTTCTGATGGGGACTTAGTACAATGTATAGGAAAAATAACAAAAATCATAGAAATAGAAAATCAACCCTTCAAATTAGAACTCAAGGTAGACAAGAACGAAAAAGAAATTATTTTAGGAACAAAATGGTTAAAAACAGTGGAACCCTGGAATCTAAGTGAACATGAATTATCCATAACCCTTAATAATCAAAAGATTAGGATTCCTGGAGAAACTAGAAATATACATGATCAGTTACGGAGAGATTTATATATTAGTTAAGCTTACTTTTGAAGGATACCAAAATAGATATTATACTCCTTACTTAGACAAAGGAGCAGGAATAAATATATGAAGTAAATAATGCTTACCACCTGAAGCCTGGAAAAAACCTAGTCAACCCATCATAGTTAGAGGATTTAATAAAGAAGGAAACCTTATTAGCGAAAAAGCTACAAACATAAAAATTCAGATTTGGAACAAAGAAATAAATATAAAAGAAATTTACCCTTGTGAATGCCTAAACCATGATGTTATCTTAGGATACAAAGATTTTCTTAGATACTATGAACCCATAACTATATCTAAAGATTATGTGATCCTAACTACCCCTTGTGACAAACAAAATTACCAGCCAAAAGGGTTAGAAGAACTAAAAAAGACTTAGTACCTTGGATTAAAGGAGACAAAAGTATAATCCAAAAATTAGAAGAAAAAGAAAAAGAATTAAATATAGTAGAAATCGTAGATATAAATTCCTTAGAGAAAAAGATACACCAAGAATTAGAACAATTATATTCTGAAAATCCTTTGCAGTGGTGGGAAAGCATAGGACAGAAGAACCTATTAGACTTATCAAAAGGGATGACATAATATATAAAAAACCTATGATTTATGGATATAATGACTATCCAGAGTTTGAAATGCATACTAAAGAGCTTTTAGAAAAGGATTTTATTAGAGAATCCCAATCAAAACACTGTAGTAAAGCATTTATAGTAATCAAACACAGTGAACAAAAAAGAGGAAAAAGTAGAATGGCCATAGATTAAAGAGAATTAAACAAGAAAACAGAAACCTTGAATTATCCCATACCTAACAGAGTACTAAGAATAATAATGGGATACTTCCTAAACCTTGAACTCAATTAAACCCCAAATATTAAATCCTTACCCTAGACCCTAGACTGTAAACCCTAGAGCGGAAGATGACATGGATGCCATAGCTTGCATCCACGTCACAGGAAGTGCCCAGCATGTATACTTCGTACCGCACACGTGTCATTATCCCAATTAAAGATATAAGTGGCTGTGTGAACTAGAGAGCGAGAAATATGATGCAGGGGAATATAATAAGGGGTCGACTCGAAATTTAATGGTTGCAATCAGTGTTATTAAGAGCGAAGCAAACCTAAGTCACACGAAGTACCCAACATCCATACTTCCTGCTGATACTAAACATTTTCCACTCAAACTTTCCTCTGTTGATTCCAACATTAAAATATCATAATTACTTTTGCCGTTGCACTGTTGGAGACAGTTGTCTGTACGGGGTTTGCGTGGAAGCTCTGCATGATGTACCTTGCACTAGTAGAATTAACTACGTCTTAGAACTAGGCACTTTGTAGAAATTATCAGGATTCTTGATACGCAAGTTTTGTAAGTTAAACCCGTTAATTCACCGTTGAGGATATAGTAATTACTTCTTGTGTTAGTTAACTGCTACAATGGATTAATTAAGGAACTAAGAAAACGAAAGTAACAAGACTCATGGTTTATTGTTCTGTATTTGAAAAAGGAAAATTCCTCCGTCGATGTTTAAATTGAGTGAAGTATATATGAGACCTTAAACCTTGATATCAATCAGTTCCTCATTTCCTATAGAAAGATCAAGAATGTACATTGTCAATTACCAAAATACGCTCGATCAAGTGAATTCTTTTTTACAAACAAAGAAAAGATTCAAGCGACCGTGACTCCACGATCTTTATTGCCATTCATAACAAAGAGCCTTGACGGCTTCGGATGGAAAATCCTCCAGCTATGAAGGTCATGAGTAGTGCGGTTGGACGGAGCGATGAGCTACCGAAGAAGAAGGGCTCTCAAAGCCATTCGCACTGAGTAGTACTCTCGGCCATTGACAGAGACCGCGAGAGCAGTAGTAGCAGTGCTCGGAGTGGAATTCTTGCGCACGTTTCTGTGGAAACTGCATCCAAAAGGGCCGGAATGAAGCATCGAAAAGGTGTTTCAAAGGTCAAAAGAGGCTTTTCATTACATGCATTGATATAGATTTGCCATTTGTATCGGCCATAAGGAGGCTAATTAACTAGTGGAGTGGCTTGCCAACATGGTAGGTTGCCATACTAGTGTTAGCTACTGTTAGTTGAAAGAAAATTATCAGGATTAGATGGAGATTTCATCTGTTTCTTTGAACATGGAAGTTTGATTGGAAGTCAACGTCCTTCCCTAACTTCCAATTTCCTCTCATTAATTGATCAGTCTGATGTATACCGATAAAATTTGCAGAAAACAATGCCTACTTTGACAGAGAGAGAGATGAAAGAAAATTATCAGGATTAGATGGACATTTCATCTGTTTCTTTGAACATGGAAGTTTGATTGGAAGTCAACGTCCTTCCCTAACTTCCAATTTCCCCTCATTAATTGATCAGTCTGATGTAAACCGATAAAATTTGCAGAAAACAATGCCTACTTTGACAGAGAGAGAGAGAGAGAGAGAGAGAGAGAGAGAGAGAGAGAGAGAGCTTATCTTTTATTTTCTCTTCTCCATTTGTGCTTAGAGTATGATTTCAGTACTGCTGTCTTTATGCAAAGTTCCTTTAGTAGTTTGCTAACGTTTCTGGGTCACGTGTATATAAAGGAGCTTAATGGCTACTTCAAATTCCCTACTAGGTAAAGCTTTTGCTGGCAAAACAATTCCCCAAATATATCGTTCAAGGAACATTTCGCCGAATTAATGGGTTTGATTTGGTTTTACTAATTCATCATGTCACTAATATTTATCTGAACTCAAAGCCAATTGAACTAATTAATTTCGTACACGTACGTGCGTGCTAAATATCTTATTGGTTTACGTACAGTAATGCATCGATCCTTGGTATGTACATCCTCTTCTTTGGATTAGTTAAAGATTTTACTGCAAAAAATGGCTGGATCCTATTAACCTTGACGACTAGACCACCAAGTACAAGAGTATTTCTAATTTTCTAAAGATAAGAGAAATGGTAGAAATACACCCATTTAGCTTCGAAAATAAGATCCAATATGTATAGGGCAGCTAGATAAATCTTCTTTAGCTGATATTTCAATCAAGTCAGACAGTGCTTATCCATTTAACCTGTTTTTAGAAGTTTGTTACACGAGTGCCATTGCTCTAATCACAAGATCGAGAATTAAAAAATTAAAGCTAGCTAGTTGATAATATATATTGATCGAAAGTGCATGGTATATAATTAATATTTTGCTGGTGCTGCAATATTCTGCCTTCTTGCATGATTCTTGATCCTGCTCAGACCCAACAAAATGATAGAAGAGAAAACTGGTGGAGGGCATTTTCGTGGGCGGGCTCAATAGTGGGCTAGTATGATGGCGGGGGGGCCCGTTCGTGGCGGACCGCTAGGTGGGCGGGTCTATTCACAGGCAGGCAGGTTAGTGGGTGGGCCTTTTCGTTGGGTGGCCCTATCATGGGTGGGCATCTTCTTGGGCGGTCCTAAACAAAGGCGGGCCATGAAGTTGGAGACATTTACATGGGCTGAGCCATATGTGGGCGAGCCTCATGGATTGGAGGCCCATACAGAGCTGACCAAATCATTAGCAGGCCATTACATGAGCGGGCCTTAATGTGGGATGGCCTTTTCGTGGGAGAGCCATTTAGTTGGCCAGCTAAATCATGGGTGGGCGTTATGCGAGCCAAATCGTGGGCGGCCTTATCTTCAGCAGGCCTTCAAATGGGCAGGCCAAAATGTGGGTGGGACAAAATCTATGTGGCCCTAAAAGAAGCATGGCCAAACGTAACCGTGCCTCTTCGTCTGCGGGCCTGTTCGTGGGATGAACCGAACGTATGCGGCACTGTTCAAAGGCAGTCAAGAGGATGGTGGGCCTGATCGTCGGCAGGCCAGTACAAAGGCAGGCCAGATAGAGCGGGCCTTTTAATGGGTGGCATTTAAGATACTCGGCCTTTTGTGGGCCACAAATTCGTGAGCGGCCTTAACGAGGGCAGGCCATTTAGTGGACATGCCTTTTCATTGTCTGGCCTTTTCTTGCGCTGCCCGTAAAGTGGGCAGGCCTTTACATGGATGGGACAAAAAATGGGCGGGCCTAGAAATGGACGAGCCTAAAAGTGGGTAGCATTTACGTGGGCAGCGTTTACGTGGGCAGGCCCATAAGTGAGCAGGCCAATTCGTGCGTTTTGCTTTAAGTGGGCTGCAATAACGTGGGATGCCCCAACATGGACGGGCCAAAAAGTGAATTGCCATTTCTTGGGCGGGCCAGAAAAAGGGCGGGCTAAATCATGGGCAAGCCAAAACAAGGGTAGTCCTCAACGAAGAAGGCCCATATCATGTGTGCCCCTTAACGTCGGCAGGCCCTTCTGTAAGTTGGCCTTTTCGTGGGTGGATCTTACGTTGGCGGGCCAATTTGTGGGCGTACCCAATCATAGACGGGCCCATTCGTGGTTGGCCCCAACTTGGACGGCTCTGTAACTAGATGGGCCTTTAATTGGGCTAGCCTTTATTGAGACAATCTTTAAATGGGAGGGCTTTTAGTGGGTTAGTCCATGGATCTATGTGTCTATATAGATCCTGTTCATGGATTAAAGAAAATGTGAGGGCTTTGCATGGGCAGTCAATTTTGTGGGCGGGCCTTTACTTGGGCAGGCATTAACTTGGCAGCCGTGAACGTTGGCTAACCTAAAGTGGGTGGGCCCTTTCGTGGGCGGGCACAATTGAGGGCAGGCCTTTCTTGGGCTTCCCTTTTTATGGGCTGGCCCGTTCGTTGGCTTGCAGTTCGGTGTGGGCTTTACTCAGTCGGAGTGAACGTTGGTGAGCTCGATAGTTGCGGGGCCTATTCATGGGCAGGCATGTGCGTTGGCCGGCAAGTAAGTGAGCAGCTTGCACGAGTGTGGGCCAGTTCGTGGGCGCGGCAGAACGTTGGCGGCCCTTTTCGTGGGTGGGACG
Source organism: Aristolochia contorta (assembly GCA_022405105.1). Lineage (NCBI taxonomy): Eukaryota > Viridiplantae > Streptophyta > Magnoliopsida > Piperales > Aristolochiaceae > Aristolochia > Aristolochia contorta. The sequence goes on along the minus strand of JAHZSQ010000064.1, from coordinate 52,010 downwards.
ATAGTGGTAGGTCGTTTCGTTGGCGGGCCTTCTCGTGGGCGTTCCCTTTCATTGGAGGGCTTTTTCAAAGAGCGTCTTTTCGTGGGTGGTCTTTCCCTTAGACAGGCCTTTTCATGGGCGGCTTATTAGTGTGTTGGCCTCTGCTTTGGCAGGCCAGTTCGTGGAGGGCCAGAACCTCATGGGGCTTTTCATCGGTGGGCCACTCTGTGGACTTGCATTCCCGTGGACGAGCTTTTTCGTTGGTGAGCCATCAACTGTACGACCTATTTGTTATGGGGCGGCTTTAACTTGGTAGGCCTTTGGCGGCTCTTAGGGTCTTATTGTCAGCCGGTCTTTCTTGCCTTCTCTTTTGTCGCTCTTTTAGTCTTTTGTGTGGCTTTCGTTTTGGCGGCCTTTTCTATTATGTAGGCCCATTTTTTTCTCATATGTGGGCCAAAAAGTGCACGCACGCGCCTTTCGTGGGCTGCCTTTTGTGGGCGGGCCAAATAGTGGCCTAACCCATTTGTGGACATGCTCAAATGTTCCCGGGCCAAAATGTGGGCAGGATTTAAAGTTGGGGACACACCGAGTTGGCAGGCCCCAAAGTGGCAGGTCTGAAAGTAGGCTGGAAAGCTGGCCGGGCCTTTTAGTGGGTTGACCTTGATTTGGGTTGACCATTTAGATTGTGCCTATATTTGGGTGAGCAAAAACGGAGGCAAGCCTTTAAGAGAGAGTGAAATTGTGGGCGGGCTTAATTGTGGGCGGGCCATTCTTTGGCAGGCTTCAATGTGGTCAGGCAAATCACGTGTGCAGGTCTAATTAAGAGTGGGCAAGCCCTAACATTGGAGGTGTTGTTCATTGGCGGGCCTGTATGTAAGCTGGCGAGATCGTCGTTGGGCCCGATCATGGGTAGCTCAAAAAGTCAGTGGCCTTTTCGTGGGCAGCCCTAATCTTTGGCTGGTCTTTCAATGGGCGGGCCAAAACTTTGATGATCTCAATAATTGGCGGCCCTTAATGAATATGGGCAATAACCTGTAGGTCCTACTAGTGAGTAGACCTTTAATTGGGCGGGCCGCTAAGTAGGTGGCCCAATCGTGGTGTGCGTTTTCTTAGGCAAGGCCTTCTGTGACCGGGACCAATAGTGGCGAGCCATCTCGAGGCTTGGCCTTAAGTTGGCAGTCCAATCGAGGGCAGGCCTAATCTTTGCAGGCCTTATCATGGGCGGGCCTTTTTGTGGGAGGTGCAAAATGTTGACGGCTCATTAATTGGCGGGTCTTTTTATTGATCGGGTCAATTCCTAAGTGGGCCTTTATTTGACGGGCCAAATTTTGGACGGACTTTTCTTGGGCGGGGCTTTCTGTGGGCGGCTTTTTGGCTTGTAGCTTTTTTGTTGGCAGGTCACAATCATGGGTGGACTCTTTCGTGGGCAGGCCTTTTCTTTGGCACGCTCGTTTGTGGGCTGCTTGGGTCGGTTTGGCTCCAAACATGGGCGGGTCCTAACTGGTAGGCTCAATCATGTGCGTGCTTTTCTTCTGCGTGCATTAACCTGGCGAGAATTTACGGAGGTGGGCCCCAACGTGGGCGGGCCTAATCATGGGAAGGCCTAAGTGTAGACGGGCCTATAATTTGGCAGGTCTAAATGTGAGCGGGCCTATTCGTGTGCAGGCCTTAACATGTTCGGGCCTAATTATTGGTGGACCCTTTTGTTAGCGGGCCCAAACGAAGGCTGGCTAGAACATGGGCGGCCTCTATCGTGGGCGGGATTAATCTGGGCAGGGCTCTATGTTGCTTTGCCTTAACGTGAGCAGAGCTTTAAGTGGGTAGACCTTATTGTGGCTGGGTCTTCTCGTGGGAGGACCAAGTTGTTTGGGGGCCTAATAGTTCGGCGGGCCTGTTCGTGGGTGGGTCCGAACATGAGGGCTCGAACGTGGGCGAGCTTGAATGTCATCAGTTCTGTTCATTGGCGGCCAGTTCGTAGGCGAGCCTGATCATGGGCGTGCTTTAACGTGGGCGGGCATTTATGTTGGTGGGCCTTTTCTTGGGTGGGTCATTACATGGGTGGGCCTTTTCGTGGCCTTTTGAATTCGAAGGCACTTTGGGTGCTTCTGTCCGAACCCTCCGCGCCCCTTGGACCTATTCTAGTGCGTGCCACGTGATCCAGTCCAACATCAAGAACGTCACAACACTAATTTAATTGACCTAACTTTGTTTTTGTGAGGCCACATCATCTATCAAATTAACCGTGCAAATCAGTGTTTTGAGAACTGAACCGACCCGGCTGGTTCGATTGGATTCAACAGGAACCAGAGCGTCTTGGGGTTCGATTTGCTTTAAAACTGGTAACAGATTCAAAACCGGATGACCCAGCCAGTTTTTTTGGTTCGACTACTGAACCGTTGAACCGACGAAACCGGTTAAACCGTTTAAATTAAATCCCTAACCACGAACCAATTAGGCAAAGCTAGGTCGTGAAATAGAATACGACTCTATCCTCTCTCGACGGCTCTTTCCTCTCTCGACGGCTCTTTCCTCTCTCGACGGCTCTCTCCTCTCTTGACGGCTCTCTCCTCTCTCGACGGCTCTCTCCTCCGCGATGACTCTCTCCTCTCTCGGCTCCATTAAGGTATGGTACGATTATTTGGAATCGAAGCTATTATTTTATATCAAGGTGACAGTTCAACCTGCTTCTTACTATCTCCACTGACAGTGCCCTTTCTGGATGTCAGCTCCAACAGGCCTTACGCATAATTCTTAAATAATTTGAAAGACGAAAATTCATCTTCTTCAAGTTTCTAACTGTAATTCTTTCAAGCTTTGTGCTGTAGCTTAACATCTTGGATGGGTGAATTGAGTACTTTTTCTTTCCTGTTTGCTTGTCTACAAGGTGCTCAGCTGAAACTGGTCCGTGGGTTGTATTTGGCCTTTTTAATATAATCTATCAAGAGAAGTAAGCTGAGAAAAGACATTAAAATGATGTCAATCACATGTAGTCTTTTTGTAGAATATTCAAGGCTATGGACTTAATTTTTCTTAAGTGGAGACTTCATAGTGATTTTCTTGTAATAATTCTTTATTTGTGGTTCACTTTTCTCCTGAAACTCTAAAAGTGCATACTTTGGAATTTGGACTTATTTATAGACGTGGTGTTTTATTTCAGACCCTAGAGAGACATGTTCTCATCTAAAGGAAATAGAAGTCTTCCCTTATGAAATGGAACGAGTATCTTCAGGCTTGTGATTCCCTTATGTAAAGAAGTTAATTACATTTAATTAATTCAGGAGTTAATTACCTTGGAGGGGGATTCCTAGGTTGTTCTCTCTTGGGGTTCTGGCGAGTCAAAACCTCCATGGCGATTTCGCTTCCTTTTTAATGAACTTTGTAATTTTGTGGTCTCATGTGTTAAGAAGTGCTGATTTTGTAATTTTGTGGTCTCATGTGTTAAGAAGTGCGAATGGTCGCGCTGATTCTCTTGCTAAGCAATGAGTGCATCAGCAAACTCTTGTTGTGTCACCCTAAGCTTCTCTTGTATCTGCCCTGATTGGGCTCATACTTTGTAATTCTTTCAAAATATCAATGAAAAACAATTTTAAAAAAAATTACATTTGATTTTAAATATTATATTTTTTTTATGATTTTAGTATTTTGGTTGTTGTATTTTTAAACATGTCTTGTGAATATTGTTAATAGGAGTCTTGTTATGAATATTTTTAATGACATACAACTCATACCCGGTTCAACCCGATTGAACCGGTTGAACCTGAATCGGCTGTTCCACTGGTTCGATTACTGGTTCGGTTTTTAAAACATTGGTGCAAATCAATAAAATTAAAAAGAATTTTTCATTAATTAACACTTTATCTACTATTTGACAAACTGTCCTAGTTACTAATAACATATCAAGTAGTGACAAAAGAAGTATAGAAAGAGAAGAAGAGAAAGAAAAAAAAAAAAAGTAACGCGCAGTTGCTGAAGAAATGCATGGTCTATGCGTTCATGTAAGCCATCTCCTTCATTTCAGCCGTCTTCCTCCTTTCGATGAGTTGCAGCTGTGTCGATTTGTAGAAAGTCGCATAGAGAATTAACTGGGCCATGGCAAACAGAATCCCCAGGCTATTGGGAACCTCAAAAAGCGTAAAAATAAATATCTATATCATTTTAGTACTAATAGAGGTAATTAATTGAAGAATGAACTGATTAGGAAAAATTGGAATTACTTACGGTGATAAAAAGGTCGAATCGGATGAGCGCATAGACTGTCCAGCAAACCGCATTGGCGAAAGAGGTCAGCGAGAGAGACAAAGGCATGTACTCCACACTCTTCGTTTGGATCACCCTTCTCTGTATATATAAAAATAAGCGAAATTAAATAGGAAATTAAGATTATAATGCATAAAATATGCAAACTGATGAGATTGATTCGAAGAAGTTTGAAATTTATGAAGTAATTAGGACTTGATCATCAGGTTGATTACCATGATTGTCAAGGGAGCTACATAGACCACGGTGGATAAGAATACACATATGCATCCAACGAGCAGAGATCGCTTCTGGTAGGTGTGCAAACCCGTGAGGACATAAATGGTGACTCCGGCAGCGAAGAACACTTGGAGGAGGAAGACAAGGAAGGTCACTGTCCTCTGTTTCCCAGTGGAGAATAAAAGGTAGAGGATGACGTAAATGAGTTCGATGAGGATGCCGAAGCCATTGATGGTAATGACCAATAGGCTATGTGGGTGCACCATGGGAAGACCGTAGACACACCATAGCAAGCAGTTTATGAAGGTGGCGAGGTACGGTAGCGGTGAAAACTCTTCCACTGATCTTTTCTTCCATATTCGCAAGAAAGTTGGTCTGCATTAGTTGATCATATTATTCGTTCATTCTTCAATATTAATTAAGAAACCATGCAAATGATAAGGTTTTTAACGAAAAAAACCTCTGCAAATCATCAGATATATACTTACATGGGAGAGAGAAACAAAGCTAGTGATATAACGTTACCTGCAAAAATAGGTAAAAGATAAAACAAAAAAAATCAAAACCCATAAAACCCAGAAAGAATTGCCAATAAAGGTTGCATGTGATTATCAATTTCCACCCACCCAATATGCCAACGGCAGTCCTCGCATCATCTGCAGAAACCATGGTGCTTGCTTGCTATTGCAGCGCAGGAGGATCAGACGTTGATATGACTTCCACTTTCAGCAACGCAGAAGAACAAGGACAGGTCGAGAAATGAATGAAAAGGGAGGAGGAGAGGGGAGTTTAAATTTTGCTGGAGATGAGGGGGTTGGGTTGGCAAAAGCTAGATCAGAGGTGTGTCATATCAGTTCAGTTCAGTTCAGTTCAGTTCAGTTCAGTTTAGTTGAGTGTTGGCTGGCTAGCAAGGTTGAGAGCTCTAACTTGAAGTTGCTGGCAAAAATGGAGCGAGTCTTGACTTTATATTGAATCAGCAACATGCGTGCTTTGTATGCAGTCAGCAGTAGTATCGTCACTAGTCAGTCCTGCTCGCCCGCTGCGCCTCTTTGTTCGGGAACGCGTTTGATCACCTGCCTCGTTAATTAAGTACCGCTTCTCTAGCTTGAGCTTTGTTGGTGCAAGCTAGCGTGATCGTATCTCAGTCTGGTAGATCCTACTCAGCCTGGAACTATTCCTGCGCGCCTCCATCCGCTCGATCTCCGAATTGCATGCATGCCCCTTCTGGCAACTATATATGTACATGTCCCCCCCAATTCCCTTGGCCTTCTTTAATTATTTTCTACTTTAATTAAATTAGAAACTTGGTATTACTGATCGATCACAAACAAGCAGCAGAGGAATCTGCGTTCGTTGATTAAATGACAAAACTATGACGTTCACGACTTATTGTTAGAAATTTCGGGCTGAAATTTCTAATTGGCAGGAAAATGGGAATGATACTCGGCAGGAAAATGGGCTGAAATTTCGTTGATTAAATGCCCCTGTAGCTTTTCAATATTTCTGAAGCTTTCTATTTGTTATACTTGTTGCTCAGACGGCCGGGTAATTGGCTTTGAAGTGAGCTGGTTTAATCATATTATGTTTTAAGAAAAAATAAGACCCTAAAATATTAAACTTAACACTGATAAATGCCAATGTCATATTATGTTTCTGTTGGCAATTTGGGTTAATCATTTGGTTTTATATGTTATTGAGAAAGCGTGCAGGGAAAAAAAGGAAAAAGAAAACTTGTCTTGTAGTCTCATGCACTGCTAATTTGTTCGGTAATTAGTTGCTACTTATAATAACTTAACGTTGGCTTGATTCCATCATTTAATTTTGATTTTTCCACACAGATATATATGACTGAACGCAGAGTATAAAACCTATGCTGTTGATTGACTTACTGCTTTACTGGGTAGCTAGATATATAGGTTGCTAATTAATTAGTATAGTATTGGCTTTACATATATATATATATATATATATATATATATATATATATATATACTTGGTTTCATACACAACTTCCTACATTTTTCTTTGCCTTTTATGCGAAAACTAGAATTATTGAAACCAAGACATCATTAATTGAGATTACTCAATAAGAGAAAACTCAAATATTTCATGGTCACCAACCAAAATTATGAAATAAATATTTCTCTTCATTAATTATCCAATTCATAATTAAGGACACGATGGCATGCATCCTAATTTGCACATTAATGTAAAAATTTTCAAACACTAGGTTTCACCACTTATATTCAAAATTATGAACTTTCTATTTCAGTAGGACAGAAAATATATATATAATCTAGTAATCTGTAGAATCAAGATCACCTAAACACTGTATTATCTGGCCAAGTGGCCACCTGGGAAGATATTTTCAGAGAGGGGGGAGGCAGGGAGTAAGGAAGAAGAGAGTGAAAGTGAAGGGAGGAGCGAGTACTGCTCAACCTGACTAGAAGACTGTGGAGTTATCATGCAAAGAAAACAGAGTAGACATATCCATTAACAACCTATCTTTTTTCATCTACTTTTTGTTACACTACAGTTACGCTGTTCATGTATAAGGTAATATAGTCATAATTACAAGCCGGTTCTTCGGATTGACAATATATGATGAGTCAGCTGCTCCAAACAATTTTACTAACTAAATCGCAACTGAAACAAATTGTTTACGTACAGATTAAAAAAACCCAATATAGATGTTAGAATAAAGTAAATATTATGTAGTTTATTAAATGTTCTAATTGAAAATAAAATGAATCTGGGTTCAAATATCCCTCCGCTCTTCCTTAAACACCACTTGATCAGGTACCATATATTGAAACCAGCTCGTGTAATTTGAGCACGAACGGTCCCACGTACTGAGAAAACTAACAATGGAACGATAGACATGATGAAAAGATGAGTAAGTAGGGATATATATATCAAGAGTTGTCATGGTATATCTTTCACTCTCACAGTATTTCTTTTAATTTTTTGTAGCCCTGGATACTGCCTAGTACGTGGCTACTACTAAATACTACTGCAAACTATAAGAAACTAATATACTTCTATTTGAGTATAACATATTTTTATTCATGGTCACTGCTTGGGTCTATGCTCTCTATTATATATAATTAACTACCTACAGTGAGAATATCGATCATTTAAGGTACAACATTAAGAAAATTCTTCTGAAAGTTTCTCACCAGTACTTGAGGAGGAAAACTATTAGAAGCTTGTGAACTGTGAATCCATCATATAGAGTTGACGTGCTGAATGCGATATTTTTCACCACTCTATTTAAACATTCATATATAGGATATTAATGGCAAATTAACCCAATCAAAACACAACTCCAACTTTAACCTCCTTGCAAATTAAGCAAATTCCTTCGGTGCTATGTAGTATATTACTATGTTTTGTTTTTGGTTCTTTTCATTCGTGTTATAATAAATAATTTTGAGAAAGTGATCCCATATGGGTGATTATATGTAAGGCAAATGCTAGCTGCACCTATGAGCAATATCTATCCACCGTATCAGCCAATAAAAAAGATAGTTCACTAGTAAAAATCCAATTTTTAATCGGGGTTGAAAAACCCCCATTAAAGTGGTTAAAACCACTGGGAATATTTTTCCTCGCAGTTTTCGTTTAGCCGGCAATAATTACGTCGACAAAAGTATTGCCAACGAATTTCCTGGCGGTTTTAACTCCCGATATATAATTTATTTCTACCGGCAAAAATAAAACCGCCGGCAAAAAGTAATGTTTTCCCTGACGGCCAGTATATATTTTTAATGGCGGTTTTAAAAACCCCCATTAAAAATTCTACAATTTTTAATTGCGGTTTTTAAATCCACCATTAAAAATACAGGCTTTTGTATTGCCGGTTTTAAAAACCACCATTAAAAATACTGCATTTTTAATGGCAGTTTTAAAAACCGCTGGTCAAGTGTTTTTATAGATTTTAATAAAACCGTTGGCAATAATTCTTTTTTGAAAAACAAAATCGTGCTATTTTAAATCATTCACCTGTCTACTCATGACAACATATTAAAACTAATAGTAACATACAATTAAAACAGAATCCACAATCAACAATTACAGATCATCTACAATTTCACTATATCTAATTATAAAAAAAACTACATTGTTGGCCAAAATTGCGGTTTTACAAAAGTGAAAAACAACGTCTTGACAAAAAAAAAACCTCTTCGGTCATCAGTGCTTTATCTACATCAAACTTCTTCAAGTATAAGCTAGGGGGTTATTCCCATATACATCACATTCTTATCTACGAAAAAATGACAAATAGTAAATAAGTGAAATTATGCATAAAATGGCAATTCTAACAACACCTAACAAGAACCAACAATGAAGTTCAAATAATAAATAATATAAGAGATAGATGAAAAACTTTGTTAATCTTGTAACAACACTTAACACGAACCAACAATGAAGTACAACTCACCACCAGAAAGTTGATACACAATACAGTGCTTCCTCTCAACCTACGAAATTCATATAAAGTCATAATCATAATCATTAACTAGATTAATGTTAAAATCATTGTGAACCTAAAATTAAGAGGTACTTCACCTTCTGCAGCCTACAGACAAGTGCAAATAAGTCAACCTAAAATGAGTCCACACGAAATGAAAAATTAAGCGAACCAGAATTTCTAATCGCCTGACATGGCCAACAAAAATAAAATTAACACTCAGTTGACTGAACATAAAATAATTGTAACGAGAAAAAATATTTGACAGAACATAAAAGACAACAGTAAATAAAAGAGAATAAAAAACAAGAAAATGAGTGTGGACAACAATGTTCTGAAATGAGCATGCACTTAACTACCCAACAACGCTAATGACAAGTGCACCAATCAGCAATTGAAGACACAAGAAAGGGACCTCAGCCGATAAATATCCTATAGAGATACAGAAAGGGACCACAGCCAATAAATATCCTATAGAAGATACAGAAAGGGACCACGGCCAATAAATATCCTATAGAAGTTTTACCAAAAGGAATTAGATTACTTTTGCAAATAAAAACCTCATCATGGTTTATGATGACTTTCAGACATTGACTACTACCCACCAGAAAAGAAAACAAAATTAAGAGGTTTTTAGATTTAAATGAAAGATCTACCTAGTGAAAGAGTAAATTAGTAATCTGAGCTTCATCTTGATACCTGCCATAAAGCTCCCAAGAAGAAGCACTAAGTAAGATGAACCAGCCAGTTGCAGTATAGAGCCTGGAATTGGGATAATGTTCCTTTACGAAGTGTTTCCCTAGTCCCTCCATCCGTAGTGTACCTGCAATCAATTTACACGTAGACAACTGAATTGATCCTAGCAAAGAATGGGATTGCTAACAAAAGCATATTTTTAAAGAATGTGTGAGGTGAAAGAAAGAAGTTCAATCATAACTCCCTAAATGATTCTGTTGGGAGATCAGACATTCACCATGATGCATGGCAGGATTAAAGTGGAAGAGACTTAGATCCAGATACAGAATAACAGAATACTAACTTGAGTAGAGTGTACAAGGAAAAGACCAACAAGTTAATGTTTCTCCAAAAGAATGGTACAACACCATCACAAAGAAATATATGTCAATGTCAGGGCATAGTAACAAAGCAAATAAGGAACATGAACTAGTTCTTCTTTTAGAGTAGAAAAGATCAACACATATGAATATATTTCAAATGGTATTAATGCTCTTCTAAGTTGACTCATTGTAGATGGTTATCAGAAGTATGCTGGATTAAGGAAAAGAAAAAGAAAATGACTAATTACTTACAAAATTATGTTTTCTCCAAGGTGTCTCCTAGCTAAAGCAAGAAGATGCTGAAGATATCTTTTGTCTTCACCATATGATCCATACTCATTTTCGTTCTGCCATTATAATCTTCAATTACCATAACAAACTAATAGATAGAACTGAATCCGACAATATTTCATAACATTCCATTTTTTGCCTTCATTCTTTTTGTGAATTCACTCATCAAATAAGTGAATTTTGACTGCAAAATATCAAAGTGCAGTTGGAGTTTTTTTTATCACCGACCTGAACCATAGCTATGGGACCTCCGTTGCTGTATAGAAGTGGGGCTATCTTGGGATGAACTATACAAGGAAACAGCCTATATAAGGGAGCACAAATAAAATGTTGTAATGAATAAAGAATGTAATTCATTCAACATGCTTCTCAAGAAAAATATCAACATTTTAAAGAAAAAAAAAAAGTAAGCAAAGGGTGAAAAAAAAGTAAGCAATTGGTGAGAAAAAAAAAAGAAGAAATTTGATAAAAGACTGTAATTTACAGAAAGTAGAACAAACTAAAAACTTCTTGATACAGGCCAGGATGAGGAAGATCGCCCATGAGACTTGGCAGTTCTCCATTAATTAAAACTTTGCTAATATAGGGAGTTAATATTAATGCCAAATTAACTCATAAGTAAGCTCTTGTGAGTAGGAAGCTTGCATAATGTAAAATTAGTATCAGAAGTTTAAAAAAAAAAAAGAAATTTCATTTATGTATGATTGTAACACCTGCTGATGTACCTCATAGTTGGGCTGTACGTTCCTCAAGTGTCAAATCTGACGCTGTACCTGGTTGTTCATATCAGACCTTAATTTTGGTACAATGAGAAGCATATCCACTTTAATAACATAAGAATAAACATATCCACTTTAATAACATGAGAAGTGTTTGGTTACACTCTTCAACATAAGACTTTTGATATAGACTCTTGGAAGTGTTTTGTTTTTATTTCATTTAAGAAATATTTCAAAATAACAATTTTTCTTATTATAAAAAAGATTTATCTAGAAATAAGTTCAACAAAATATATTCTTTTATCCAAAGAGCTGATCTTACATAAAAATATACACTTCCAAACTCCAAAGAACGTAGCCAAGTAGCCAACATATTAGTGTTAAGGGGCATTTTGGTATATAACTCATGACCCTCTGATTTTGGAGATTCTGTTTTGCTCTCAGATATTCTCAAATCCTGTATTCTTTGCGAGAATTAAAAAATTCTATAAAACAGGGGAAGGCCAAACAAAAGAAATATAAAACTATATTGAAGTATTAGTTTGCAGCAAGGACTTTGAAGTCAGGCTCCTAGCAGGTGAACCATTTCATGGATATAGGAAAGCTCAGAATTTGATATGTTAGACTATGCTAGCACTCACACTTTTATGTAATGACTATGCTAACACTCAAATCACAACCAAAATCAAATCTTTGATAGCTAAGCAAAATAATACATAGGAAGTACAAGATCTCATTGCTTATGTTTGCATGATAAAAGACTCACAATTTAATAATACTACATAAAGTGCAATACTGAATGGGGGACATTTTGCATGGCCCCCCAAAATCATTGTGAAGTACATGAAGTTAAAACAAAATATCTTTATCAGAGTGGAAGCGGGGTGGCTTAAAAATAGATGGTTTATGTAACCCCACCCAATCAACCTGCTTGAGCCGGGAATCATGAGTTTAAAAACCTGCTTTGTGAGACTGGACAACACAATTAAGGATGGTTTAGTGTCAGTGCTGAAGATAATTAGAATTACCAAAGTGGGTCAACTATATTGACACCTACAAAGTTTAATGATTTCAGAGTGGTAAGTGGCTGGATCTAACCTCTCTGAAATTAATGAATATTAGGCCGTCAATCAATGGCTAAAGCAAACTCTTGATCCCAAAAGATAGCTTCGCTTATGGTCTGTAGCTTATAACGTCAATTAATGGCTAATCAAACAACAATGAAACCCCAAAAACATGGATGCGACGACAACGTCGGCAATGACGACGACGGCGGGGCGACAACGACGGCGGCAACGGCGAAGGCAGCGGCAACGATGATGACGGCAACAGCGAAGGCGGTGGCAACGACGACGACTGCAATGACAGCGGCAGCGGCGACGGAGATGACCGCAATGGTGGCGACGACGATGATTCCGGTGTGTTGGGATGGCCACTCATAGCAGAGACAATTCCAGTGATTAGGGACTTCTCGTGGGAGTGAAATACGGGCGGGAGGGCGAGTGAAATATTTTGTTTTGAGCCCTAAATCCCGGGGGTGAAATCGGAAATCCCTGGAAAACAATCTTTTCCGGGGTTTTTGGATTATAACCCCCGGTTTTAAAAGATATTTTACCTAGGGAGAATACCAAATCCCCAGGTTTAAAACATATTTACCGGTGGTCTAAACTAAAACCCCCTATGTAAGTATGATTTACTGGTGTTGTTGTCCAAAACCGCTAGTAAAAATTTGTTAACGGAAGTTAACCTGGTACAAATTCGGGGGGTTTTTACCAAAACCGCCATTAAAACTTCATTTCTGCTGGTGGTTTTAGACAAAAACCCCCATTAAAAAACTTTTTTTACTAAACGTTGCTTAGGGTTTATCCTTTTAAATTTGGGATTTTATAATAAAAAAATATTTTTTTATCTTTTTAACTGTTTCTGATTGGCTGGTACGTTGGATAGGTGCAGCTAGCATCAGTCTAAATATAATGAATGCCTGAGTGATGAGACAAAACACCGCTTTGTTAGATGCATTACGCTGACTGGTTAAGAGTCAAGAATTGATGCCACATGCAAATGCACTTAGTTGGGAAAAAATATGTTTTGCACATAGAGACAGAGTCCTAGGGGTTTGGGAAATTAGATGTCTTAAGTACACACGGATATCGGTTGAAATTATTGTAGAAAATGTACGCGAATGAAGAATCTCTATGGGCCTGTGTAACAAGGTCAAAAAATGGACATAGATGCACCCTTTATGAGTACTCATCTATTGCAGGTGTGTTTCTCCTGGAAAAAAGCCATATAATGGGTCTTTGTTTTGCTTTTCGATGTCTAAATTTCTTTTTAGAGTAATGCTAGACGTACCTATCCGACGTACATGTTAATCTAAACCCTAAATTTTTTTTTTTTAATAAAATCCTTTTTTTTTAGGATAAACCCTAGGCATCAATGGTTTAGATTAACAAGTGCGTGGGATATATAGTGCGTGGGCTAAGTGCAACTAGCATTATTCTTTTTTTTATTAGTACGCATCTTTTGCTTGCTCGATTCTACTAAAGAAGCCATGTAAAGCTAACTAGATGCTTTACAAGTTTCTTTATTCTCATCTCTGTTTTGAAGGTGAACTTTTATCCATCTAGCTTTCATTACCAAAAAAAAAAAAATGTCATCAATCTCTTCTGTCTTTCCAAATTAAATAGTTTCAATTTCTTCAGTCATATTAACAAATGAGCTGTTGATAAAATTATTCTAAGCTTTAAGCTTCAAGATTCAAGCTACTTGGTTGTGGAGTGGAATCAATGTTCCTTCCACCATCAAAGTATCAATAATAACTAGATTGTATTTAAGGAAACCTAAATCAAGAGAAGGGACCGTCAAGATTCAAGCAGCAGCCTCAATAAAGTAAGCTTCTTCTACTAGTGTCTTCAGCGTTAATATCCCATTTACTGAACAACTTATACATAGTCAAAACAACAAATTATTAAATATAGTTTGGTAGATTAATTGAATCACACATTATCAACTTGTCTAAAAAATTAAGAATATTAAAAAATATATTCAATAAGTAAGAAGTAAGAACATTAAATTTTGCATATGGTATACCTTACAACGTGATAGAAGATGAAACCATACGGTTGGCCCGCTATCCTGACTAGTGATGATCACTTCCCTTCCTCATCAAAACTAATAGATCCGCTAGCTATCTGCCATAGTTTACATTGATGTCAACATAGGTTAAACACCTCAGTCTGCCGGCAGCCAAAAGGCGCCGGCGGAACACGAATAACCGTTGGCGGACATTTCGACGACAGGACAACAACGTCGTCGGAACGTGCGTCAGCAGACGCCGGGAGCTGTCGACGGAGTTGGTCGTCCAACAACGGACCTCACAGCATCGGCGGAATGGATTCCCTCGACGCACCCTCATACGTCGGCGGAATGGATTCCCCCAACATGTGGGGGGTGTGACGGCGGAATGTTTGAAAAAATAAAAAAATTAGATTACGGAGAAGAGAGAAGAGAGAAGAGAGAGGAGAGAGAGAAGAGAGAGTATATGGCTATGAAGCACATGGCCCTTCAAAATTGGTACTGGTTCGAGTCGCAGCACATGGCCGGTCACCTTAATCATTAACAATCTGCCGTCTTGGTTGGCTATGAAGCAGGGTTATTTTCTTATGAGTCTACTTATAGACGGTCCGAAATCACCGGGGAACGATATTAACATTTACTTGCAGCCATTGATCGATGAGTTGAACCCACTGTGGGATGTGGGTGTGAGGACTTATGATGCTGAGCATCGATCGGTCTTTCATATGTGCGCAGTGGTGATGTGGACTATCTCTGGTTAGAGTACGAAAGGGTATAAAGCATGTCCGACGTGTAATTTTAAACATGGTTCTATCTATCTCTCTTGCAGTTGGCAAAATATGTACTTACGACACTGTCGGTTCCACCCGAAGATCATCCCTGGAGAGCAGACAAGAAATCATTTGATGGCTACGAAGAGCGGGACACGACACCAAAAACACTATCTGGTGATGATATATTACAAATGTGGGAAGGTCACGACAACGTTCAGTTCAGCAAACGAAACCCGCTATCAATTGTCACTCATGAATTACCAGAAGGGTAAAAAAAGAAGAGTATATTTTTTGAACTACCTTATTGGAAGACTTTACTGATCCGTCACAATTTGGACCTCAGGCACGTAGAGAAAAATGTGTGTGAGAGCATTTTGAACACTCTTCTTCAGAAAGATGGTAAGTTGAAAGACAACATCAAGCCAAGGTTGGATTTGCAAAAACTAAATATACGGAAAGCTTTGCATCCAAAACCTTCAACAAAGGCTGGGAAGGTATTCATTCCGCATGTT
Source organism: Aristolochia contorta (assembly GCA_022405105.1). Classification (NCBI taxonomy): domain Eukaryota; kingdom Viridiplantae; phylum Streptophyta; class Magnoliopsida; order Piperales; family Aristolochiaceae; genus Aristolochia; species Aristolochia contorta. The sequence goes on along the minus strand of JAHZSQ010000064.1, from coordinate 36,653 downwards.
TCGTACAATATGTCCAAGGAAGAAAAAAACAGGTTCCTCCGCGTGTTAAAGGATTTGAAATTGCCGGATGGATTTTCTTCGAACATCTCCAACCAAATACAAATACGGGAAAAGAAAATAGTCGGTCTCAAGAGTCACGATTACCACGTCTTGATGCAGCAACTCCTCTCAGTGGCTTTGACGAAGTCACTTTTGAAGCCCGTTGCAAAGGTCATTAACAAGTTTAGTGTTTTTTTCAGAGATTTATGTGCGAGAGAGGATGACGTGAGTAAACTACAGACTTTGGATCATGCAATTCTAGTTATTCTTTGCAAGGTAGAGTGGATTTTCCCATCTGCATTCTTTGATGTTATGATCCATTTGACAGTTCATTTGGCAACAAAGGCCAAACTTGCAGGACCGGTTCAATATAGATAGATGTAACCAATTGAGCGTCATTTGTTGACATTGAAAAATTATGAACGTAACAAAGCTTGTCCTGAAGGATCCATTGCAGAGGGGTATCTGATGGAGGAAGTTACTACATTTTGTGCACGTTACATTGATGGCATGGAGTCAAAGCTAAACAGGCCTATCCGTTATGAGGAGGACCCCGTTGGTGTCGCACGTTCCTATTTGATTACATTTGCGGAGGCATAACAAATACATCGGTTCATCTTGTTTAACAGACCCGATGTTGACCCATACTAGACATAAGTCCAAATAAATTTTTTTTGGTGAATTTTGCAACATCTTTAAGTCTTGTCCTACTAATTCAGCCAATATTTTCATTGAATGATTGTAGGCATCACAAAAACCATTTGAGACGGTTTCATCCTCAGTGAACCGATCATCGAGTGCAACAGGAGCAACATAATGGATTTGTCAAATGGTTCAAAGACCATGTAATTGTCTAGAGTCAACCTTTTTTTGTCAAATTACATCATACGTTGATAACCATTAGAAGCCCCTCTCTGACTTTTTTCCCCTTGTTTAGGTAAACAATATGCTCAAACGTGGGTAGGTAGACGAAAATTTACTCCCTCTTGCACAAAGTCCGAGATGTGATGGTCTTTCGTACCAAGGGTCCTACGTGAATGGATACAAGTTTGAGACAGAGTCACTTGAAAAAACAAGGGTCACTCAAAATAGTGGTATTGCAACCACTGGCGAAGGAGACTTGTTCTTTTATGGGGTTCTACTGTCTGTAATTCATGTCCAATTTGGCACAACCTTGCCTATTCATTTGTTCAAGTGCATCTAGTATGACATGGGGGGAAGCGGACGTGTCACTGACGATTACAACTTCACTTTGGTGAATACCACTAAACTAAGTTTTGAGGATGAACCATTCATCTTTCAATCCCAAGCTCAACAGATTTTTTACTCTGTAGACCCAATCGCGCCTGACTGGAGTGCGGTTTGTCGGTAGTAACCGAGAGACACTTACAAAATCCCATTGGATCATTCAAGTCAGGATGGCCCAGAAGCTGAAGCATTGCTACCTGCCCAGGATGCAGGGGTGGGAGCTGTAGGGGCTCTGGACCACGACGATGTTGTTGTTTGGGAGCATAGAGAACTCGGGGCAGGATTGATGATTGATTTAGAAGAGTTGAATGCAAGCTAACGTAGGTTCTTAAATTTTTAGATAGACAATATGCTTAAAGTTGTAATAGTAATGCAATTAACCATACTTTAATTGCTTGTTTCAGCAAGATGATGCCACTTAGAAAATACTTTCGTGGCTCTTCCGATGGCACATGTATATATTTCTTGCAATTTGTGAATTATATCATATTCATTTCCTTTTAAGTTATATATTAATGGTTTTTCGATATTTTATAGGACCTTCCTGAGTACCGGTCATCAATGAGGACGGTGAGACATATGAGGAGGATCCCGAGACACAGGATGTGGTCGCGGAGACAGTTTCAAGAGGTGCCTGCAAGACGCAGGGGCCGAGGTCCTACTAGAGCGAGTTCCCTTATGCCGAAGGAGAATGAATTCCACCATATTGTGATTAAGGATGGCAAGCTAGCAGATGGTGAACTCGGTAAGATGCATCGGTTCTTTGGTACTGATTTTCGTGCTCAAGATCATTTTAAGCTGTATAAACTTTGGAAAGAACAACCGGAAGGTACCTACGATGCATTCTTGAGGGATATGAAGGTATGTTTGGACTGAAGAACCTTTAGCAATTTAATTATTTATTCATGTTACAATTTGCTGAGATGATACTTAAATTGTTTTTGCTGAGGTGGTATCGTTTTCACGTTGGCGATACCAATGGTGATGGCGCAGGACAGAATACGTTGATGGAGGAGATCAGGTGTCTCAATGAGCAGGAAGCAGAACGACAGAGGGAGAAAGCCAAAGAAGAAGTAGAGCGACAGAGGGAGAGAGCCAAGGAGGAAGCGGAGCGGGCAACAAATGAGACAGTTTATTGTGATGTTGCGAAAACTTGTGATGGGAAAGTCGGGAATGTTTCCTGCATCGAGCATCAATAGCTCAGGTATGTTGCTTAAACTATTTTATTTGAAATCTGGAAATTTTATGCATAATTTCCCTTAAGCACTATTGATTTGTCATTGTTGTATAGATGAGACACGTGATGTAGATGGGGATACCCCCCCAGGTCATACCTGAAGTTTGATGTAGATAGTGCTCTGAGGATGCTGGCTGAAGCAACATCAGTTACCTGGTTTGTGTATTTATTTGATAACTTTCAGAATGAGAAAATCCTTAATCTTTTGTGTTTTAGAATATATAGATTGAAAATATATCTTGGTTATAGTATGCCCATTCTGAAAAATGGTGTAGAAATCTAGCAACTTCTTCTGTTTATTTTTTGAGTTCTGTTTATTTTTGTGTTTATCAACTGAAGTATCAGTCACTGGTCATTTGGAACTTAAGTATTTTGTTAATGTTCAAACTGATCCAAACTTGGCTGCTGACATTACTGAAGATAAGGAAGTAATGGTGGAGTTCTCTTACCCAGTTAAGTGGAAAGAAACTGATATCCCATTTGAGAAGAGGATGGATAAGTACTCCAAATCTTCTTCTATGCCACAACACTTGGAAATTCACTGGTTCTCAATTATAAATTCATGTGTGACAGTCCTTCTGTTGACTGGGTTTCTTGCTACAATTCTCATGCGTGTGCTCAAGAATGATTTCATTAAGTAAGCAATTGCACCATACTTTTTTCATTTTGCTAAAATACGTTGTTGCACTTGTCTTGTGAGTTCTTTTCTTTTTTTTTATTGTGTTCAACGAGGCTTTATTAATCGAATTTTCTTTTGAAAAAAAATTTGCATTTTCCAGATATTTGCATGATGAGGAGTCACTTGATGACCAGGAAGAGACTGAGTGGAAATATATTCATGGAGATGTTTTCCGTTTCCCAAAACACAAGTCCTTGTTTTGTGCTGCTCTTGGATCTGGAACTCAACTGCTGGCCGTGTAAGTATTTTATTCGCTTAGCTTGTATTATTGTTTTTATATATGAACATTTGTCTGAGGATTCCAGTACTTAAAATGAATTACTAATAACTTAATCTTATGTGAATAGGGCGATATTCATCATTTTTCTTGCACTCGTTGGAGTGTTTTATCCATACAATAGAGGTGCTTTATTCACAGCACTTGTTGTTATCTGTGCTCTTACATCTGGAATTGCAGGCTACGCTGCAACGTCTATGTACTTTCAACTTGAAGGGACAAACTGGGTAAGAGAGTAGTACTTTGGATACTAGCTAGATTTAAATGATGCACTGGTCTGTCTCTTTAATCTTCTTTTCTAATGAATTAGGTTCAGTCCATATATTATGACAAAACAGCAAGTTCAGATATGATAACTTTTTTTATATAATGTTATCATTGTTTGCTTATAATAATTTTCAGATGTTTAAGCCACATTCAAAATGTTTCAAATGTTGACATCGCTGACAGCAAAGCTTTTTTGTCCTTTGCAGGTCAGGAACTTGTTATTGATTGGATGCCTATTTTGTGGACCTCTCTTCCTGACATTTTGTTTCTTGAACACTGTTGCTATTGCTTATAGCTTTACCTTTCGGCACTATCCTGGTGATTCTTCTCATTTGGACTCTTGTAACATCACCATTGCTTGTATTGAGTGGAGTTAATTGCTGGTAAGAACAGGAAAGCTGAGTTCCAAGCTCCATGCCGCACAACCAAGTATCCAAGAGAGATTCGTCCATTGCCATGGTACAGAGGGACTATTCCTCAAATGGCGATGGCTGGGTTTTTGCCGTTCAGTGTTATCTATATTGAAGTGTACTACATATTTGCAAGTGTTTGGGGTCATAAAATCTATACCATTTACAGCATATTGTTCATTGCCTTCATCATTCTAATTATCGTTACAGACTTCATCACAGTGGCTTTGACATATTTTCAGCTTGCTGTTGAGGACCATGAGTGGTGGTGGAGGTAATGCGTTGTTGACATTTGCTTGATTTTGTAAACCTTAGTTATGCATCTAATTGTTGTCTTGTTAATTGGGTGATGGTAAATTAGTGAAGTTAAAGATTGCATAAGGAATGAGCTAATCTTTTTCTTTCAAAAAAAAGTAGTCAAAATTATTTTTTTGACGTTATCAAATCTTATTGAAAAAAATTTCGTTTTCACTTTTAGGAACTTATATAAGTATTTGATCAAATGTTTTTTTAAACAAAAAAATAGTGAAACCAAAGGGCTTTTGGTGCCATTATTCATTATTATCATCAATTGATTGGAGCTGATTCTTTGCCAGGTTAGAGTAAAAATTGCAACACGAGTAGATTATCCATAAGCTGGACAACAATGAGTAGAAGAACTGGATCCTCAGTGGCTTTCTTCATCTTTTTTTTTTTCACTTTTGTAAAACCAGAATTTTGGCCCATATTGTAGTTTTTAATTATATTTTATATATAGTGCAATTGTTGGGATCTATTGCAATTATTGATTGTAGAATCTATTTTAATTGGATGCATTATTGGTTTAATATGTTGTTATGAGAAGACTAGTAAATTGAAGATAAAATAGCACATTTTTTAATAAAAAAACAATTGCTGGAAGTTCTAAAAACCGCCATTAAACAAAATAAACATGACCAGCGGTTTTTAAAACGGCCATTACAAATGACGAATATATAATGGGGGTTTTTAAGAAAAGCCATTAATAATGAACGAATTTTTCACGGTGCCAGTAAAAACCGCCTTTAAAAAGTTCGTCACTTTTAATGGCGGTTTTGAAACACTGCCGTTAACAATTGACGAATTATTAATGGGGGTTTTATCGACTGCCGTTAAAAATAAGATAATTTGTAATGGTGGTTTTCACAACCGCCAATAATATTGAAGGTCGTTTAAATGGCGGTTACCAAAACCACCATTAAATGGTTTTACCGGCGGTTTTGGCGGTTTTATTTTCCGCCAGGAAAACCTTCTAGTTTGCTGGCGGTTTTATTTTCTGCCATTAGAAGCAAATGATTTACCAGGAGTTAAAACCGCCAGTAAATGCGTTGGCAAAACATTTGCCGACGTAAGTATTGCCAGCGGTTAAAAACCCTCCAGGAAAATCATTCCCAGCGGTTTTAACCCCTTTAGTGGGGGTTTTTCGACCCCCATTGATGGCAATACTCGTCATAATCGTCCACTGTTTCAACCTACATTACAATGTGTTGGCAAAAATCGATTTACTAAAACCCAGTGAACAGTGAAAAAATATGGCAAGAACACCAAGTAAGCATGTTTTTTATTTATAAGCATAGAAATCAAACCTCTTTGCAAATAAATTTTGCCATTCCGGCTCCCATTCTTCTAGTAATATCATCAATCAGTTCTCGATGACTAGAGAAAGCATAGAAGAAGACATCACTATAACTTCATATTAATGGAAACGAAGCTTCTCTTTAATCCGCAAAATGTTTTCTTTTTTCACATATAAAGTTGAACTGGAAGCTACCAAGACAACACTTAATTTCTTTTTTCCCTTCTTGTGATTCACTATCTGCCACAGCTTGATAATTTAGGCGAATATAGAAATGACCACCAGTAAAGTCTATAAACAGAGAAATACCAAACTTACGGCTATTTCTACTGATCCTATTTTTGATAGTCATGGAACAAGATATTACCCTCTTTCATGCTCTAAAAAAGCATCAACAACGTTGTAAAATTGAGTCATGAGAAGTTTGTTATAGTCAGTGCCACCTTAACATGAGAAAAAAAAATTTAGATATAACCACAGTCGACATCACAAAGAAAAAATCTGACGGTGAACAAATACTAGATCAACCAACACAAAAGGAGACAAGCACATACACTACCAAAAGAGCAAACATATCTACCAATCCAGGAATGAAGCAAAACCATACCGCTGAAGAACAGAAAGATTACCCATTTCATCACATAGTATATATATATTATCCATCAGTATTTGATTCTTATTGTTGTTAATCCAAATTAAGTAACGCATTTCTTATTGGTGACTTCGATAAGGATTATTAAACATATTTAGTTTGACGACCATTTTGTTAGAGTATAACCAAAGGAATGAATCATTTTTTTACTTTATATTCCGTCCAAGAATCCACACATTCTACTAGAGCTCTTCTGCAGTGGACTGTTAGGACGCTTAGTAACTCACCCAGCTTAAAGGGGAGTTGTCGCGTAGTCCAAGAATGCTACTTTATGATACGGTTTTCCTATTGTATGTATGACTTCTAACTATATTCTTTTCTTAAGTTTCTTTATATTAATAGTTTTTTGAAAGCAGATAATAAGACTCGGGGTATTGTAGAACTCTTGCTCATACTCCACCTCAAATTTGATGAAATCTTCAGATATGCAAACAAAACCAAGATAATAACACTAATTAATTAAAACTGAGAGGAAACTGATATCAAACAAATATTATAAACAAGAATACACATAGAGTGACTCACATGGCAATACCTCTATTTTTAGGAGCATAAGTATAAGCAAACCTTGAAAGAGTTAATTAAGTACTTTTATCATTTTCAAAAATATTAATGCAGCACCTCGGCTCTTAGAATGAAGTAAAGCACACAGACCTACAACAATAAATGAAATTGTTCAACATGCAGTAGCAAGCTAATCCTTTAGCAGCAACAATTTTACTGTATTGGGAGAATTTTTAAAGCTAATCCTTTAGCAGCAACAATTTTACTGTATTGGGAGAATTTTTAAAGCTAATCCTTTAGCTGCAACAATTTTACTGTATTGGGAGAATTTTTAACTCCAATACATGAAAAGAAGAAAAAATACTTTTAAAGTAAAGAGAATAAATAAGAAATATAGGATAGGAAGATGGAATCGTGCCATAGGATATGCTATGATGCTTTGTATCAGGCATGCAAGGAGATAGCTAAGATTGGTAATACCACAGACATCATATATATAGCAAGTACAATATGGATAAATCCATCTTCTCAAGACTGAAGGTCTTTCCTAGCTAGCACTCCCAAGCAAAACATTGGCAAAACATGAAAAAGACTATTAAGTGCTTACAAGAATGAAAAATGATAATAACTAAGGAATAGCAATAGGCTATAACACAATCTCATGCCATGACTTTTAGAGGAAGGCAGTAGAAGACGCGCCGGGGGAGGAGAAGAAGATGGGTCATGGGGTAAGGAGAAGAAGGGCGTGGGGGAGGGAGAAGACGGGCGCATGGGAGGGAGAAGACGGGCGCATGGGAGGGAGAAGACGGGCGCATGGGAGGGAGAAGACGGGCGCATGGGAGGGAGAAGACGGGCGCATGGGAGGGAGAAGACGGGCGCATGGGAGGGAGAAGACGGGCGCATGGGAGGGAGAAGACGGGAGCGGGGGAGGGAGAAGAAGGAGAGGGAGGAAGCCCATGGGTTTTGTAAAAATGAATAAGGCCCAACTGTCTGCCAACGGGGGTTTACAAACCGGTAGAATCGACCGACGGCTGGACCAGGTCCACCAGACGATTCTCATTCCGCTGCCGATTGATGAAGTATATGTTATAACTAATCTCTCAATATCCAAGTCCTTTATATATATGTCCTTAATTCTTTCACTGCAAACCGCATGTCCTATATGTTCAAGGCATAGCCGAAAGATTAATATTGGCTTATATATTCACTATTTATATGTGCTCTTGGGAAAACTATGATATATTGACGGCAAATTTTTCTTCTTGAATATTCTGCGTAATACAACAGCAGTCCGTATTACTGCCGATAAAAGTAGGAATAGATCGGCTGCTACAACAGTATCTAGCTAGGACCCCGAAAGAAGCCCCACAGACAAACGGGTGACAAAATATATAGCTTCTTAATTAAGTATAATTAATGGACTCGTAGAGACAAGGTCCCGTGAAGCTCTCAGCATATAGATCCCATGAAGCTGGATATCTTAGGCGCTAGATAGATTGTAGCTTTCCCTCATAAAGACCTCATTAAGAAATCTTAGAAGATTAGAAAATGCAAGAAACCATTAGTGAACAAGACTGAATGACGTCGTGGACAACATATATATGAATAGAGTTAAACAGTGTATTTCTAATAATATATAAAAGTTCATCTGTATACAGATTACAGACTTGAGAGGGACATATACACGTCCACAGAATTACAGAATACTATCTCAATGGCGCCTCATGCAGACACTTTTTACGCCATATACCAACAAATAGTAGCAACTCTAATTAATTAGTTATTCCTCTTTAGATATTACTTTGAGGTTCCAATTTATATACTTTAAAAAACCTGTGGAGTACTTCAACGAGGTACCCCAGCGGTGTCCTGGAACGTGGATCGCAGCTCGTCTCTACGTTGGCATCTCCCTTCTCTCTCTAATTCTCTCTTCTCTCTTCTCTCTCTAATTCTCTCTCTTCTCTCTCTAATTCTCTCTTCTCTCTCTAATTCTCTCTCTTCTCTCTTCTCTCTCTAATTCTCTCTCTAATTCTCTCTCTAATTCTCTCTCTAATTCTCTCTCTAATTCTCTCTCTAATTCTCTCTCTTATCTCTTCTCTCTCTAATTCTCTCTCTAATTCTCTCTCTTATCTCTTCTCTCTCTAATTCTCTCTCTTATCTCTTCTCTCTCTAATTCTCTCTCTAATTCTCTCTCTAATTCTCTCTCTAATTCTCTCTCTAATTCTCTCTCTAATTCTCTCTCTAATTCTCTCTCTAATTCTCTCTCTAATTCTCTCTCTTATCTCTTCTCTCTCTAATTCTCTCTCTAATTCTCTCTCTTATCTCTTCTCTCTCTAATTCTCTCTCTAATTCTCTCTCTAATTCTCTCTCTAATTCTCTCTCTAATTCTCTCTCTAATTCTCTCTCTAATTCTCTCTCTTATCTCTTCTCTCTCTAATTCTCTCTCTTATCTCTTCTCTCTCTAATTCTCTCTCTAATTCTCTCTCTTATCTCTTGTCTCTCGCGTATTGCGTCCGTGATTCAGGGGTGTTCGCATGCCGTATCATGGCGGTGGTTCAGCGGGCCGATTTCGGGTCTAAGTACGTACGTGGCGGTCGTTCAGTGGGCCGGCCGATTTTCGAATCCCTTACAAGTTACAGCACAGCAGGAGGTTGCAACCAGTTAATACAAAACCAGGAGCAGCTTTCAACGGAACACTCGTAGGTGCATGGAATCCATGGAGCAATTAGGCCAGGCCAAAAGCAGATCAGAAACAAGAGACAAAGATTGCGAGAGAACTGGTACTATTAACTCCTACCAGAAGATCCCGTACTGATAATCCTTCCTTCTCTCCCTGCCCACCACCTTTGAATCTCTGCAAAACTCTCACCCAAGATCGTCAAAATCAAAGCGAGATAAAAAATAAAAATCGGGGAATTGTCACAAGCTACCGCAGCATGAGCTTTCTTAATATGCCCAAGTCGGGAAAGGGACGGCCAGATGCGTTGCATCGTGCCTTCGTTCGCGAAGACGGACGGCGCGATCGGAAATTTCTCTCCGCCGACGGTTATTTCGACCATGTTTAGGGAGTAGAACTATCCCGGGAATTGAGACAGTAGCTGAGTAATTTGAAGGACATCTTGGGCGGAAGGAGAGGAACCCGGAAGAAAATCTTCAACGAGCTTCCCCATGCATGCATGCATGTCTGTTTTCTTAATGGATTTCAGAAAGTAAAAGAAGACGAACTAGTGTCCCATTCAAAGATTCAATGAAGACTTATTACAACAAGTTTCAGATAATACACCAGCAGAAAGAAAGTCTGAAACGATTCACAATCATATATCTGTGAATGTAGTCACCGATGAAGGGTGTCAGCAGGTATAGGAACAGGTACAGCCAGGTCCGTGATTTGGGTCGCAGGCACTAACAGCCTCCTCGCCATGCCCCTTCTTACAGAAATAATCGCAACGAGCTGGGTCGCACCCAGACCGATTGAACCACTTCTCGCTGCACAAATTAGCATCTGTAATACGCAATTTTATACGCAGTATCAGCAAGAAAGTAAGGGTCCATTAATATATATAACAAGGAGACCTCTTACACAGTTATAATAAGAATGGGAATGCATGGCATGCATTAAGCCCAGAATCAAAACAGGAAGAATATGTAAAATGAAGGGGAAGATTTCTATATACCTGCAGTTGCAGAGAAGACTAGCATAACAATGAGTAGAGGGAGGAATGAGCTAGTCTTCTTCATCTTCAATGACTATCCTTGGTTGGAAGGCTAGCCTGTTTGAACTGTTTATAATGAGTGCTGGGAAGGTTGAGAGAATATTGCAGGCGAGGCAACCTAAATAGGAAAGTTGTTTCACCACTGCAACGGCTTCAGCAGGCTGCTGCAAAGATTCGCTTCAATTTCTGACATTCATTAAATGTTTTAGACTCGGTTTTTCTCGAGCTCCCTTGATTTTGTTGCACACAGTATTGGGGCCCAATACTGGGGCTCAGTCAGTAGTACGCAGGAAATTAAAGAGAAATGGAAACAATTTTTAGGTAAATCACTACTACGGTGAAACAAACAAACAAATGCATCTCTAAATTAGAGTGGATGGTAATGACTCAAAATTGGAATCGATGTTTTTTAATTATTATTTAAAAATAATTAAAGTATAATGTAATTCTTTCATAGATGAAGTAGTTATGACATGTTGTGCTATGACTTGTTCTAGCTAGTTTTTTAATTCTTAAAATAACTTATATAAAAATTGGCTCTTGAAAAAAAACTTCAAATTTAAATAAAAAACAGCCTAAATCCTAATTTTACGAATAGCGAATTAGAAGAAGACCAAGATTTACATGGTCCCAATATCTGAAGGTGTTGCTAAAACCAAATCCTGACCGCCAGTTCGACCCATACAATTAAATGAGAACATGCAGCATTGTATACAATTCAGTTTTTTACCAATCAACCACTCATTAAACTCAGTTCGATGGCCTTAAATCAAAATTTACAACATCTCCAATTTGATTTTTAAAGCACTTTTATATTACTTAATTTAACACACACACACACACACACACACAAATATATATATATATATATACACACCTGATCTCTTTCCTCACCTTTGTGTTCTTCAATGGAAGAAAGCAACTTATTTGCTAATTTAACTTTTGTCAAAAGAGTAATATTTAAGATATGCATGGTAGATTTGTATCTTACTTTTTGCACGGGAGTGGTTCCTTCAATGTCCTCAATGATAGAAGAAGAGCCGTGAACCACGGTGTGATCAAATCAGCTAGTGGAAGAGGCTTTTTTTTTTTTGGAGGAATTGTCATTAAAAGGGCCGGTAATTAGAAGTTCTCTCTGCAGTTTTCCTGTCATTAATGGCACCCATGCGCCATAACTGAGATGACACCGAACCAAGTACATGGTCAACAAAAAAAAATCAAGAGGAGCATCTTCTTCCTATATTTAGCTGCCCCATGTAGCATGCCTTATGCATGAACTACTAGAAAAGAATGCTCCGCCGACGGGTGGAAAACTTTTCGTCGGTGGAGTACCCTTCCGTCGACATTTGTTCTAGACTCGTTGGCGGAAGATTTTCTTCTCCTTCCCTAGCTTTCCTTCGACGAAACTTGTCGAAATTCGTCAAAGGAAACCAGCGTGCGAAACTGTACTCCGGCGTTCCCGCAGTGTTCCCCCGACGTTCCCCTGGCGTTCCGCCAGAAAGTTTTCCATTTTCCTCTTCTCGGCGTCGCACGCCCTCCTCCGGCGGAAGAGAAAACTTCGACGACGCTCTTGTGTTCCAAAACCCAGTTCTTTCGAAGCCTCTCAGGGGCGAATTCCAGTGGCATGCTCTGTGTTCCGGCCTCCCACCCGACATCGAACCCCTCCGACTTCCTCGCCATCGACGGAAGGCTCTTCCCCTTCGCCGCAAGTAATTTTGGTTTAGGTTCTATTTATTTCCTTTTCTTCCCATTTTTCCCCTTTTCTCCTTATTCTTACAACGCTAGATTTTTCTCATTGCCTCCCTCCGAGCTGCAGTTTCTCCTTCCTCATAGCCTCTGTTGACCACCAGCAAGAGAAGCCAACCGTCCAGGGCCATCGAGACTGGTTACTGTCACCGAAAGCCACTGCAGAACAGTAGCGAGCACCTTCTCTGTTACAGTGAGTACCTTATTTAATTACGGAGTAGCATCTATTACAAATAATTCTTCATTAATGTTTTTATCTTCAGTTATTTGATTTATAGTTGTTGATTGTATAGTTGCAGTTTTGTTTTTGTTGAATGATTTTTCCATAGTATTTAATAATGTGTTGAATGTTTCTTGTAATTCAGTTACTAGTGTGTTTCTCTCAAAATGGATGGTGTAATTATGTGTTTAATGATATTCGATGGTGGATGTGTACCGGTGTGTTTCCCTCAAAGTAAATGGTGTGTAATTATGTGTTGAATTTGTAATTCAGTTACTGTTTCTCTCTGATTTATCTCTCTTTGTTTTCTCCCTGAATTCCCTCTCCTTAAGTCTTCCTCTCTCTCTCTCTCTCTCTCTCTCTCTCAGGTTCTCTCTCTCTCTCTCTCTCTCTCTCTCTCTCTTCTCTTCTCTCTCTCTCTCTCTCTCTCTCTCTCAGGTTCTCTCTCTCTCTCTCTCTCTCTCTCTCTCTCTCAGGTTCTCTCTCTCTCTCTCTCTCTCTCTCAGGTTCTCTCTCTCTCTCTCTCTCTCTCTCTCAGCTTCTCTCTCTCTCTCTCTCTCTCTCTCTCTCTCTCTCTCTCTCTCTCTCTCTCTCTCTCTCTCTTCTATTTAATGGGCGAGTAATTTATAATCTGAAATATATCTCTTGTCCGTTACTGGTTCACTGGTGTGATTTTTAAATGTCGATGGGTTTTAGGCTTTAATTTTTTATTTTGAAACAGTACTGTTTCACAGAAATGCTTGACCATGGTGCGAGGATGTCTTGTCCTACATGTTTACTTTTAAATACTTTTGATATTAATTGGACCATGGTTCATTGGGATTGATTAGTGTCATCACCACTTCTGTGGAACTCCAATTAAGTTTGGTCGTCATAATTAAAAAACTAAGCCACCTTAGAATAGTTTTGTAGATAAACTTTTACCGTGTTGGTGTACGTTTTCAGTTTCCTTTTTTATTCATGAAACTCATTATTTTCTTATAGGTAACAAAATTTCACTGTTTGAGGTTGATATTATGTGTTTTAAACTTTATTTTCTTTCTGATTTTTATCTCTACTATAATGGGGGAGTATTCTTTGGACGTCTAATCTTTAAATTCCTCTCTTATCTCTCTCTCTCTCTATCTCTCTATGTCTCTTATCTTTTTCTACCTCTGACTTCATCTCTATCTCTCTCGGATTTCTCTCTTTCTCTCTTTCTCTCTCACTTGGTTTTCTCTCTAACAATCTCTCTGACTTTCTGTCAAAATCGGAAACTTATCTGTACTTCTCTCTCTTTGAAATCCTCTCCCTCTGTCTCTCACTCTCAGTTTTCTCTCTCTTTCTCATTCTCTCTGATTTCTCCATGGTTAAATATTTCTCTCTCTCGGTTTACTCTCAAATTCTGTTTCAAACTTTAAATCTCTCTCCCTCTATCTCTCCAATCTCTCTCTTTTTCCCTCCCTCTCTCTCTCTCTCCTTTTCTCTCTTTCCCTGACTCTCTGATTTCTCTCTACTTAAATCTTTCTCTCTCTCTCTCTCTCTCTCTCTCTCTCTCTCTCTCTCTCTCTCTCTCTCGGTTTACTCTCAAATTCTGTTTCAAACTTTTAATTCTCTCTCTTATCTTCTCTCTCTCTCTCTCTCTGTGATTTCTCTCTTGGTAAATATTTATCTCCCTAGGTTTACTCCCAAATTTCTCCCTAGGTAAATATTTATAGCTCATAACTTGTAGTTGAAGACAACTAAAAGTAAATGCTGTGTAATTTATTCAATGTTTGAATGAAAGAAGTCGGTTGTCTATTGCATTAAGATTTTCTAGTTTCGTTTTGAGGAAGGGTTCTTTTTTAGAGTGGAAGTGAGAGGAAGATATTTGGCATGGTGAGTTACCCAATTGAGTATTAAACACCCATTCTTTTCTTTTGTGTAGATTATATTTCATAATTACCATGGATATGGACTATTTCAATGACAAGAGATGGATGAATGAGAACAAGACAAAGCCGGCCCGGTGTCATCCTAGATTTGTTGCTGGAGTCAATTTTTTTATAGATTTGCAAGAGAACGGCTGGAGGTGCAAGGAAATGGTCTGATGCGTTGTCCATGTCGGAAATGTGAAAATGGACAGAACCTTGATTGCGAGACGATCAAAGCCCACATAGTCCTAGAGGGTTTTTTCCCACTATACAAAAACTAATCATACCATGGAAAACGACCACAAAATCAGTCCAACATTAATGTGCGAATTGACCATGGTGAAGAGATGGCAAGGATGTTGAGTGATGCTTTCATGCAAAATGTGGAAGAAGATAACGTTCCGAATGAAGTTGATGATGCAGAAGAACGTATATTTCATCTGGAAGAGACGAAGAAGCCGCTATATGGAGGATGTGAAAAATACTCAAAACTATCTTTCATGGTGCACTTATTCCAATTAAAGTGTTTGATCAGATGGAGCAACAAATCATTTTCAGATGTTGTCTCCCTTCTTAAAGACGCCTTTCCCCCGGATAATTTGCTTCCACGGAGTTGGTATGAGTCAAAGAAAATGATGGCAGACTTGGGATTGAGTTACGAGAAGATCCATGCATGTCCGAACGACTGTGTATTATACAGAAATAATTTCAGAGATCTGGATAAGTGTCCAAGATGTGGATCCTTAAGATGGTCTGTCAAAAAAAGGGGAGGCATCAGACTGCTTCAAGGCCTGCAAAGGTCCTTAGACATTTTCCCTTGGTTCCAAGGTTGCAACGGTTGTTTATGTCCAACAAAACATCCGAGTTGATGACATGGCATGGTTCGGCGCCCACAACTGAAGAGGGAAAGATGATTCACCTTAGAGATTCAGCACCATGGAAACACTTTGACAGAGTGTATCCTTCATTTAATTCCGATCACCAAAACATTAGATTGGGTCTTGTAAGCGACAGTTTCAGCCCATTTAGGTTTGGAATAGGGTCGAGCCATAGTACAGGGCCAGTAACCATTACTATCTACAACCTTCTTCCTTGTTTTGCACTGAAACTATCTTACTTTATGATGACTCTTCTTATTGATGGACCGAAGTCCCCGGGGAACGACGTTGATGTCTACTTGCAGCCGTTGATTGATGAGTTAAAAATTTTATGGGAATCAGGCGTGAGGACTTACGATTCACATACGAAGTCATTCTTTCAAATGCGTGCAACGGTGATGTGGACCATATCATACTTTCATGCATATGGCATGTTATTGGTTGGAGTACAAAGGGGTACAAAGCATGTCCCACCTGTCTCGTGAACTCATCATATCTACCCCACAGTCGAAAAAGTCTTTACATGCGGCACCGAAGGTTTCTACCAAATGATCACCGATGGCAGGCAGATAAGAGGTCATTTGATGGGACCGAGGAACTTCATGGAACCCCCCTTGCCTTGTTCGGTGAAGACATTATGAATAGTCTGACAGAGGCCAAAACTTTGCCCGAAGGATAGAAGAAGTGGAGTGTATTTTTTGAACTTCCATACTGGAACAGTCTACTCATTCGCCACAACTTAGATGTCAAGCATATCGAGAAGAATGTATGCGATAGTATTCTGAATATGATTTTGTAAAAGGATGTTAAGTCAAAGGATAATTTGAAGTTTAGATTAGACTTGCAAAGGAAACAACTCCATCCGAGGCCATCGAAAAAAGTTCTTGGAAAGGTAGTAATTCCTCATGTGGCATACAGTTTGACGAAGGATGAATATGTACGTATATGTTTTAAACTGACTTTTAATTTCAGCATTGATGGCTACACCTTCCTGATGGCATACCTCAAAGCTCACCAGAGGAATGAGACTTATCCAGATGAAATAACAGTTGAACACTGTGTAAGTTATCGAGTGCTTTATGATATGTGTTGAATGATACTCTTTGATTATTATTTAAATTTATTATTTTCTTGTGCAGGAAACGGTTCGTCGAGAAACCCTCGAAATTAATGTCGCTACCTCCAAGGATCTAAGAGATGTGACACACGTATTGGATACAGTGTTTGGCGGCCACAAAGGTGGTTATGAGAGAGGAGTTGGAACAGGTGATCGACTGCGTAGAGGTGCCTCTTCAAGCTCTTGTAGTTATGTGGCCCTGTCTGAACAATTGGAGAGGGAGAGACGAGATAAGGAGGCATTGTCCCAAAAGCTAGACGCTATGAGCCAACGCATTGAGAGGTTAGAAATGTTGCTTCTTGCACAGTCACAAGAAGGTAAGTATTGTTTTCGGTCTTCTGAATTATTTTAAATTGATGAGCATAAATGTATGTCTCTAATGTTGATGTATTAACCTTCTACAGGATCTTCGAACAACGGAGGAAGCGACCCGCTGCGTCATTGAAGATATTGTAATTGTGCAATGTTTATATATTCTTTTACATTATAAATGTTAAATGTAAGTTTTAACATTGTAAACTTTTGCATTGTGTATATGAACTTTAAATAGTGGTGTGAATAAATTGTGGTGTCAAATTGTGGTGTGATCATTGTCATTTAAATATCATTCTGCAGGATCATTGTATTAAAAAGGAAAAATAAAAATAAAAATAAAAAAGAAAATAACAATAAAAAACTTCCCCCGACGGGTGAACCGTCGGCCGAACCCATTCCCCCGATGCACAAAATGGCACTCGTCGGGGGATACATAAAGATGACGCAAAATCTCCACTTCCGCCGACGCACCAAGAGGCGTCGAGGGAACATATTACGCCGACGCATAGGTACACGTCGGCAGATACCATTTCCCCTTCTGTCGACGCATAGAGACGCGTCGGCAAAATCCATTCGAATTTCACTGACGCACCTAAGGGCGTCGGGGGACCAATTCCGCTAACGCACATGAACGCGTTGGCCGAATCGACTTCCCCGACGCATTATCAGGCATCAAAGGAATCGTTTCCGACGACGGGGCGTCATGCGTAAGGGGAATCCTTTCCGCCGACGTGTTATTTATCGTCGGGGGAAATGATTTCGCCAACGCACCCTACCGCCTCGGTGGAATCGTTTCCCCCGACACATCTCTACGCGTCGGAGGATATCTTTCTGCCGACACGTTTCGATCCGTTGTCGGATGATCGTATCCACCGACGGATCCCGGCGTCAGCCGAGATGTTTCGTTCGCGTGACAGTTGGTTTTGTCCTGCGATGGGTTCCAACGTCGGCAGAGCTGTCCGCCGATGCACGTTCCGACGATGTTGTAAAATCCGTTGTCGGAATGTCCGCCGACGGGTATTCTTGTTCTGCCGGCGCCTTTTGCCTGCCGGCGGACGGAGGTTTCTTACCAGTGACGCGGATACTGATCACTGACTCTTTCTAATTTTCTACAACCCACTCAATTTTAATTTAAGCAGCACTTTACAGAGACCAACTCAACCTTGCCCCAGGTACAAGTTCTCTCATTTACAGAGATCCTACCAGCAATATTCATAATATCCAGCTGCCATGGCTAACTCCACCAGTTTTTCCTTTGTTCTGATAATTTCCTCCTTTCCTCTCCATGAAAGTGCGTGTATATATATATATGTATAAGCTCAATTTTTTCATATATATAATCAATCAATTTATTTTAATTTTTTAATTTTTTATTTTCTTTACTCTTTTGCAGCCTTGCATTTTTGTTTCACTGATCAGTTGTAATTAAGTTCAATTTGATCAGCATATATATATTACATGCCTGACAAGTTTTTATATGTGGTCGGGCGCACGGAGTCTGGGAACCGGAGAAGAGACTGGCTCAAGTGATCAAGGGGTTAAAATAACAGTCGCCCCATACCAGAAGACAACTTGTTCTGGTGACGGTCCCTTGATACGTGATTGCTGGTACTACCAGTTCAATAAGCTGGTCTACCAAAACAAAGTTAAGTGCCTTAGTAACATTCATTAATCATAAAACATATCTTCGAATGTTGCTTCAAATACTAGCCTTGCTTTAATGCTAGTCTAGTACTCATGAATATGCAGCTGCCATCTGATCAATAATGGTTTATCAAAAATGGAGAATAAGGATTTATATATACTGTTACCTAATTATTTTCCTTTCGACTAATATATATTATTTTCAACTCATTTGCTAATTCAGTATTATAAATTAAATAGACCCATGTAATTGAGATACTTATATGATTTCCTGAGACCTGAATCCTATGCACAATGTTACTATCCCAACGGAGACCAGAAAGTTTACTATGTTTTGTGTATGGTTTTCCATACATGTTATAATAAATAATTTTTTGAAAGTGGCCCTATGTGGGTGATCATATGTAAGGAAAATGCAAGCTGCACCTATGAGCAATATCTATTCACCGTACCAGCCAATAAAAAACACAGTTGCTTAGGGTTTATCCTTTTAAATTTGGGATTTTATAAAAAATAATTTTTTTTATCTTTTTAACTGTGAGACAAAACACCACTTTGTTAGATGCATCACGCTGACTGGTTAAGAGTCAAGAATTGATGCCACATGCAAATGCACCTAGTTAGTTGGAAAAAAAATATGTTTTGCACATAGAGATAGAGTCCTAGGGGTTTAGGAAATTAGATGTCTCACTTACACGAATATCGGTTGAAATTATTGTAGAAAATGTATGTGAATGAAGAATCTCTATGGGCCTGTGTAACAAGGTAAAAATATGGACGGAGACACTCCCTTTATGAGTACTCATCTACTGTTGGTACGTTTCTGCAGGAAAAAAACCATGGAATGTTTTTTCAGTAGGAAAAAAAGTAATTTTTAATGGGGGTTTTAGACCAAACCCGCAGGCGGAAATATATTTTTACAAGTGGTTTTAGAGAAAACCCCCTATATTTATAAATAATCAGTGTAACCCCTATTAATACATTTTACATGAGGTTTTGAGAACCCCCCCCTTAAATAATACTTAAACAGGGGGTTTTGACCTAGACGTAAATGAATGATTTACTGGAGGTTTCCAACAAACCCCCATAAATGTTCTGTGTAAGTAAATATTTACTGGCAGTTTTATTCAAAACCGCCAGTAAATGTTTCTTAGGAAACCGCCAGTAAAAGATTTATTTACTAGCAGTTTTGGGATAAACCCCCATTAAATGTATGATTTACTGACGGTTATTTACTTAAAAGAATTATTATCATTGCCCTTTGATTTGGTGTGCCCTTTTAATTTTTGGTTCACAATGATTTTAACATTAATCTAGTTTGAGATTATGATTATGACTTTGTATGAATTTTGTAGGTTGAGAGAAAGTATTGTACTGTGTATCAAATATCTGGTAGCGTGTTGTACTTCACTGTTGGTTCGCGTTAGGTGTTGTTACAAGATTTAGAAGGTGAACGACTTGTATCTTGGTTTTCCGCCTATCTCTTTTATTATTTATTATTTGAACTTCATTGTTGATTCCTGCTAGGTGCTATTTGGTTACATTTGATGTTCCCTTCAAATTTAAGAGGTGTGTTTGTTGAATGTGCAATTCATTGTCTGAATAAATGTTGTAGTCTATTTTAAATTTGATTTCTTTACTTATATAGGTTCAACTCTTTCGCTTCCTTTTGCTCCTTCCCTTTGCACTCTCACACTCTAACAGGGTGTGGGAGAGGAAGGTAGAGGGAGATATGGACTACCTTAGTGAGAAGAACTGGACGTACCAGTACAGGAATAAACATGACCGGTGTAATCCTGAATTTGTGGAAGGCATTCGTTTCTTAGTTCAATATGCCAAACATCACACACCTGTCCAAACAAGCGGTAAAATGAGATTTCCATGTCTTAAATGTGAGAAGAGATATTTATTTAATTGCGAGATTATCGAGTACCACACAGTAAGGGAGGGGTTCGTTCCACATTACACTATTTGGCACTACCTCGGTGAACCACAGTTTGTATATGAACCAAATGTTGAGGTTGAGACCGGACACGGGTCTGAAATATCTCAGCTGTTGAATGATGCTTTCATGCAAGAGGTGGAGGTGGATAATGCAAAGGGTGCAGGTGAAGACCTAGAATTACATCGATTCGAACAGTTAATGGACAAGGCTAAGAAATCCCTCTTTGGTGGATATAAAAAAATACTCCAAGCTTTCCTTCACGGTTCATTTATTTTAACTGAAGTGCTTGAACAAATAGAGTAACAAGTTGTTCTCAGATGTCTGGGCACTTATTAAGGATGTTCTTCCCCTGAGCAATACCCTTCCAAACAACTGGTATGAGTCCAAAAAATTGATGGCAAATCTAGGGCTAGATTACCAGATAATCAATGAATGCCCCAATGATTGTGTGCTTTTCAGGAATGAATACAAAGATTTGAATAGTTGTCCTAAATGTGGAACGTGGAGATGGATAGAACGAAAAGGCAGTGGGAAGAAGAAGTGTGGGAAATCGGCCTAGGTTCTTCATCATTTTCCATTGGTTCCAAGATTACAGAGTATGTTTATGTCCACGAAGACCTCTTTGTTTATGGCATGGCATGGGTCTGCTCCTGCATCTGTAGAAGGGAAGATGAGTCACCCTAGAGATTCTTTGGCGTGGAAGCACTTCAATGCACAATATCCAGCTTTCAGTATTGATCCATGGAATGTAAGGCTCGGCCTAGCTAGTGATGGTTTCAATCCCTTTAAAATTAGCACTGGTTCGAGTCGTTGCACATGGCCGGTCACCTTAGTCGTTTACAATCTGCCTCCTTGGTTGTCTATGAAGTACGGTTATTTTCTTATGAATCTACTTATAGACGGTCCAAAATCACTGGGGAACGATATTGATGTTTACTTGCAGCCACTGATCGATGAGTTGAAGTTATTGTGGGATGTGGGTATGAGGACTTATTTTTGACTTCCTAGCATATGACACGATATCAGGTTGGAGTACATAAAGGTATAAAGCATGTTCGACATGTAATGTTAAGCATGGTTCTAAATATCTTTCTTTCAATTGGAAAAACGTGTACCAACAACACCGTCGGTTCCTACCCGAAGATCATCCTTGAAGAACAGACAAGAAATCATTTGATGGCAATGAAGAGCAGGACACGACACCACAAGCACTATCCAAGGACGATATATTACGAATGTGGGAAGGTCATGACAACGTTCAGTTCGGCAAACGAAAACCGCTCTCAAATGTAACTCATGAATTACTAGAAGGGTGGAAAAAGAAAAGTATATTTTTTGAACTACCTTATTGGAAGACTTTGCAGATCCGTCACAATTTGGACGTCATGTATGTAGAGAAAAAAAGTGTGCAAGAGCATTTTGGACACTCTTTTACAGAAGGATGGTAAGTCGAAAGACAACATCAAGTCAAGGTTGGATTTGAAAAAAGTGAATATACGAAAACCTCTGCAACCAAAACATTCAACAAAGACTGGCAAGGTATTCATTCCGCATGCTTCGTACAGTATATCCAAGGAAGAAAAAAAAACAGGTTTCTCCTTCTTTTCTCACTTAGTTTATACTCCATTTCACATTGTGGACTGGGTCTGTTAGAAATTAGTTGGGTTGGACCCAATCTAGTTTACAGAAATACACTTGAAAAGAGGAAATGAGGAAATCGTTTGGTGTTGGAATTAGGCGAGATTCAAACTTAGGACACCTCAACCACCATATTTACAGTACTGAAATCATTTTTCTTTCAACTTGATCAGTTAATAAGAGCCATTTTTCTCAAATTGTTTTACATATTTCTATTATATGTTCTCTAAAGTTTGAGGTCTTCATCTTTTTACGTCGAGGTAATTTTGTGAAATAAAATTCTTAGCTATTCTTAAAGTTTTATTATCAAACTGATGTTTTTATAAAATTTATCTCAAATTAAAGTTATTTTATTTAACTGTCATTGATAAGTTTTAGTCTATTCTAATTTCCCAATTATATATATATATATATATATATATATATATATATATCCCCAAATAATTAGAGTTTGATATTTTGATATTGCAGGTTATGTATAAGGCAATCCCCAAACCGTTATACATAAGAATTAATATAATTAAACTTTATGAATTAGGAAGCTCAAGTGCCAAGCAATCCCCAAACTGTTTCAGCCGTTAATTGTTTCCCCAGGAGACTCGAAATAATCTCCCTAGTAACTTGCATTTGCTCCACGTGGTAGCCGCGTGAAAATTTTCAGTTATGTGCATGTCTTAAGAAGATACTGTGAATCTTCCATGCATCCGTGTGAAGTGGTCGAGATCGGACCAGCTGGAATCACCCACTTCTTTGGACGTCATAATTGATACTAATAATTAGTATCTAATTTTTGATTAATTACTGCATGGGTACCGATAGTTTGGAAAATCAGTTCCTCTCTCTGATCAGTTCTTTTTCTGTTTGTTTGCGATGAGCTCTCTAGGGTCTCGTTCTCTGTTCCAAGAAGCGTTGCAGGACCTGGGCTTTTGTCACGCCACAATGTGGAGATGAAAACCTACGGTTCCCCTTGATAGGAAAGAGAAACAAGACTCAAAGCTTATTTCCAGTTCCGGACTTACGAATCCATGGAGGTCCACGTCTCTCTGAGGAAGGCGGCGTTACCAGCGAGACATCACCGATGAGCTACCCAGTCCTGAACTTCTGTCTATAAATGATGGAGATTCTGACGAGACCCCAAGATTTTGAGTGCTGGCTCACCGACAATATCCTCTCCACGAGGGGGTTGCTGCAAGAGACCCAAGACTTGTTTTGGAGGGGAATGTCTTGTTTCGTTCCTCAGATGATCAGGGAAGCTTTTACAGGGGTTCCATCGTGAAAGTGAGGAGGATGATCAATACGAAGAGGATGAGAGTACTGAAGAAGATGATGAGATATTGGATTTTATTGACGAGGAAGAGTGGCCACTGGGTATGGTTCCGGCGGTTCTCTTCCGTCGTCGGCTTGAAGAAGAAGAATGTCACGGCAAAAGAAACAGAGAAAGTATGCACGGTCTGCATGAGCGACTTCTCTCTCGGGGAAGAGGGTGCAGAAATGCCCTGCGGTCACATCTTTCACCATGAATGTATTGTCCCATGGCTGGAAACCAGCCATTACTGTCCCATTTGTAGATACGAGATGCCCACTGACATGATTCAGTGATATGTATTTACTGATTTTTATATACAAAATCTCTTTGGGGCATTCTTTTGATTGATTCAATTTTGCCTTCTGTATACATTGTAAATGTTATAATCCCTCTATACATGAGAAATGCATTAATGAACAGTTTTTCTTTTATTTGTTGTGAATATAATCATCGTCGTCTTCTCACTACTCTGTCTGCTCCGTTTGCCGTTATTTCTTTGGAAAGACAAATCCGAGTTAACTCGGGCAAGTGAGTGCAACTCAGTTACCATGTGCCATGTGGCAACTGAAACTCTACTGTAAAGTGCTACGTAATTGCGAAACAGTGCTAACTAAACACACGAGTCACTTCCTCCATTTTTTATCTGGAAACCCGAAATCTCAGCTATGTCTAGGGAAGATACGGGTGTTATTAATGAATCTCGCTCCATAGGAGCCACGGAAGAAGTTACTCTCATTTCTATTAATTCAATGAATAATGCTAGTTGAACTTAGCCCACGCACCTATCCCACACACTTGTTAATCCAAACCATTTATGCTTAGGGTTTATCCTCTAGAAAAGAGGATTTTATATAAAAAATTTTTTAAGGGCTTAGATTAACATGTACGTCGGATAGGTGTGTCCGCTAGGTGCGTCTAGCATTACTCTAATTCAATCAAGGGATCTGGCCTGGAAACTGTCACTTCTTTTGATGTTGACGGTTTGGATGCTTTGGCTAAAGCCATTTCCTCCTTGCTTGGTAGCGTTATTAGGGATTTTCAATGCCTAAGCGGAGGATGTTGTCCAGAGCCAGGACCAGCTGTCACCGGCACTCGATCGTCTAATGGGTGGTACGTTTTATTTGTCTTCGGTGATCATGTGATTATTTTTGTTTAACAAAAAAACTCAAGAGGCCTTTTTCCCCTATCTAATGATAGTTGAAACACTTTATTATTAGCAACCTTTCCTACAAAATGGAATTAGGATTAAATTATTTAGATATGCATTCATCTCAATCCTCCTGCACCTGTCCGCTTGATTTGCTCCTAAAGTGTGAGATGAGATGAATATCTTGAATAAAGATTGAAGTTTTCGTAGTTTGTGATCCTTAATAGTTTTATTATTATTACAACCACTGCACAGGGAGAAGATCAAGCATAACAAATAGGAAAGAATGCATTTTGATGCCATTACTGCACTTGGAATGAAGTCGTCAACTGTGCTGGAGTTGGATGTTCATATATTCTGTGGGAGATGCTACTATGTCCATTCTTATTGATTGTGGTGGACTATCTTTTGCCTACTGGTCTCCATGTTGCACTGTTCTCAGAGGCTGCGTACTTGGAACGCCATTTCGACCTCCATATAAGCATATCCACTTTTTATTCTGGTCATTTATAGGCGTGATGTCTTACCACTTTAAGGTAGAGGCGAGTATATTGGCCATATTGTCAGAAGTTATGTAACAATTTCTTGGATGTTGATCTGCTGATACAGTTAGCCGTACAATTTTTTAGAGGCATGATGCACTCTATATCTTCTTTGAAGTCATACGCAACGCACAGTCCGTTTTTGCCTTTATAATTATTGATTGACACAAGTTGATATGATCTTATACACATTTCTCAGAGTCCATAACTGATGTCTACACTAAGGACATCGGAAATCAGTTGTTTGTTATTATGTTATCCTTTTGTTTATTGATTCATCTTTAGGCTAGAAGCAAATGGGAACCACTAAAGAAGTTGGAGCTGTTAGAAGAGTGGAGTTCCTACAGCTTAACGAGTGCATGGTGAAGAATCCAGAATATCCACTTTGCAAGTCCCCAACACAAGTCTAACTCAGGTTAGAGATCTCCTTCATAATTTCTTTATTAGTATGCTGGGTGGAATAGCATTGCCACACTTTGGACGAGGCACGGGAAACAATGCCTTTTAGATGGATCCTATGGCTAGAGGTAGTGAGGTTCCAGTGCTATTATTTGTGAAGCTTAAGTGGGAATAAGTGTCAAAGGTCATGGTAATTCGTGTGTTTAAGTCACAAAACGTAAGGTGTGCACTGGTATGGATATTGAAGAGAAAGGAACAGGAGAGCTATAAGAGATGTTTGGAGTCTCTCCCCATGGCATTGGTTGCTTCTTATTTACCTTTCTTCTCACCGGTTCAACTTGTCAATGCTGAAAATATCAACATAAAACTGTTGTTTGTAAGACAAGATTGATAACTCTTTTTGTGTCATCCAGTGTTTCTTCTTTTCTTGTTATTAGCTCTACAAAATAATATGAGGAACTCGTTTGCCACAATGCTACAGGAAAGCTGTTAGAGGCGTTGCATGGGCACTCTGGTTCTACTAATTGTGCCCACATATGTTGGCATCGGCTAGAGATGGTTGTACAATTCGTATTTGGGATTGAATCAGCCAAGTATGAAGAGGTAGGAAGCTTGCAGCAAACGGGTGGCTCACTGTTGCAACGGAAACCTTTGTGATTCAAAATAAAATGATCGAGTTGGTGACAGCAGATACTTGGATTCTTCCACCATACCCTGGTTGCCGATGTAAATTCTCCATGCACGCATGTCTGACCTGGCAGCTCATGGCAAAAAAATGTGTAAAGTTGAATGCTCTTTCTATCAACCAATAAAGTGTGCCATGACCAAATTGTAGCTCGTCTTTTATATATTTCTTTCCTTCATTAAATTTTCTTAGGCAGCATTGAGGTTCCTACTCTGGGGTTTGTCGTTATGGTTCTTGGAACCTAAGATGGTGGGGAAAGTTTTATTCTCAGTAGAACTCTTATTTAGCTCATTTTAGCCAAATCACTTGTTGGTAACTATTTCCTTCAAAATATATGCGCATTAACGTTTTTCCAATGGTAGTTTTTCACAAGTATAGTATGACGTGGCAGGTAGTTTTTCACAGGTCTAGTATGTGGCTATCTATGTCCCATCAATTGTTGATAGCGGTTGGGTGTACATAGAGTCTGGTTTATGTCTTGTTGAATGTAGTTCAATTGATAGGGTTTGCTCAATTAATGTTGATTTATATATTTTAACCTTATATTTTGAATGAGAGTGAAGACCGGCCTGAAGGAACAGGAGAGTTGGTTATCACAAAAAGAAAAATTGAGAGTAAACATGAGATGGTACATTGCTAATTCCCTTTGCATCACTGGAGGTTATTAAAAAGATGTTTCATGGTATATCTCCTCGAAGGAGAGTAAATTCTCCTAAATGGATATATTTGTTAGTTGATGAAATGTACTATTTAAAGGGGTGCAACTGAAGATCAAATCTTGAAGATTAATCCAATTAATATTTAAGCGTGAAGCGACTATTTTTAGCTTTCTAATTGAAATTCTTGTCGAGTCTGCAACTATAATAAGTAACTAGTAATGAGTCAATGATATTGCTTATAACTTATTAGGAATTTAGGGTATATGTCATGATAGGAATTTAGGGAGACTCCAAGGTTGTAATTCAGTTGTTGCAGGGAAACCAACAGGGGCACTAGAGACGAGTGAAGTGGGTAGATGCGTGCCGGAACTAGCTCAGCACCTCACCGTCAGTGAGGCTTCATCATCAGTACAGGGAGGCTAATTCTGTAGCGGATAGCGGATACACTTGCAAAAAGGGGATCAAATTTTGTAGTGAACGGAAATACTAAGCTCCACATGGATAAACGGCATCCCTGATTTTTTGAAAATGAATGTTATGAATGACTGTCTAAGGGCCATGGTATGCCCAAACATTTTAAATAAGGATGATTGTAACCTATATGACATGGCATACCCCATCAGTTCATTCCCGAGCCTGAACCTATCTCTTTGAACACTTTAATGAAACAACAACTTCATTTCTGATAAAATAAAAAATAAAAAAAGAACGACTTGATAGGAATGTCTGTCCTAATATGTTGTATGTTTTTACTTTTGTCTGACATTGAAACAATACTTAGTCTATATCTCGTAAATAGTTTTTGGATTTCTAATTTGATTCAACTCCATTTTCAGCAATGGATTAACGGGTGAAGTATATTATTCGTTTTGCATATTGACTTTGGCAATTGACAAGGCTAAGAAAGCTTAATTGATCTAAACATCAGCTCTCTGCATCTTTTTCTTATTGCCAATTGTAGGAAGTTGCAGGTGTAAGCAAATATTTATAGTTTCTCATTTGCTTAGCATTCGTTTTTTCTTTAAAATCAATCAAGCACACTATCAAATACTATGGAATATTCTACTGGTTACAGAAGGAAGTGGAAAAGTCTGTTTTACTGTTTATTTTTTAACTAATATTTATCCCTCAGTTTCTCTGGATCGGTTTCATTTTAATATCTCAAATCCAAGACTTTTAATGAGGGGGAAGAAATTGCAGGAGAAGATATACTTCATGAATTTAGAATCCTCCCCTTAACTCAGTTTGTTTGCGTGACTAAAAGATACTTTCTTTTATGGTGATGGATTAGAAGTGCTACATTTTGTGACACATTAGTTTTTTTATGGTTAATTTGTCACTTTGCTTGGGGCAGGTGTTGGCAAGCACATCATGATGAGTTATGGTTTCTGCAGTTTTCTGATAATGGAATATATTTAGGCCTCCATGTCCGGTGATCATTCAGCTATTGCATGTGAGGTGAAATTGTTTACTCATTTGTAGAAGTGGAATGTTCAACTACTTTTCTCTGTTGCAAGGGTAACGGTTATTCTGTCATTTTACCTGTTGTATATACATAAATTTGTTAATGTCCACTTACTTTTTTAGGTGTTCCTTTCTTGAGTTTCTTTTCTGGGAGTTTGAATGCATATGTGCTGATTGGCTGAAAGTATTTACCAGTGAAAATATCAATAACAGTGCCTTCTGTTGCTTCTTTTTCTTTATATTTTTTTTAAATCGGCTGCTTTTGTTTCAAGCATTGATTTGTCTCTGTTGTAAAAAAAAAAAGAAGACTTTCCTGCAGTTTGTTTCCCTTCTTTTATAATGAATTCAGAATGCTCAAGTTTTATGAATAGTACAAGGTTAGATTAAAGCAAAGGTTTCTTCTGAACTGTTAGATTATGTACCTTATTTGGGTTTTTTACTGTATTTTTACCCTTCAAGGGTGTTTTAGTCTTTTACCTTTGTAAGCATATGTATTATAAATACCTCAATTGTTAATAAGAGAATACCCTTTTTTGTATCTGATTTTATTATTCTAACATGGTAATAGAGCCGACTCGGACCTAACTCAGTACGAATTGGTTCAAATCGGTTAGAAAAATGGTAACTCGGGTTCAACTCAGACAAGTTGGACGAGTTGACTCGTCGGAACAAGGGTTTCAACTCTGGTTTGCCTCTTCCGACGCTGATCTCTGTTGATTCACCACCCGTTTGGCTCGGGAAATTGTTTGAAACTTCTTTTTTGCATTTGTTTTTCGGATTGAAGTTTTGATTTTGATTTGGAAGTCTGGTTTGATGCGGGCGTAGAAGGTTTCGTCTTTTTGGTATACTGCCTTCGTCGCTGCTTGTTCTGTGACTGTCAGTTGCTCGTCGTTATCGATTCTCCGGCGATTTGGTTCTACGTCCTGCAATTCTGCATTTGGTTCGAGTTTGAGTTCGAAGGATTTGCAAAATCAATTTCTTGTTAGAAGGGCTTCCATCTGATTCGTGCACTTGTTTCAATTTATCGTCGTCGTTGTCACTGTCAGCCACACTGTAGCCGCTGCTTCTTTCCGGCGGCTTCTCTCCGGTGACTTGAGTCCAATGACTTCTGTCCGACAACTTCTGTCCAGTTGTGTGTTCTCTCCCTTCCGGTGGACGCAAGGAAGGGAAATCATCTCTATTAGGACCGAACCAACTGAACCAGCCCAGCCCTGGCTCATTCAGACCAAGTCAGATTACAATTGAGCATTGTATATGTGGAGTTATTGGTTAGATTATTTTATAATCTAGATTTTTTTTGGGTTCTTTTGCTTGCAACTTGAGTTAGTGATTGTTGGTTTTGCTACTTTGAGACTAAGATTTTCCTCTTGCCATATTTTTTTTAAATGTCTTCATCTTGAGATCATGTTCAGAATGTGCCAGTTAAGTTAGACAGGACAAATTATGTTCATTGGGCCTCTGCCCAATTAGTTAAAAAGATAGAAACTTATTTTTAAAAATCGAGATAAGGGAACCAATTTTGTTAAAAATTATAAGCTTGAAATGGATATTCGATTTTTACAATCAGATGTTCTTTTACCATGGGATCAGTTAGGATGTAAGCGGGAGCCGATTACCCGCTCTACCATCCGTCCAATTACCGTTCTACCATTTTAAGGAATAAAAAAATATTACCCGTTTACCGTTCTACCGTTTACCGTTCTACCAATTAATAAATGGAATGGAAATAGAAATAACTCTTCCAAACCCGTTTTACCCATTTACAATTTAAGTAAGGGTAACAAGGTAAATTTCTATATTCATTTAAATTTAACATAATTTTTTAATTTTTCATATGTATAAAAAATTATTAAGTTTGGATCATATATCATAATTCATAATTAGGATAGTACCTCTTAATCTAAGATTAACAAATATTTCATTTTTTTCTTGCAAATATCAAATTTTATAAAGATGTCAACTTTATATAAATAAAACAATCGTTATACAAAAATAAATACAATATAATTCATAATTAAATAATTGATATAAATACATTATAATTCATAATTAAATAATTGTACAAAGATCAATGTTTTAAAAACCGAACCGGTGATCGAACAAGTGGAGCTTCCGATGCGGGTTCAACCGGATCAATCGGGTTCAACCGGTATGAGTTGTTTCTCATTAAAAAATACATTGTAATATTTTTATATACAAAAAACAAGACTAAAAATACAAAAAACTATTAAAATACTTAAAAGGTAAGTAAACCGGTTCAACCGGCCCAGTCCGATTCCCGATTCAGCGGTTGAACCACTCAAAACCGGCTTGTCAATCGGTTTTTTATTATTTCTGGGTCTTCGAGCAAACCGAACCGTTCAAAGTCCCAGTTCCGGTTAAACCCGGTCGAACCGGCCGGGTCAATTCGGTTTTTAAAACACTAACAAAGATAAACATAATAATAAAAAAATATAAAAATGTGTCATGTTTTTATCAATTCATTAAATATTTATTATAAATGACAACAATCAACATAAAAAGTAAAATATAATAAAAATATAAATAACTTATTAAATTTGTTAGTATGTAAAAATTCAAACTCAAAAGCTTAGCCCTTGAGCCCTTGGCCCTCACTTGGGGAATGAGATAATTTTCTTCTTATTTAAATTGGCTTAAGTTATTCCAAAATTTTGGCATTACACTTTAACATTATAATTTATGTATAACATATTAACCCTAAGTCCTTGGTGGAGAGGAAGAAGAGAACGGCGATGGAGAGGAATTGAAGGGAGAGCAGCAGAGAGCACGGACATGTATTTTCCATGGGGGGATCAAGTAGTTTAGGTGAGGTTTAGCTAGATATGGTTCATCATGGGTTCACCTTAATATCCTGTTGAGTTAGGGAGGGCAGATTTGGCTTGGTCCGCCAATTTAGAGGCAATGAGTTTGAGGTATCTATAAGAAACTGTTGACACAGGCTGATCCGTATCTTTAGTTAAAGATACAAAAAACACGGAGTTTCCATTTAGAGGAAACAAAGCCCTGTATCCTTAAGTATCCGTTTGTTTCCACTAGTTTCTTGATGTATCGAAGAAACAAAGGTCAATACCTATGACACTATACCGATACAAATTTGAACAACAAGAAATATAATTTAAAGTAAGGAACCCATTAAACTTTTTCTCGTGTTAACAATATAATTTAAGTTAGAATTACTTGTTTTGTACCAATGTATCACAAATTACTTGTTTTAATGATTTAGTTATTAATTTGAATTATTGGAATAAATATGTTTTACTATTATATAAAATTACTATATATATATATATATATATATTTTTAATGTACTATGTTTCCATAATTTACATGTGTTTCTTAGTGTATCTATGTGTATCCACGAAACATATCCGTTTCCTTAGGTCCGATACATTGTGTATTTCCGATACTGCAAACCTTGGTTATGTGGGAGCTTACTTTAAGAGTAATGCTAGCAGCACCTCGACCAAGTCCCGTATGGGTGTACTCCTGACTTAGATGATGCAGCTGGCATTCACATCAAAATCCTAGTCAGCATCTTAAAAAAATTAAATCTTAAACCCTAAAACTTTTTCTAAAATCTAAAACCCTAAACTCAAAAACCTAATAATCTACACCTGTCATGGATGCTGGCTGTGCATCCACATTAGTTGGTAGGCCAAAGGGGTACTGCACAGAGGTGCAAATAACATTATTGTTACTTTAAAGGATGGTTCATTTTTGTACTGAAATTAAGAGTTTAGTCTCTTCCCTTATACCAGGTATTTATCAAGCCAATATAAATGTATTATAAGGGTAACACGAGTTAATACTAACTTAGTAAAAGTACTTTTGTGTTAGATTAAGTAATTAAGTGTACCCTATTTTAAGAGATGCAAGTAGTTTGGATGTTGTATTATGGGTGGAGTTGGAAGGTAGGTCGAGTAGAAATCCCTCCCTCCCTCTCTCCTTAGACATAATACGATAATACTTTTTGTAGTGTTATTATTTTTGTCTTTTGCACAGATACCAACTTAATTATCAAAAGAATATTATAAACTATATATGTTTGATATAAAGTGGAAAATGTGATCTAATAGATATATCTTGTTGAAAGTATCTCATTAAGAAGGGCTAGGTATATCAAATTGTGTTTAGTGTACCTATATTATCAAATGAGTATACAATGGCATGAAACCCATCTGACTCACATGGAGAAAAGAGAGACGAATGAGAGGGAAAAGAGAGAATTAACACTATTGAGAGATTGATGAGGGAGTTTCTTTGGAACTTCAAAGGATAGTGTAAGCTATATCTACTAAACTGGCACGAGGTGTGCACAAAAGTAAATGAGGGTGGCTTAGGAATTCGAAACTTAAAAGCCCTTAATACAACATTTAAGATAAAACTTCTATGGCGTATTTTCACCTCAACAAATTCACTGTGGGCCCAGGTCATGAGAATGAAATATGGGACGTCACCACATGAGATTTCACTAAAAAACAAACAAGGGGATTCTATCATATCGAAACAAATTACAAGACACCTAAATTTTTTAAAACACCATCTCTGATATAACATTGGCGATAGATCACAAGCATCGCTATGGCTACACAAATGGGTAGAGGACATGGAGGAGCCTCTAATGGACAATCAAAATTTATATATTGGTCCGGTTCATGCTAGAGACAAAATAAAAATTTTACTTCAGTCTCAGCAAAGGAATGAAAGTCACGTTCAAAGCCTTTGGGCACCGAACGTTGCAAGGAGAATTCTTAGATCTCTTCCTATGTGCTTTGAATCAGATATTCCAATATGGACCTACAGACGGTTCTCTTTCTGTTGAGGGCACTTACCATGCTATTTGTCAACAGGAAAGATTAAACACGGAACTCGATATACTTTATGGGTCAAAATCTGGTCTCCTCAACTCCTCCCAAAGCATAGGAATTTCCTATGGAAAATACTGCATGACTGTCTACCTTCAAAAAGCCTCCTAATCTCACGCAATTTCAACATCGATGAACTTGGCCTTTTCTGTCAAGCAAAAACAGAGTCACCCGCTCACCTATTTCTGCATTGTCCTTACTCTGTATCGATATGGAATCAACTTTCTGCTTTGCATTACATTCCAAATAGGAAGTCAACCATTAGACAATTCTTATTTGCTACTTTCTTTGATACGGATTTACACACCAGACCAAAATTACAACTGCTGCTTGTGGTGACCTTATGGGAAATATAGTTTGAAAGGAATCAAAGTTTTTTAATCATAAATTGCAAGATAGGGGCACCCACCCTCTGTAGACGAATCATTTCCTCCACACATGACATAGCGACCCAAAGAAATACCCCTTCTGAAATGCCACATAAACATCAGCGTGAAGATATTTAATGGCATACCCAACACAGCCGTACTTGAAAGTCAATTTTGACGGCTCCTGCTTCATGCATTAACAAATAGCTGGGGCTGGGGTAATTATTAGGAACCATCAGGGTACCCCTCTCTTATCCGCCATCTGGCCTTTGAGGAACCAGACAAATAACCAAGCGGAACTCTATGCTCTACTACTTCCCTTACATTTGCTGCAAAAACTTGTTCCCCAACAGCAGGTGATCATCGAGGGAGAGTCCAACTTGGTAATTACAGCGGTTCAACGGTAGGCCACATGCCACTGGCGGTTGATTTCTTTGGTCAGCTCATGCCGAGACCTGATTACCAAGCATCCATCTTACCAAATCCAGCATGTATACCAAGAGGGCAACTCTGTGGCGGATAGACTATCCAAAGAGGCATCTACGAGAGCTACCGGAAATGATTATAGTATTATTATTTGGGACACATGTATGCCG
This sequence comes from Aristolochia contorta, assembly GCA_022405105.1. NCBI lineage: Eukaryota > Viridiplantae > Streptophyta > Magnoliopsida > Piperales > Aristolochiaceae > Aristolochia > Aristolochia contorta. The sequence goes on along the minus strand of JAHZSQ010000064.1, from coordinate 2,586 downwards.
TTTTTTTTTTCAAAATAACAGCTCTTTGAAGACTGTATTAGAAATGGGATTAGCCCATAGCTATTATTTTCGAATGAATGTAAAACTAGAAACAACCTACATGAACTCGCATCCCTCTGAATTAAATGGTTTTTTTTTCGATAAAAAAAAAGAGGGAAAAGAAAGACGAAACAGAGGAAAATGAGAGAAACCATATGGAGGAAGAAAAATACCTTGGCTTTAGACAGAGTCTCGCTCGATGGTCACCGATGAGAAGTAGCTTGTAGCTCGATGATAGCCAATGAGCGGTAGGCTGTAGCTGAATGGTTGCCTCCGACTCACGACTCTCGACTCTTGCCTCTCTGGATTAGCGATTTCGATAGTTTTTCCGGGAAGTAGTGGATTTTGGCTTTCATCCTAGGGTTTGACTGATTGACCCAGTGTCTGAGTGAGTCAATGACTCAGTGAATAGTTACTATTTTAATTTTTACACTGGACATTACATATTTACATTATCATTTAGGCCTTTACCTTTTAAAATATCAATAATTGTACTTATTTAATACAATCAATTAACTAACATTGATTTGAGATTAATGTTTTTAAAATCAAAATCCAATGAAATTGGTCATGTTGTTCTTTTCGATTTAAGCTGGTTAAATCAGATTCAACTAATAGTTAACTGAAATGTGTTGCTATCATAAGTCTTATGTATCTTCATATTTTTCTTGTGATTTAATAATATAAAGAATCAAGATGTTAGAAAAATAGAAAGCTATCTTAATCTTATAAAGGTTTATAATTTGATGCATTAGTTTAAAAAGAGATGTAAGCAAGTACGTCCAAATATATAATATGTTAGAATTTAGGCTTTTAGAATATGTCGGAATTTGGGCCTTTGAGTTTTATAAAACTCTAATATCTCTAAGCCAATGAGTCATTAAGATATTAATCATAATAAATTAAGACTCTAAGCTAATGAGTCATTATACTCAATAACATAACTTATATGAGATATAGCACCCTAACCTTGTTATGTATAAAAATCTAAGGCAATTAGTCATTATACTCAATTATTAATTTGTAAAATATTTATACAAATAAATTATGAGAATAAATTTTTAAACTTTTATATAATCATTAATTAACATTTTTATTATTTTTACCAATTTAATTCATCAAAACAAATAAGTAACTTATTATTTTCTATTATTATCTCATTATGTGGAAAGTATACTTGTCATAAAAAATATGTAAATTAATCAATTAATAAAAAATAAAATAACATATATTAATAAATTTACCGTACTGCCCATATTAAAATGGTAGAACGAATACGGAATAGCTATTTCCGTTTCTGTTCTATTTATTAAACGGTAGAACGATAATCGTTAGAATGGTAAATGGATAATATTATTTTATTTTTTGGAACGATAGATCGATAATCAGTAGAACAGTAGAGCGGATACCATTTACACCCCTAACTAGGCTGCCAGTAGGACACCCACATCAGGATGTAAAAACTCACAATAAAAACTGAGTACTGAAATCATTTTTCTTTCTTTATCGTGTGTAAGTCATTATAAGTTATTTAAAAGCAAATTTGTTACATAGATATTTTATGGTACATATCATGTGAAGAAGGATTATGTATATAATATAGATTATACATATACTCGTACAATATACAAAAAATTGTACATTTACTGTCGGGATCAGTTTTTTCTTATAAATCGATTCCATAATGCTCCACTTGGGAATCGTGAAGCAGGTTCTCAAAGAACAAGGATGACATAATACAGCTCGCCTTCAAATGAATCCATAGTCCCTTCCCTTCCCAAGAAAAGAAGGCTGTTTCTCTAGGTTTCTTTGGGTACAATGCATTCCCTTGCAGTTATTGCAGACGCACTCTAATGCATCAGCATTTTAGTATAGCCTACAGACAAGTACGTCGTTTAAAGCATGATCATTTTTTTCATTTATATCTATATATAATTGTGTATCTAATGGAAGATAATCTTTCAAGAACTTTTTGTTACTTTTCTAGAATTATCTAAAATAGTTATAAGGCCACGCTGTTCATTTGCAAACCCGGTCAGTTTGGCTCAGTTTGGCTCTGGGTAGTTCGAATTAAAAAATAAATTCTGGTCACCTTCAATATAACTTATAAATAGTCATAAAATCTCTCTATCCAAATAAGATCCGGTACATTCACCGTCCTATAAAACTAATTACCGGTGAACAAGACTTGCTAGGATTCCACAAAAACATTTTTCAGCAGTTTTTCTGATTGAAATCATTTGACTATAAGTTACACTTGGGCCGTAGAAGGTCAATTGAATCACAAAATTCCTCAAACCTGCCGATTTCGAATGCAGCAACACGCAAAAGAAATCCCTTCACATTAGAGGAAAAAGTGCTTGGATAAGAGTAGACTTGCCACTGCCAGTCCTGCCAACAACTCCGACCTTCTTCCCTCCTGGAAATGTACAGGTGATTCCTCTCAAGATCATTGGAAGGCCGGGCTATATTGAACATAAAGGTTGTCAAATTCAATAGTTCCATTTGCTGGCCAATCTGACTTTGGCCGACAACTTTCAATCACCA